>JAOQMS010000003.1:27154256-27168021 GCA_027563885.1 Erythroxylum longipes
CTAGAGAGTTTGATGAGATAATATTGGTAGTGGAATGGTTACGAAATGATGTTGCATTAGAGGAAGTGAATTTGGGATAACTTAGATTGAAAGTAAGGAGATTTCATGGGAATAAGCTCACGTTTTATGACCTCTAAGGTGGACTCCGAAAACGGGGTCCAACAATTATTTACTCCTTTTCTCTATTTTCTTTTGATAATGACAAAGGGAGAGAGTTTATGTAGATATTTTTTTTGCATTTTTGCATATTTTTGCATATATGATGATATATTTCTCAATGCATATTTCTCAATACTACCTCTATAATAATATCTAATGGAAAAACAATCACAGATTTAGGAGAATTGTAGGATGAGGCAGTAAATTTCTTCAAATCCTAGATGGAGAGTAAAGTGCATACAAACTCCTCAATGCAAATACTCTTCTCCTTTATCTCTAATATAATACCCATTGAAGAAGCAAGCAATCTGGTTAGGCCAGTGATAAATGATGAAATAAAAAAATGTGGTCTTCTAAATGAATCCATGAAATTTCCTTGACCTAATAGGCTTAATGGTTACTTTTATAAAAAAAATCATAGTCCTCTATTGGTCTCATAATTAAGGAGGCAGTCCAATAATTTTTCTCAAGGGGTATATTACTTAAAGAGATTAATAAAACATTCATTACCTTAATCCTTAAAACACCTAATCCACCAAATTTTGAAGATTTTAAGCCTACTATACATACTAAATTCCTATACGAAATCATCTCTAAACTACTAGTAAATAGACTCAAAACTGTTCTAAACTCTATTATCACTGACAATCAAGGTGACTTCATAAAGAATAAACAAATTGGTGATAACATCCTAATTATCTATGAGTTGTTGAAGGGTTATTCTAGAAAAAAATCACCAATGAATTGTTCAAAATGGTAGATTTTCACAAGTCTTTTAATAGTGTCAGTTGAATCTTCTTATTCCAATTGTTGGGGGTTTTGAAATTCCCCAGTAAATTTGTTAAATGGATAGAGGCTTGTATAACCCTTATGTTTTTTGAAGTTCTTGTCAATGGCTAGAACTCAACTATCTTTATGAGAGCTAGAGGGTTAAGGAAGGAAGATCCACTTTCTCCATACTTATTTATCGTTTGTATGGAAACATTGATACAGTTGTTGAAAGACAAAATAGGTAAAGATCCTAACTTTATATTCCATATTAAATGCAAACAATTTTCACTATCCAATTTATGTTTTGCAGATGATCTCCTATTATGCTCTAAAGCTTACTATCACTTTATTAAGCTATTGATGGATACATTACAACAATTCAAAAATTTGGTCGGACTAGTGATTAACCTTAACAAAAGTCATTTTATCATCTCTTCAAGTGCTAACTCCATGGTAGTGAGAATAATTGAAATCACTGGTATGATGAGAAATTTCCTTTAAAGGTTTACCTGAGACTTCCTATATCCACAAGAAGATTGACTTCTAATGAATGTATCCCACTAGTTAAAAGGGTGCAAAAGAAGCTTGATTTTTGGACTAATAGAACTCTTTCTTGTGGTGGCAAAGTTTAACTACTATAAGCTTTTATCATCTTTATGTACATCTACTGGAGTTCACACTTTTTCTTCTCAAGGAGTTTGATCAAATCCATAGAAAGAAATATGAGGAAATTCTTACAGAATACCGTAAGTAATGAAGGAGGAAGAGCAAAGATTAAATGGTCCACAGTATGTAAACCAACTACTGGGGCTCAAATCAATCCAAAGTTGTAACAAAATACGATTGTTGAAGAGACTCTGGAAAATCCTAATGGATAGGGACTCACTCTAGTCCTAATGGACTAATAAATATATCCTAAAACATTATAACATATGGGGTAGTGCCCCTTGGGGACTCTCATTCATGGTTTTTCTCCCTATTTCTTAAATTAAGAGAGTGGAAAATAACTAATGCTACATGTAAAGTTGGGAATGGGAACTAAGCCTCAATATGATATGATAATTGGATAGGGGTAGGCACCCTTATCCATCATCAACTTACAGTGAGAGCTCTCCAGAATATTGCTCTCAGAACAAAGGTAAACACTTTAATTCTTGAAGGTAGCTGGATTAAACTACATGAGGATATAAACCATCTGTTGCCCTTTTACCCTCCCAATGCTAATATGGAGGATGTATACTCCTAGGATGGAATCCTCCTTCATAAAATTTCTAGTGGAATTGCTTTGAGTAAAATATCATGCAGGGGACGATTTGTCACTAGCATAACACTATTCGGAGGAAATATATCAAACCTAGACGAAGGGAACTACTATGGTTAGCAATATTGGATAGACTAAACACTTTAGATAGACTACCATAACTCGCTATCCAGAATGTTTGTATCCTTTGTTCTAACTTGGAAGAGAATAGAAATCAATTATTCTTTAAATGTATTTTCTCTATGGAAATTTGCTTAGGGATCAAAAGATTGTTTAGTATGTTGAGAATTCCTAACCAATTAATAGATATGGTACATTGGATACAAAATTGTAAGACATCTAAGCCCGTGAAAGTACTATTAATTATAGCACTGGGGGGAAACATTTTACAAGATCTGAAAGGAAAGAAACTACAGAAGATTCAGAAGGAAAGAAAGAAGTTCCCATGGGGTTCTTAATGATACGAGAACCATAATTAGGGAACAATACATGATCTAGAATTTGGACTAATTAGGCGACTAAAACTTGGCAATCACATAGAGAATCCAAATATGGAATCAATTGAATTCAAGAAATATCCAAAACCGGAACAATTATTTGATTCATTAACTGAAGCGCACAGATGAAATACAACACCTCTATTAAACCATGCACAAGGGATCTTTTTAGATCTAATTCTTTTTAGCTTTTTGCTTTTTGCTGGGAATTGGATTGAAACGCATGGAACTACTAAGACAAGCATAGGTAACAAGTCCTCTTGTGCATGGGATCTTGTAATGTTTAACTTATTTGGTTTTCTATGAGGTCCTAGAAATTGGAAGGATATCTATTTATTATTAATGAAATTTTATTAAAAATTTTTTAAAAAATTCATTACACATCTTAACGATTATAAGAAGGAAACATAGTCTATTGCACTTTTTTATAAGTGCATATTTTTATTTGTATTTGAAATTATATTGAAATGCTTTGTAACATGTTTACATTAATATTTCACTTAAATGATTTGATCATTTGGTTTTCTCATAACCATAATGTGAAGAAAGGAGACCTGCTGGTATAACCATAATGCATTATGGTTAATCACCAGCTCTCAATTCTTCCATGGTATATGCTTTATGGAAAGAAAAGATTGTTGTTTTCTTAAGGATATCAACATCATAATATAATTTAATGGACACTTTTGAAGGGAAAAAAAAGAAAGTGCAAATTTAACTTAAATGTGTTCTAAAAGAATATGTATAAAATAACTATTCATACTTCATATTCTAACTTCTTTATTTAAACTTTAAATGACTTAAATTATATTAAATTGGCTTGGCGTTTGGGGAAAAAAAAGAGATACCTAAGAAGAATTGAGAGAAGGTGATTAAAAATGATATGACAATGTTGAAATTTATCGAAAACATGCTTATAATAGAAATTTTTGGTATACTAAAATATTTATAAAGGACCCCCTCGTAAAAAGATCTTTATAGTTCTCATAAGTCTTTTAACTCTTTCTTCTTGTAGTTAGCTTAAACTTGTATATAGGTATTACTTACTTCGTAGAGATTTAGCCTATATTTTTATATTCATAGTAGCAAATCAGAACTTGTCATTCAATCTTTAAGCTTCCTTGATATAGAAGTTCTATTATTATTATTATTATTATTATTATTATTATTATTATTATTATTTCTTTATTTTTATTTTTTATTTTTATTTTTTTTAATATAAGTCATTTGAAAATAGTGTTTTTATTAGTTAAATATAAGATTACATAATATTAGACATCTGGATTTTACATTTCGGTGAAATTTGTAACGTCTAAGGATGGCAATGGGCCGCCCTCGGCCAGGTTCAGCCCGGCCACTATCATAGCGGGCTGCAGGCTGGGATTGGCTGGCCTGCATATATATTTTTTAAATAAAAAAGTATACAAAACAACGTCGTTTTGATCAAAATAGGCGGCCGCGGGCTGGGCAGGGCCTGGCTGGGCCGGCCTTTGATCCGCGAGGGTGAACTATGATCGACCTATGGCTCAGCCCGAACAGACCATAATCAACCTATGACCCGTTTGTAGCCTAGCCAACTTGGATTAAAAATTGGGCCGAGCCGGGCCATCCTAATAATGGCTTGTCGTTGTTGCTAGTGGTGGTTTGGCTTTTGGCCTTTGGCTTTGATAGTAGTTACCGAATCATGGTTAGAAGAAGCAGAAATAAAGGAGAAACGTAAGAACACGTGCTTACAGCAGCGCGTGAAAAAACAGTGTCTTATAAACGCTGAAAGGGACGGCACACACCCAATCAGAAAATCGTCTCTTTTCTTTCGCTTCTTCTCTCTGGGTCAACTTTTCTCTATTTGCACTTAACCCCCTCTAAAACCCTCCATTTCCTCAATCAGCCCCCCAAATTCCACACTCCAGAATTCTTCACCGTTGGTGCTGCTCCCCCATTTCTCTATTTCAATCTCTGCTCCCCCCTTTCCTTGTAATATAAATTTCTTCTCTTCATTTCTTGGGTTCATTCATTTCTAGGGTTCCTTTTCGACCTTTCCTGTGCTTTCTATTATTGGTTTTCATTTCTCTAGTAGAGAGCGAGAGGGAGATAGAGAGAGAGTTGGAGGTGTTTGGGTGATTTATGGAGGCCGCGTCTTCCACTCGCGGTGGTACTTTTCCGATTCCGTCATCTTCGAGGAAGGAGTGGCGTGCAGTCTCCGACCATCATTCTGTTCGAAACCCCAGAGACGAGGTGCTCTAAATTTTCATCTCTATATTATTTTTTCGTTTTTGGACTGAAAAAGAAAAAAAACTTTTTAAGTCCTATTGCACTAAACGATAGTACTTGACCGTTGCCTAATAATGAATTGGGATTCATTTGGCGTTGATCTTCGTGATACTCTTAACTTTGTGGTTTACGCATTTGAAAATGAGAGAATGTGGTTGCGCTTTTGTACTAGACACTGAAAGGTTTTCATACATTGGTGAATTAAAATTAGTGACTTGCTTGGATGAGTAGCTTCTTATTTATTTCATTGCTGAGAGAAGATTGTGGCATTTGATACAGCAACTGATAATCTGCATTGAATGGTAAACTGATGGTTATAACATTATTCCCGTTACAGTTGCTGTTGCTGCAGTGTGTTACTAACTTTGCTTGTTAAATTTCATTCTTCGCCTTCACAGGATTTGGTACAATCAAAGTTGGGTCAATCAGATGACCTAACAATATACGAGGTAAATGTTGCTGGCTTTTGAAATACATTCTGCTGGATAGTGGGAAGTTATTTTGAATCATTGTTTATCCATGTGCAGCATGGAAAGGAGCCTGCTGATGTAGACTTTTGTTCCGTTACTGTGGATGGGGGTTTAGGTGATGAAATTTTGCAGCAGCGAATTCAAAGTATCTCTAGACAAAGAGAAGAGCTGCAACAGATGGAAATCGACCTTAGAGCTCAGTCAATTGCCAGATCTGAAATCACAAACATTCAGAACACCTATGATACTCAAATCAAGGAGCATATGGACACTGCTTCAAAGTTTGAGGTCAATAAAATTGTTTCTCAAATGTCAGGAGTTACAATTGTTTGCAATGGAGCTTAAATGTTACATGTTCAATGGATTTTAGGAATAAGTGTAACATACGTGTTGGGGAGTTAGTTGCCATGATCTGTTTCTTCTAAAGAAAGCTATTGTTTTAAAATAATATGTGAAAGATGTACACATTAAATCATTCGGAAAGATTCCTTTGTCAAGTTGTTTGAAGCCACAGTTAATAACAGCATCATGATTTCCATTCTATAGGTGGTATCTAAAATCACATTTTCTTCTTTTTTTATCTTTTGCAGGAAAAACTCTGCAAAAGCGAGCAGACCATAAATGATTTGGAAAGAAGACTTGAAGAAAAAGATAGAGAAATTCACTCTATTAAGCTAGATAATGAAGCGGTTTGTTACTTTTGTTTTGCTCTTTCAAAAAAGAGGATTGGTGAATTGTTTAACTGTAAACAATGAGCTGATTCTTTGACAACTTGTATAGGCCTGGGCTAAAGAGGATCTTTTAAGGGAGCAAAATAAAGAACTTGCAACATTTAGGTACATATTTTATGAGTTCAGAACCGGTACTTTATCTCTTTTTTGTGTTTTATCTGGTTGAAATAGTATTTGGTAGGAGATGATGGATATTTCCAAGTGAATGCACCATGGGTTGAAGATAATTTAGTTCTAATTCTAATATTTTTTGGAAAATGCCCGCATTCAATCCACTAGTATTGAAATGTTGATTGGTTAGGATTATAGATTTTGGTGGTCTTTTACTTTGTACAGAAGAGAGCGAGATCACTCTGATGTGGAAAGAGCACAGCATATACAGCAAATACATGACCTTCAAGAGCACATTCAAGAAAAAGAAAGACAGATTCTTGAGTTGCAGGAACAGGTCTGTTTACTTACAGACTTTTAATGTACTTCTCTTGAGTGGAAGTCGACATTACTATTAACCATCAGTATATATTTGCCTACTTATTTGCTTACTGACATATCTTTTGAAGAATTTCCGATTATGTTATGCGCAAAGAAATTTTGGATATTTGAAGGGTGCTATTGAAAGAGTTCGAGTAAGAAATTCTAATAATATATGTGGTGGCTGGGAGGTATAATGTTGATTGTCTTTTCAGCATAGGGTTGATCAAGAGACCATCTTTTTGAAAGATGAACAATTGAAGGTGTGGATTGGACGTGTTCAGGAGATGGATGCCTTGCAATCTAGTGCAAATCACTCTCTGCAAGCAGAAATTCGAGAACGTACAGAGCAATATAATCAGCTTTGGCTGGGTTGTCAAAGACAGGTCAATTTTCTTCAGATTCTTCTTTCACTCGTTTAGTTCTTGGATCAAGTTTTGTATATGTATTCTCTCTTATACCTCAACTGCTATTGGGGTTATGTGACTGATGATGTGTTTCTTTCTTATGATAATTTGTTTTCTTGCATTTTAGAAACCATTTATTTCTTAGTGTATGTGCAGAAAGAAATTTAATTAAAGTTTTAGACTTAACAAGAACTAAGCAGTTATGCAGCGTATTTTCATAGTGTGTTAACTTCTTAGTTTTTTCTTTCTGGTTTCAGTTTGCTGAGATGGAGAGACTTCATGTTCATGCTATGCAACAACTACAACATGAATTAGCTGACGCCAGGGAAAGGAGTGGGCTCTACCCTGATGAGACACAGGTATCACAAACAAAGTCAAATGATTTACAAAAATTTGGGCAGAAGAATGGAAACCAACTAGACGTTAATGGAAGTGGTGCATCAAGTGCTAATAATGGGGAACTCACAAATGGCAATGCAGATAGCATCTCATCTTTAGCATCAAATGGAAATGCATCAAATCAGGTAGGATTACTGCTCCCATACCTGTTAGGTTTCCCTGCATTATCTTTGCATTGGAATGAGTACAAATTCTGAACATGCAACTTTTCCTTTAGTAAGTTCTATCCATCTCAAATATTAGCTGCTTTCATTTTTCTTGAAATGATAGAGGCACTTCACATCATCATAAGTTTTACCTGATTGTTCCTTTTTCATGCTATTTTCCTCGAGTGTAATGAAATTTCCTGCAGTGTGTTCTGTTGAGATTACAATTATAGCGTTAATGCTGTTGCTTGTGGATTGCAGTGCATAAGAATTGAATTCCTTTAGTCTTTCAGCTGTAGCGTCTTTGAAAAATTAACTTTCTAAATTGTGATGGTTATGTTTGCTTTTCACAGAGAAGCAAGCATGTGAACAGTTAGTGGTTATTGATTTGTGTTACCTTGAGGGAGCTTTTATATTTGTAGTTGTGGTGAATAAGATTAGCAAACATTATTATGCATACATGAATTTATGACTGGATAGTATTATTCATGTCTGTCATTGGAAAGTGGTAATTCTGAGACTATTTTTTAAGGGTCAGATGTTTTGAAGAAACATCAAATGGATCACATGATTTAGTTAGTGGATAGACTATATAGTTCATGGAATGAGACGCTATTATGTTGGCCTTTTGTGATGTTGCTCATCAACTTTATATATATCCCATGTTAATGTGACCTCTAAATAAATATTGACTTTCAAACAGCGATTGGTTTAGTTAACAAATCTCTGTTTCTTTCTGTCAGTATTTTGTTAAGAAATACCTGTCAGTTGAGTAATAAAATTATATTGCATTTGATACTTCATTATGTTAATTGTCAGAGCAATCATATTTCTGGTGTTCCATTTGCTCCATCTTCTTTACTTGGAATGCCTACCTACATGCCACCTGCACAGATGACTGCTCTGCATCCATTTATTCTACATAAGCAGGGGATTCCCCAGTCCATGCCGTCCCATGTTCCTCAATCTCATGTTGGCCATTTTCACTCTGTACAAGCAATGTCGTCACTGCCCCAGTGGCAGAATCAACAGGTACCCTGAGATTGTGCATGTTTTTTTTGTTTGCTGCAGTAACACTCTATGCAGGATCTTCTTTTTCTGTGCCAATTATTTCCCCTGATGGTAATATTTGAATATCCACCCTAACCTCATATGTGCACTTCCATGGTAGTTGAAGTATATCTGCTTAATTTCTCTTCTTGTTCAGGCTGTATCAGAAAGTGGACAACTGATACAAAATCATATTTCATCATCCCATACTGATGACAATCTCACAAGAGCAGATGCAAAATATGAGTATGAGATGTCTATCAATGGTCAAGGTTTTCGTCCGGAATATCTTGATGTTCAGATCAGCCAGGGAGGAGAGCCTAAATCTGTAATCTCATCCACTGGCAAAGGACAGGTTTCTCACTTTAAGATTTTGCTTTGATTGTTATTGAGATGAATATATCTTCATAGCCGTCCTTGACTGGATATGGAAAAATCTCCTTTTCCAGGTCATGGACGGAGACTGCTTGGTTGCCCCTCATTCAGAGCAGAGCTCGCAACAGATATCTTCCCAATTTAATGATACTTTAAGATTGAATTCTCTTGAGCAGAATAGTGAAACAAAGGTTTGTCATTACATCAAATGCTTTTTTTGGCTTGAAATCTCTTTTTTGCATGTATCTTTGCTTGGCTCGTTTAGCATTTGAATGGGTTGTAAAATTGGCTAATATTGAATTTGTACTTGTGCAGGAACAAAATGTTCCAAAGTTAAATAATCAAGGACTTGAAGTCCAAGTTTTGCCAGAAGAACAATTAGGCTCTGCTGCCAGTCCATCATCTGAAACTTCAATCCTGTCAACTAATCTTAATGAAACTACTATGAACAATGGCAGTGGTGCAGTTCTATCTGAAGTCTTCGTCCCCACAGGCCAGACAAATATGATGACTGGAGCAAAATCTTCTGAAACTGCCCTACTTGATGAGAGATCTCTATTGGCTTGCATTGTTCGTACAATTCCTGCTGGTGGAAGAATTAGAATCAATTCAACAGTATGTGAATCTGCTAACCTCTATATTTTGGTCAATCTTACCATAGGCAGATCCTTCTAAACTTGATTTGGTACCGATGGCAGCTTCCAAACAGGCTGGGCAAGATGCTTGTGCCTTTACGTTGGCATGACTATAAGAGAAAGTATGGAAAACTTGATGATTTTGTTGCTGGTCACCCGGAAGTAAGTTTATTGAAAGCTGATTTATATGCTTAGTTACTGTAAGATTTAGATTATCACAACTTGAGAAATCTAAATTTTGTGATTTCAGTTATTTTTTATTGATGGTGACTATATTCAACTTCGAGAAGGAGCTCAAGAAATGATAGCTGCTACAGCTGCAGTTGCAAAAGTTGCAGCAGCAGCAGCAGCAGCATCACCTTCGTCATTTTTGCCTTCTGTGGCTGTTACTCCCATGTCACATTCTCACAGAATTAAAAGTTCTCCATCTGCTGACTCAAAACGCCCGAATGGTGTTAGTTTTAGTGTTCCAAATGTGAAAATTTTGAGCAAGTCAAAAGATTCACAGTTTCTGAATGGATCAGACTTTGATGGATTAAGTGTAACTAGTACCCACAGCAAAGGTTCAATTCATGAAAGACGGCCTGACCCAAATCATCCTGGAAAGCAGCAGGGCAGGTAGGTGTAATCTTTTTGCTAAATCTGCAGCCAATATATTTTGATGATCGAAACCAATGATTGATGGGATTTTTGTGCTTTATATATCGAGTATTGCAGGATAAGTGGAGCTGCACTAACTTCTAGAAGATAGTATCCTAATAACAATTCCGAGGTGTAACTTCTTACCCACATTGACCATGGTTCTTATTATCTGCAGAACTTAATAGTTTGGAAGGCTTTGATCAGCCTCTTCATCTAAGCCTTAACTAGACCCAATTTGTTTTGACAGGGAGCAACATTGGACTTGTTATGGATGTCATGCAAGTCAATCATTTAAGGAGGTTCATCCTGTGCAGAATTTCTTGATGATTGAGATTGTCTGCTGTGTCTTGTTTTTCACAGGGACTTGCATCTGTTACATGTCTGTTTTCTTTCCTCATTATTTTGAAAAGAAAAGAAGAAGAAGAAACTCTCCTTCTCTCTATGTGGACTATGATATCGGAGACAGTAGCATTAGACTTCAACCGTAGTTATATTTCATGCACCATAATTATATGCACATTCAATGGCTGACGTTTATATAGCAAAATCTTAAGAGCACATTAGGGTATCTGATTAGCAGGATGCTATTTCCCGTGGTAAAAAGGGCAAAAATATCTCAAGGTTTGTTCAATGACAAGTTAAATTTTAAGGTTTAAATTAAATTATATTGTTTTAGAATTGTTCAAATTAAATTTTACGCTAACAGAAAAAGTGATAGAAATATAAAGTGTTCATTAGTTTGCTATCCTCTTATATATATATGTGTGTGTGTGTGTGTGTCTAAAATCGTCAAGAGATGCTCCTTTTCCTTAGTCTCTCTTCCTTTCAAGTGTCCATTACTTGTCTTTTGGCTCTAGATGTTTTTGTTGGCTTACATTAAGCCTTATTCTCTATAGTCCTATAGTTCTGTTTTTAATCCTTACTTCTTTTTCTTCTTTGTCTACCCTCCTGGTATGCTTTCCCGTCCGTTTTTAACTTTGACTTTTCCTTAAAGGAATGATTTTTTTGAATTTTTTATGAACCTTTTCGGGCTTTCCTTATGTACCCATCTCTCAACCTCTTGCCTCAGAATTTCCTCGTCTGCTTCTTATTGGCTCAGTTCCTGTCACTCTTAAGGATCCCACTATTTCGTACTAAACATCGGTTAATGTAGGCTCTCCCCCATCCTCACCCCTCCTTCCTGTACCTCTTAGCGTCAGGTTGTTACCTATAGAGAAGCTTATTTTCCTCCCAACTTCAGTCTCTAAGGGGATTAGTATTGTTACCCTTCCTCTAGAAGTTCTGAATCAGAAGCAATAAAATGGACATCATCATTAGTTAGATTCTTTGTTGATAAGAGACATAATTTTCCTATCATGAAAGTCTGGCAACAAAATATTGGAAAAGTTTTTTGTTTGAGTTTTTTTATTGATGATCAAAGGTTATTTATCTTCCAAGTTTTTCCTAAATTTAATGTGGATAAGGTCTTAAAGTAAGACCCTTGTCAAATTAATGACAAACCCGTCTTTATTAAAGACTAGGTATTTAATTGGAAGAACTCAAGTCCAATCATATTCTTTTGAGGATTAATATCTATAATAATCCTCTTGAATATTTTATTAAGTTACCTTTCAAGCTTTGTAAGGAAATCATTATATACGAATGAGACAACAACCTCCATGAAGAGGATTGAATATGCTAAGTTATGTGTTAAAAGTTAATGTGGTTGTGGATCTGCCTAACTCAATTCCTTTAATGTGATCAAATGAGAAAAAGGATATGATAGCAGATATTTTCTTGGTAACTCATCAACGGAGATCCCATCTAGGTTCCAAAGGAAGAAATGGATTCCTATGGGAAAGAAATTTGTTGGAGGTTATTATTTGGAACGGATAGGGTAAAGTTAGATCCCTCAGGGTTCTCAGGGTCACAACTGTTTGTTGTATAATGTATTAGGTCCCGCTAAATATGCTAGCATGTAGCGATAAGTCAAATTTAGGGGTGAGGGTGATCATTTGAAGAAAATCAACAAGGCAGAGTCTTTCAATAATTAGACTTGTATGAAGCTAACCATTCTTTGGTGGAAGAGCAGGAGGTTTTTATTCTAAAATTTCTCTAAGTAGTCGAGGAAATAGAACTAGTAATTTATCTGAGGTATCATTATCTCTAACTAATATGAAAGTTGCAAACTATACCATCCCAAATGAAGATTTTGTTGCTACTTAAAAAAGAAGATTTGGCCACAAGGCTAAGACCAAAAACTTTGGTACTTCCATTAAAATCCTTAATTTCTATATTGGCATATAATATTAGGGAGCTGAATTGCCCCAGAAAATAACAAATTTTGTTTGACTACTTGAATTCAATAAAATATATGATAATTGGCTTATTTTGGAGACTAAACATAAAGTTGCCAAATGTGTTAATCTTTGGTTTATTAGTAGAAGTTGGAAGATTATCACCAATTATGATGCTCACTACTATAGTCAACTTGTAATTGCCTATGACCTTAAAAAGGTTGAAGTTTTTAATATCATTTCCACTTACCAAGTCATTGATTTATGTTATATACTTTTAGGAATTGAAATATTTTGCCATCTTTTACGTATGCATCTAATTTTTCATTCTAAAGATCATCGTTTTGGATTGGACATAAAAAATGTTTATAGGTTTATCAATAATCTACGGTTGATTATAAGAGATCTCAATAGTACTAACCAAGCTTCAGAAGCTAAGGTGAACTTAAGCATGAGGAACCATTATAATGAGTTCAGGTCTTATTTACCCAACATTAAAGTTATTGATCTCAATTTTAAGGAGAAATTTTTTCCTTAGAACAATAAGCAAAATGATGATTGGCTTATAAAGAAAAAGCTTGATAATGCCCCGGATAATCACTTATGGCTTGAGAAATTCCGTACTAGTAAGGATTTGTTGATAACTGTATTTATTGAAACCATTCTCCTATAGAAATCTATAATTTAGTGAATTCTCGAAAAAGAATATCTCGTTTTAGGTCCTTCAAGTTCTTTTTCAACCTTGACAATTTCTAAGACGTGGTTGATAAGGGTAGGGCTCTAAACATCAACGGTTATGAATCTTTCAATTGTCACAAGAAAATGATGCGTATGAAGGAGTAACTTAAGAAACTTAAGTTGAGACACCCCATAAATATCTATCAAGATCTTGATATAACTAGAGAACTGCTTCATTAAAAGTAAAACGAGTTATATGAGTCCCATTATGACATTAACAAACAATTGAATGAGAAAAGTGAAAGAAAATTAACACGAAATTATAGATTAATTTCATGATTAATCAACACAATTAATTAACCCTAAGATTGCAATATGCTATATTCAGTAATAGTATGGATAAATACCTGGAAATTGTGGAACAATTGAATCCATCGTTGTTTTCTGTAAAGCGAAGTGACAGAGACGCAGAGGATTGACTACTGCTATTCCAAACCTAATCAGCAAAAGCACTTACAGTTCTCAA
>JAOQMS010000003.1:27198743-27212417 GCA_027563885.1 Erythroxylum longipes
ATTCTTGCCTATGTGTGTGTATGTTGATTTGCTTGCATTTGATTTGCCTGAAATTGAAATCGTTGTGAATGTTTGAATATGCATGATGCATTCTGACTATGTTATGCCTTGAAAAAGGTTATGATACTTGTATAAAAGGAAAGAAGAAAAATTAAAAGAAGCGTGAGATCATGGATTTGTGATTGACTGTATTGAGCATAAAATTTGTTTATGATTGGGCAGGAAAGGAACCCGTTTCATTAGTCATGTGTATGTTGACCTATAGCCTTCTTCTGGCTGTCTGCTTTAGGCCACGAGATCCTAAGAAATTGGACTTATTTTGTTCACAGCGTAAACTTTGGTTTATCTATTTTGTTCCACGGAACTCTCGAGCTATTTGTTTGTGCGTTGCATCCTTAAATTGTCAAGTATGATGTATTTGAGTGTGTGTTTAATAGCTAAAGTATATGTTATGTGTTATGAGTTTTGAGCTAAATTGATTAATGATTGAATAGATTGAGAATGCTTAAGTTGCTAGCTATACATGTACATATGCTTGAATTGTGGTCGATTGCTAATGGCTATAAATGCATTAGCCACTGAGCCATGTAGCTCAACCCATCCTTTTTCCCCTTCTCAGATGTAGAACGAGACGGTTAGTAATCTTTGTAAGGCATCGGAAACTTCAAGATAGTTAGGGACTTTTGTACTAAGTTAGTGAACATTTTGGATAGCTTTATAGGCATATCAAACTTGAGCATCCTTGGTGTTTTGTTTTAAGTTAGTGATGTGTATGTTGATATGTAGTAAAGCTTGTTCAAATATTTACTCTACTTAGTAATGCGAATGAGAATTTGAGAAATTGTTTTTGTGTATGATGATGTTATTTTACAGATTGAGTATGATGGTTGTGGAAGTGGAATGGGTATCTGCATATTCTTCTTCGTTGAGATTGCAAAAATTGTTGTTTGATTTAGAATAGCACGTTAAAGATTGGAAAGGTTGTATGGGATTAATCATTTGAGGTGAGATTTAAGAATTTAACAAAAGTACTTAGTAGTTGAATTGATGTGAAGAGATATTTTTTGCAAGCTTTCATAGGTGTAGAAATTGTGTTCTGAACTTAAGTGCAAAACTGTATTGTTCTATATTGAATTAGACAAAATTGTCTTCTTAGAAGTTGTAGATCTATTTCTTATCTTTCCAACGGTATAAATTTTGGAATTTATGGAATTTGGATGCAATAGATATGGCCTTCAGATGAAGCATAGGTATCAGACAAAGCATCAGACGAAGCATCAGACGAAGCGTCAGACAAAGCGTTAGACGAAGCATTAGATGAAGCATCAGACGAAGCATCAGACGAAGTATAGGTACCAGACGAAGCACCAAACAAAGCGCTAGATGAAGTATAGACACCATAAAAAGCGATTTTGACCCTCTAGATGATGAAATTTTTCTTCAAGGTCTTCATGAAATTTATATATCTCATAGTTATCTTCTAAACTATCCTAAGAAGACCTTAATCCGATATCTCCAGTGAAAGTTATGCCAATTGTCCCAAGATAGGTACAATATAATTGACATAATCAGGTTTGACTCTTTTGGCCATAACTTCATCATCTGATCTCCAAATGAGGTGATTTTTTAACTAATAGATTCCTAACATATTTCTATACCTTTCCATAAAATTTTGGTATCCATTAGGGTTGATTCAAAAAATATTGAGGGAAACAACCGAAAGAGCATGAATTGGTTGTTTTACTGAACATACTTCGGTATATTAATCATATCTTGATCTGTAGAGCTCCAAATGAGGCAATAATTGTTTCAAAATAAACTAGAGGAATGGAGCTACAATTTTTCTAAAGAGGTCAATTTTTTATTCTTCTATTTGAAATGGTTTTGGCTAGAGAGATCATATGGAAATAACCTTATAGGATATTACGTTCACGTCTTTTGATATTTTGGATAGTTGGGCTCTGGAAACGGGGTCTAACAGATGTTATGTGACACATGTGAGAGATTCAAGGAGATATTAAGGAAGTGATCACATCTTGGTCTACCAATATGGATGCAAATACAAACCTTCTATAATAGGCTCAATCAAACTACAAGGCAGATGATAGATGTAGTAGCTGCGGGCACTTTTAATAATAAAATGTTAGAAGAAACTTAGGACCTCATTGAAGACAAGATTATGAATAATTATCAGTGATGCTCTTCTTGAGTAAGACTTAGCAAGCTAGAAGGAGTATATGACGTTAATTTAGTTGAACCATTAACAAACTAGGTTGAAGCACTGAATAGGAAGATTGATGAATTAACTACAAATCTTAAACTATTCAAATATGTGCATTGTGACCTGTGCAGGCTAGGACATCCAAGTCAAGAATGTCAAGCATTACATCATGAGCATATTTATATGGGGAATGCTCTTAGACCCTAAAATAATCTATATAGTAATACATACAATTTGGGATGGGAGGAATCACCTAAATTTTTCTTAGAGATATCCAGGGTAAAGAAGGAACGATCCTGCATCAAGATTCTAGTGACAACCACCTTAAGAAAGGGAGTTGCGCTTAGAGGATATCATGTATAAAATGCTTCAACATTTAGAGGCAAGATTTCAATCTATAGAGATGTCATTGAGGAATTAAGAAGCTTCTATATGTAACTTGGAAATGTATATAGGCCATCTTGCCAAGTTAATCTCCGAAAGATCATAAAAGAGTTTGCCTAGTACTACAGAGACAAATCCTAAAGAACATGTGAGGACAATTATCCTTAAGAGTGGAAAAGAGCTACAAAAGGAAAATAATGAAACCCAAGATAAGAAAGAGAATAATACTAAGAGTTAAGAGAAAGTTAAAGCTGAAGGGTGTCTTTCAAAGGTCAAAAATTTTGACCTGCCATTTCTTATCCTATTAATGTAACAAAAGACTAAATGGATGGGTGGTTTGGTAAGTTCTTTAAACCATTTAAACAATTCCATATTAACTTACCCCTTGTTAAAGCCCTTATCCAGATGTCAAGTATTCGAATTTTTTGAAAGAATTAATATCAAACAAGGATAAGTTAGAGGATTTAACAACTGCGATGTTGAATAGAAGCTTAAAGATCTAGGGAAATTTTACTATCATTTGTTAAACTGGTAGCTTGAAAATAGAAAAGGATTTAGTCGATTTCGAGGCCAATCTTAATATGATGCCTTCTTTTTTGTTTAATAAATTAGGGTTAGGTGAACCGAAACCTACTAGGATAAGTTCATAATTAGTAGATAGATCAATAAAGCATCTTAGAGCTATTATAGAAGATATAATTATGAAGGTTGATAAGTTCATCTTCCTAGTCGATTTTATGATTAGGAAGATATAGAAGTACTGTTAGTTCTAGGTTGAAGCTTTTTAACCACTACTGGATCAATTATTAGTGTTAGCTAGGGAAAGCCACTTAGTGTTAGGGATGAAGATGTCATATTTACAATGTCTGATGTCTTGAATCATTCCATAAATCTTGTGGATTCTATTGATTTATTTGATGATTTAATTTTAAATTTTTTCTAAAAGTCCGCATGAGTTATTTCTGGTTTAAGAGAAAAGAAGGATGAAAATGTGGTACAATGAAAAAGCAGGTAGCCAATTTAGAGTTTAAGGCCAATTTAGTGGTTAAGGACCTAATGATAAGAAATAACAAACTGAATATCCATAAGCCACCTTGATTATAATAGGTACGTTAAGCTAAAGATGTTAAACAAATATTATTTAAGATGCAACAATGAATTAGTTTTTTTGAATTGATCATGATAATCTGTATATTTTTTTTATTTTTAATGTAGGATTTCAATTCTTTTCAATGTGTTTTATGTTAGATTATAAAACATCTTCATTTGATTCTGTGTATTTTTTGTGTTTTTGATATGTGTTATTTATTATTGCGACTTTGGACGAAAATTTTTAAGTTTTAAGGAATTTTTAGGTATGCATAGGCATGTGTTGTGCATACCAGTGAACATGCCCGTGTATACCCAAATTTGATTTCATTATGTTTTACATAGTTATAATAAACTATCTGATCACTAGATTTAGCCTTATACATTTCTGAAGTACTTAAAAAAATTTCCCATTTGTTTATAAAAAAATTTCCCATTTGTTTACAATGAGTTATATAGGTATTGTACATATCTGGGTATTTCAAGTTACTTAGAATGTGTCACAACACATGCCTGTGTCAAAATTCGCACATGTATAGTGATTTATATAGTTAAACACATGGCCATTTATGTGATTGTAAAAGTTTTCAAAAAGTTACATGCTCGTGTCTAGAGTCACAAATTCATAGTGACTTACACAGTCAGTTACACAACAAAGTTGTGAATTGCGCGGTCGGTTAAAAAGAAAGAAAATAAGGTTTCTAAAAGGTGTTGTAAACTTACATAGTCAATTATACAACCACCTTTTAAAAACCTTATTTTCTTTCTTTTTCTCCCACTTTTCTTTCCCTCTTTTACCACTGTGTAACCAACCGTGTAAGTTCGCGACACCTTTTAAAATCCTCATTTTCTTTCTTTTTCTTCCACTTTTCTCTCCCTTTTTTGCCACCACCTACCACTCCTCTCTATTCTTCTACCTAACACATCATTTTTGTGTGAATTGGTAACATCCAAGTAAGTTTTTCCTTACAATACGTGAATTAAACTTGGAAATTTGGGTACCCCTATCAATTTAGGGTTTTTCATTCCCAAAATGCTAGGGTTATGCAATTTTTTGAATCTTAGGCTGATTTCATTTAATTTTTTATTTTATTTTCAATTCTAAGTTGAATTTCATTCTTTTCCATATGAGTTGTTGGATTAGTTAGATGAATTGCATATGAATTGGATGAAATTTGATTTGGGTATTCCAATTTTGCTCACTATGTGATGACTTGTGTTGATTTTTGTTAGATTAGGTTTAATTTATTGTTTTTCTAGTAATTAGACATTATTTCCTAGTTTAATTTCATTTCAATTTAATATTTTGCATGAATTAGGATTTAATTTTGTTTAGTATAAGTTTAATTGTTAAATTGTGTAATTGCATATTTAATTTTAGGAATTGCATAAGTAATTAGATATTTAGATTGATTTTATTATGTAATCGTATTTTTAATTTTGTTATTATTATAATTTTAATTATTTTATTCATTACATTATTTTTAGTTTAATTTAATTTTTAATTGCATGTTTTTTCAATTTCATAACGTAGTGAACATATGATTAAGTATAAGGAAAAATGTTTCATTAGTATTACAATTTGTTATTTTCTCACAATTTAATTTAGTTTCAGGGATAGTGACAAGAAGGAAAGAAGTGACGCAATATCAGAAAGCAAAGGAGGTATCGAGGAAGAGACAGAGAGGAGAGGGGTCCTCTAATGACCTAAGTGGAACTCACTCATCACTAGTGTTACTAACTGCAGCTTATCTACCAGAGCAATATGAGATGCTACTCTTTAATATTGAGGTCTATGAGGAATAGTTTCAACGACTGAAGGGTAAGAGATTTGAGTCCGTCAGATGCATCAATTGGTAGGCAATGGAGCATATTGGCTTGGCCCAATATGTTTAGTATTTGATCGGTATTGGAGTGCGCTCTCGATTCTTCAAGATCGTAGAGGCCACATACTGGGAGCTTACACTCTAGGAGTTCTCCACTATCTTCATGAAAAAAGGTAGCTACGAGTGGCTTTAACCTTTTACGATTCACTTTAAGATGCTTGAGGAGATGACCAGGACTATATGGACTTCTCTGTGATGATAGGCCTATATGATCGAGACTTTGTGGAAATGCAAAAGTACAAGATGGATATCTCAAATGGGATATATGCTTGACACTTATGGTGAAACATTAGTAAGGAGTCAAACTATGACCCGAGTGAGTCCAAAGCATCCACTCTATAACATCCTGCACTCATGTATATTTATGACCTCTTGCATCATACACTAAGTGGGTAAGGAGATAGTCTCAGAGTCGTAAAAAACTAAGACATTTTCTACTTATGAAGTATAAGAGAGAGGATGTCAGTACATCTAAGGCATGCCTTAGCTCAATTTTTTGATGTCAAATTGAGGAGAAAAATATAGGGATGATATGGATCAGGCCTTAAGTCCAAAATTTGTAGTTGAGAAATTGGTGTGAATATAGAGGTGTTTTAAAATTTTATAGGGCTTTTAAAATTTTTGGAATGTTAAAATGCAACTGTTGTGCTTGAGAAATTTTTAATAAAACGTTTTGAAAAAAAATTCCCACTATTTTCCATGCTTTTAACTTTTAAAATATAAAAGGTTTTTAACAGTTGAACGACCTGACTTTACAGGAACCCTTCGGTTGAGTTAGAAATCTATTGGAGGGCTACCGTGGGGTTACTAGGAGGGCTCCACTCAGGTTCCGAAAGGGGAATTCTGGGATGGATCCTTTCATTTATGGTGGTGAGTTAATCGAATTTCAACTTATTCAGCCTCTTATCTTCCTTAAGTCTCATTATCTTTGAGGTTTCTGGTAATTGGCTATCAAACTCAAAACAAATCCTTACAAAATAAATATAATTTATGATTTTTGTTTGCTCATCAAGGTAAAGGTGTCGGCCCCTAAATTTTTTTTGTTGAATTAAGCATGATAGTTTATGGAATAAGCATGGAATTTGAATTTTTGCCTTAGAATGAATTATGAGGTCATGATAGAATTATTATTGGAGTTTAATTATTTATTCAAGTGTTAGTAGGATTTTTTTGATTACATTGGTTAATTAGATTAAAGCAGTAAGAATGAATTGAGGGCAATTTTTGCATGTCACTTAAGTTTAGAAACCAAGAAGCATTAAGGGAAGGACAAAGATGACTTTTACCACTCATTAAGGGTAAAATTGGAAGAGGAAAAGAGTGTCTTGCACATTAGAAGGAACAAAAACGTGAATTGAAGAGAGAAGGAGTGAAAAACTTGAAAAAGAAAGAGAAAGGAGAGAGAGAGAGTCATTCATGAGAGAAAAGAAAGAAGAAGCAAGTTAGGTTTCATCTTTTCTTAGTCTTCAAGAGTGATTTTGAGGTTGTTCAAGAAGAGAAAAAGATAGAGGAAGAGAAGAGCTTTCATTTGAGCCAAAAATCTCATTATTTGGTGAAGATTCAAGGTAAGAGCAATTTAAATCCTTTGGATTTTTGGAAGGATTTTAGTTCATGAAGCTTAGAAAATGCATGGGTTTAAGTATTCTAGAATCTATTTTTAGTGAATGTGCTTGTTGGGTTCTCAATTTGGATTCCTATTGAATTGGGATTTTTGCCAATAATGAAGGAAATCAAGAGGAGAGGAAAGAGGAGCAAGAAGAGAGGCATTTTTAAGCAAGTTTCTAAGCAAGGAATTCAAGGTGGGTAATGTATTCATAGTTATTGTGTAATTGGGCAAATTCTTGCCTATGTGTGTGTATGTTGATTTGCTTGCATTTGATTTGCCTGAAATCGTTGTGAATGTTTGAAAATGCATGATGAATTATGATTATGTTATGCCTTGAAAAAGGTTATGATATTTGTATAAAAGAAAAGAAGAAAAAGTAAAAGAAGCATGATATTATGAATTTATGATTAACTGAATTGAGCATAAAATTTGTTTGTGATTGGGCAATAGAGGAATCCGTTTCATTAGCCACGTGCAAGTTGACCTATAGCCTTCTCCTGGCTTCCCACTTGAGGCTACGAGATCCTGAGAAATCAGACTCGTTTTGTTGACGGCGTAAACTTTGGTTTTCTCCATTTTGTTCCTCAGAACTCTCGAGCCATTTGTTTGTGCATCGTATCTTTGAATTGTCAAGTATGATGCATATGAGTGTTATGTTTAATGGCTAAAATCTATATATTATGTTATGAGTTTTGAACTAAATTGATTAACGCTTGAATTGCTAGCTATACATGTGCATATGCTTAAATTGTGTTCGATTGTCGATGTATATAAATGTATTAGCAACTAAGCTGTGTAGCTTAACCCATCCTTTTTCCCCTTCTCAGGAGCAGAACGAGACGGTTAGCAATCCTTGCAAGGCATCGGAAACTCTAAGATAGTTAAAGATTTTTGTACTAAGTTAGTGAACATTTTGGATAGCTTTATAGGCATATCAAACATGAGCATCCTTGGCATTTTTGTTTTAAGTTAGTGATGTGTATGTTGATATGTAAGTAAAGATTGTTCCAATATTTACTTTGCTTAGCAATGAGAATGACAAATTAAGGATTTGCTATTGTGTATGATGATGTTTACAGGTTGAGTATGATGGTTGTGGTAATGGAATGGGTATGTGCATATTCTTCTTTGTTGAGATTGCAAATTTGTGTTTGTTCTAGAATAACATGTTAGAAATCGGAAAGGTTTTATAGGATTAATCATTTGAGGTGAGATTTAAGAGTTTAACAAAAGTACTTAGTAGTTGAATAGATATGAAGAGATATTGCAGTTTGCAAGCTTTCATAGGTGTAAAAATCGTGTTCTGAACTCAAAGAAAAAACTGTATCGATTTAGGTAGAATTAGCCATAGTTGTCTACATAAAAGTTGTTGGTTATCTTTCTAGCTTTCTAACGATATAAAGTATGAAATTTTTGGATATTGGAGTTGAGAGTTATGCTCTTTACAAGTTAGTGATGCTGTATAGGGCAAATTTCGACATTTTATAGACCTTTTCTTTACTTGAGTTAACAAAAAATGAGTTCTATGGTGTTTTGGAATAGGAAGAATTAGAGTGACAAGTTAGAGATGAAATGGAGGTGAAAATGATGAGGAAAATAGGTTAGAAATAATAAATATGTATAAGAGGGGTCATAAGTAAGTTTTAGGAGTTGGAAATCTGGAATTTGACCCGTAAAGGTCCGTTGGGCGGACCTTCTCGGGTATTCCAGCATTTTAGTTCAGTTTATATCCGTTTGGAGGGACATATTTCCACTAAGCAGACATTCTCAGGACAGTTATGAAAATGTGAAAATTTTTGACCCTCTAGATGGAAAAATCTCTCTTTGGGTCTTTATAGAAATTGTAGAACTCTAAGTCCTCTTTGAAACTGTACTAGAATGGCCAAAATCTGATATCTCTCGTGAAAGTTATGCCAACTATTTCAAAATAAACTAGATACATGGAGCTACAATTGTTTTGAAGAAGTCAATTTGTGGTTTCACTATCGGAACTGGTTTTGACTAGAGAGATCCCATGGAATTAACCTTATAGAATAATACGTTCACGTCTTTTGATATTACGAATAGTTCGGCTCCGAAAATGGGGTCTACCAAAAGGGGTTTTCCAATATGACATGTTAGATAGCTTAAGCACTATATGGACCAATATTCAAGTGGTATATTATAGAATCTTACTTAGAAAAGGATATGCTTCAGTTCTTGATTACCGATATCTATCCTCAGTCTCTATTTTAGAAGAAAGACTAGATTCCTACTAATAAACTAGAGCCCTGACTTCATAACCTTTAGTATGCCAAATTTGTTTGAGAATCTAAATAGGAAGCAATTTTACTTATTAGTAAGGATTTTCTTAAGGCCATATCTTTTTTAGTTTATCATTTCATATTTTTGTACCACTCAATATGCTAGTTGTTTTCTAAAAAGAACCCAAGTAGGTTGTTTGCCAATTTTAAGGTGTTTAATCCAAAGATGCCTATAGGTGGTATCAGTACAAAGTTATCATTTTAAGGAGGAGGGATATGTCTTAACCTATCAAAAGTTAAGTTATTACCTACTACTTAACTCCAATTCTTATTAGTGGCTTTAAAGAGATGTGTCATGTTGGCAAGGGGTGTAATGGTAAGTGGCATATCATTTGCAGTTTAGGGAAGGGTAGGATTAAGGTTTTGGAAGGAAGTAATGTGTGTTAAGTTTGAGTTAGAGTTAGAGTTGGTAGTTATGATTAGTTTAATAAAGTTCTAAACCTGAGAGGTTGAAGGGCTTAAAATTTTAGGAGGAGCCACATGTGGAATAGGGAAAGATATATAGTGGAAAAGAATATTTACTTATTGTGTGTTTGCTATAATAAGAATAGATATGTGATTTCCATGTCTGTTTGAAGAACTTAAGAAATGGTGTGAATTTTAGAGGTGGTAAGAGTGGTTGAATTAATATGGATTCAATAGCTATCAAGATTTTGGTTTGGGGGCTTTTGAGGGGAAGATTGGCTTAATGTTCGTGGTTATGTAACCTTGTCAGTCGATAGAGGAGGGGAGATTGGTTCTATTCTTTTAAAGGAAAAGAAATAACCATAAATTGGGCAGGAAAGAAAGCTCTTAGGAGCATTAACTCATGATGGAAACTTAAAGTCTCATATTAAAAGGGAAAGAGTAGGTTAGACAAAGGGCTAAATATCAAGTAGTATAGAGAATTCAGAGAAAAAAATTGTAAATGTCTATGTTTTAAAAAATACTTTAAACTTGAGGGTAAAATACTTTATTAGGCTAGCTAATCTTATTTGTCTTTTTTAGGTTATTTTACTAAAATGATTAAAACATTTTGGATTTAATAATAAGTCTCAGTTTAAGCTATCCACTAATGGTAATTTAATGTTTAAGAGTTTTAAGATTTTGCATTACTTAATAAAAAATGATTAGGGATTTAAATATGTTTTTAAAAATTGTTGTAAATTAAATTCCATTTTGTCTCACTATGAATATTTATCATTGTTCATTAATGTGATCATGTTGCTATTCATCTATTTTATCTATAGGTTAGATTATTGTTGAATTTGGTAGAATTATCTACTGATCCCATTTTATTTTCTTTCACAGTGTTTATTCTTGAGCAAGATTCTTAATTTCTAGATATGGTTTTAGAAAACATTTGGGAAATTTATGTTTATGGAGTTTGAACCTAGTTGGATGTTCTCCAAAATCAAAAGAAGTGTTTGAGCTTGGTTTCAAAATGTTTCTCTAAAAGAATTTAATTCATAAGTAAAGTTTAAACTATTGAATTTTGCTTTGTCAAAGTCTGTTCAACTTTGATATTAACCTTATGTTTCTTTTACTCCAAGGGGATGGCAAAGTTTTTTTTAAATATCAATTATTAATTTTTGGCCAAGTTTGTTTTGAAATATCAGTTATTAGTTTTAGTTGTGCTCCAGATTAAAAAAGTAAGCCTAAAGAGAAATATAATAAGAAGAATAAGTTAAGAGTAAATGGGATGGTTGAAATCAAGTTTACCTTTTCATTTTTTATAATTTTTATTATATATAAGATATATGTATTAATTTTTTTGTCTTTTTTAGTATAGTTTGTTAGACTCATTGAGTTTTTTAAAAAAACATTTAACATGATTGAGTATAACTCTTAAAATTTTTAAAACTCTAAGTTAGCGCTAATACTTTTCTAATAGACCTAAGGTATAGATCGATATTTCCAAGAGCACAATTAAAAACCTTAAACTCAGAACATGGTTAAAAAGGTTAAAATAGTTTGCATTATATATAATAATTAGATATAATTTTTTTATTTTTATTAGACATATTGAAGCTACAAGTGGAAAGAGAATGAAAAAGCTTAACTTTTTTGTGAAGATAATAATAAGTCGGTAAATAAAAGTAAAATCAAGCAGGCTTGTTTCCTAAAAATCAAGCTAATAAGATTTTCTCTTTTCAATTAATAACAAAAAGAATTAGGCTTGTTTCCTAAAAATCAAGCTAATAAGATTTTCTCTTTTCAATTAATAACAAAAAGAAAAAGAAAAGAACTAGAATAGTATGGATCCATAGCCTATTAGGTTTGTTTAATATTACCTTTGTTTTTTTAAGTGTGGACTCATATGTATAATTGATTTTTATTTTTTATTTTCTTTATCTTTTGATCCTCCAACTTATTATTTTTATATTTCTTTTACTCAATAAACAATCAACCTTGATCTAATTTACCTCAACTTTAAATTATAGGCTTAACCTTTTCGCCTTAGATATATTTTTATCCAAGCTTATTATATACTTTTTTGAACTCATTTAGTTTTTGAAAACATTGTCCTTTTTAAATAATAGATGTTCCAATTATGTTCCGTTAATTTATAGTTATCCTTTTATTTAAAAATCAATTTGCACTTTACGGATAAACATTTTCACTTTTTCCTTAAATCACCATTCTAAGCTTTCTCTTTACCTCAAACTTATTAAATAGTTTAAAAGTCATTGTCTTTATTTTAAGACATGTAAAATGACAAATTTCTATATATTCATCTACATGTTTTATTTTTAAACTATTTAGTAAGCTTTTTTTTACTTCATTCCCTAGTTTATTCCTTTTCAAACACTTCGAATTTGCAAAATCTTTTCAGTCTTAGATAACCACCTAAGTGGATAAAATATAGTGCCTAACATATTCAATATTTTACAGATTGAACTCCAAAATTAATTATTTGGTTTAAGAACTTTTTAATTCCT
This sequence comes from Erythroxylum longipes, assembly GCA_027563885.1. NCBI lineage: Eukaryota > Viridiplantae > Streptophyta > Magnoliopsida > Malpighiales > Erythroxylaceae > Erythroxylum > Erythroxylum longipes. The sequence continues at coordinate 27,211,154 of JAOQMS010000003.1, forward strand.
TTTCATTAGATTTTTCTACCTTACCCTAAATTAAATAATTGTTGATTCCAATGAATGAAATTCAGTTCTCAGTCGTATTTCTATTAAGAGTGTCAAAAAATGATAGCAACGACGAGTATCCATTGTCATTTCTAAGAGTATGGGTAACTATGATGAATTGATATTCTTTAGTGGGAATGTTAAAACATATTAAAATGATTCTCGCACACAATTCCATATGCTATAAACTAAATTTGGAGTGGGTTGAGTTCAAGATTATAAGATTGTAAAAACTGGCAGCAGTGTTAGTTGTTTTTGGTAAAGACACACTAAAGCTTAAATTATTGAGAGCTAGGGGTGCTAAGTGTATATGGAAAGCTCTACTTAAGTTTAATGATAGTATTTATGAGAACTTATCTCGAGGTGTCTTTTATTTATAGGTAATTGGACTCAAGGTATAATTAGATCTAATTATAAGAAGTATAATTTTATTTCAATTATTCTGGTAGTGCTTCAATCCAACTTTTATAATAAAGCTTAGTTAGTTTTTTAATCAGGACTCTGCCTTCCCATGTGGATTAATCTTATCTTAATTGAACTCACCTTTTTATAATTATTTTCATAATCATGAGAATGACAAAAAGTTTAGGATATAAAGAATGTTGATCTCTCATTCTTGTGCCTTTGTCTATATTATCCTCCTTATATATCTACATATATAGAAAAGGAACTTCTATATAGAAAGTAAGTAGGAAAATTAGGAAATTTTATGAATGCGGGGATTATTGATAAGTAAAATTTGTACAAAATCATGATTGAATTATAGCATTGACTTGTTGTACTACAGTTGTATTATAACTTACATCTGCCTTAAAATTGATGCTAGGTATCAGTGGGCATCACCTTGTCAACTAGAAACTTGTGTCAAGCATATGCCAATGATTTGATGTTAAGAAGGCATGGGATGAACATGAAGTATTTGGTTTGCAGAAGTTTATGTGTGTAATGGCAATAAAACTTAATATATTTTATACATTCAATTACATAATTAGTGGCTATAAAAATAGCACTAATGTAATTAGTAGAGTGGTTATATAACTAGCACTAATGTTATCAGCAAAAAGAGGTGCAAGTTAGTTAGATGAAACACCAAAATCCAAAAGAAGTCAATAAAGCCAAAAAATATTTGTAAGTAACCGAGGATATGGTGTAACATCCCGTTTCCGTATAACGGGTTGAATTATAGAAACGGGAACACGTGAGAAATTAGGAAAACACATCTCAT
>JAOQMS010000003.1:27226380-27248271 GCA_027563885.1 Erythroxylum longipes
AGCAAGCAAGTGTGCATGAGGTATCAGAGTACAGATGCAAGTAAGTGAGCCAGGTTAGCAAGCAAGCATGCATGCAAGGGTTAGACTCCGGAAAGCAGGGCCCAACAGGTGTGGTATCAGAGCATGCATGAAGAGCAAGGAGTTAGACTCCGAAATCGGGGTCTAACAGAGGTGGTATCAGAGCAAGCAAGTATTCATGAACAAGAGTCAGACTCTGGAAACGGGGTCTAACAGGTGTGGTATCAGAGCAAGGAGTTAGACCCTAGAAACGGGGTCTAACATCTTGTGTTTAAGTGTTTTTAGGGTAGTTTGAATCTTTGAACTTAAATTGTATATTTTTTAAGTACCTTTATGTGTGTGCTAGTGTTGTAGGGTAAGCAGGGAAGAATCGTGAAGATTTAAAAAGTTTCGGCCTAAAACATACAGGCCACGATCGTACACATTGGCCACGATCGTGACAGAAGAGGGAGAACCAGAGGCAGCCAGGCCACGATTCTGCACTAAGAGCCACGATTGTAATAGAGAGCGTCAAGTCAGGCCACGATCATGACAAAAACGAAAACGTGTCAGCCCTGCATTGGGTTGACAAAAAAACTCAATTTTTAGGTGATTTTTCGGACCATTTCAACCCTGAGTTTGACCTAAAGCTGCTACCAAATAAATGGAACAATACCTAGTAGCCATTAGAGAGTGAAGAGAGTTGTGCCAAAAGAGCATCATTCTGTCAAATCCGAGAGAGATCAAGAAATTGAGGAAGGAGACGAAGGAAGAGAAACACGGAGACATGCTAGAAGCAAAGTACTTCCCGGAATAGGTGGTTTCCTATCGTCGCCGCTTTGAGATTCCATTCCCGATAGTATTTCCATTTATTTCAGTTTTATTTATGTATAGAATTGAAATAGGTTCTGAGATTCATTGTGTGAATGTTGAGTTTACGTTTATACTCACTTTTGGATTTTGATTCTTGAGATTAATAAAATTTATTTGATTGTGTTTTCTTATTGACTTGATTGTGATTTCAATTTTGTTCTTAATCATTCAGCAACAAACTGAGAGAATGAGCCAGGTAAAATTCATCGATTTGGGCTAATGAGAGTTAGGTGAATCAATAGGTAGAGAATTGAGTCAACCCGGTAGAGTCGTGTAATGAGAGATCGAGCATAGATTCCTGGTAGGTTAATAGGCAATTTTAGAACTAATTTAAGTTTTGGACCAATTGCAGCTTTAGATATCGTAATTTTCATAATTTGAATTAGGGATTACTAATTAGGGTTAAGAATTATAACTCGAGAGAGAGTAATTCACCTTAGGACTGCCTAGACCCGTTAACTCAATAATTACATAATTGGTTAGGTTTTCTTAGTTTCTAATTAAAATCCCCTTTCTCTTCCTTGGTAATTTCTGGGTCGATTTTGGGTTAGGCTATGATTTTGCTATATTGTTGACTCTCTAGCACTTTAATTTCTCATATTGATTTCTACATTAGTTGTTTAATTAGGTTAATTGTGAACTTAGTTGCCTTTAGATTTTAGGACTAGTTCTCTACCTCGTAGGATCGACACCGTAGGTACTACGTGAACGACCCATGCGCTTGCGGTAATTACCAAGGTTATAATTAGTAAAACTTAACGCGTGCATAACCTTGCGAACACCAATTAGACAAACCAATTCTTTGAATGCCTTGGCTAAGAAATACATAGATAAAATAATCAGACTTCATGGAATTCTGAGTTCTATAGTCTCAGATAGAGATCCCAAATTCACCTTCAGATTTTGGGAAAGTTTGTAAGAGGCTTTGGGAACCAAGTTGCATTTTATCATAGCTTTCCATCCACAAAATGATGGCCAATCAAAGAGGACAATAAGGGCATTGGAGGCAATGTTAAGAGCTTGTCTTATGGACTTCAAAGGCTCATGGGATGAACATCTAACTTTGATTGAGTTTGCTTATAATAATTCCTACCAGTCAGGAATTCAAATGGCACCTTATAAAGCTTTGTATGGTAGGAAGTGCAGAACTCCTATTTGCTGGGATGAGGAAGGTAAAAGAAGACTTTAGGACCTGAGCTAATACAAGATACAGTTGACAAGATTAATTTGGTAAAGCAGGGACTCAAGGCAGCTCAAGATAGGATGAAGAGCTATACGGACGCACATAGAAAGGAGATGGAATATGAAGTTGGCGATAAAGTATTTCTTACCATGGAAAGGAGTTTTAAGGTTTGGTAAAAAAGGCAAGCTCAGTCCAAGATATATAGGCCCTTATGAAATTATTGAAAGGATTGGGCATCTAGCCTACAAGTTAGCCCTACTGCCAGAATTATCCAAGATTCACAATGTCTTTCATGTATCAATGTTGAGGAGATACAGATCAGATCCTTCACACATAGTCCAACCTTCAGAGGTTCAATTCAGGGAGGATTTGACTTCTGAAGAACAACCAGTGGAGATTTTAGATTCAAAGGAAAAGGTCTTGAGAAACAAGACTGTGGAGTTGGTTAAAGTCTTATGGAAGAACTATGCAAGAGAAGACGCAATATGGGAGCCTTTAGAAGCCATAAAGAAGAAGTATCCACACTTAATTAAAGGTTCAGGTAAGAATTTCGAAGACGAAATTCTTTAAGGGGGGAGAAATGTTGGACCCCAAACTCGTAGAAATTAGAATTTACTAAATTAGAATTTATTGGAGTTTAGTCATGAATATTTTATTTACATGTGTTGGCATGAATTAAATCGAAATGCTAGAATTAAGTTAAGGAGTAAGTAGGCATTAAATCAAATATGGAAGGGTAAACTTGGAAGATTAAAAGTTGTCTTAAATTAATAAGAAAAGAAGATGAAGAGAATCGTGTAAAGTAAGAAAGAAAGAGAGAAAGTCATACAAGGACCTAGAAGAGAAGGAGAAACTGAAGCATAGAAAGAAAAGGAAGGAAAGAAAGAAAGAAAAAGGAGAACGAAGAAGGAAAAGGTTCAGTTGAGTTTTTAGGCATTCTCTATCTTTTCTTCTTGCTTTGGTAGAAGAATAAACTAGTTAGAATGAGTTTTATGTATTGAAAATGAAGGGATAAAGGAGAGAAGAAACCTATTCTTAATTTTCATGAATTTTCAACTAGATCTTAGTTCTTCTAACTTAGATAAACCAAGAGTAGATTAAGACTAAACTCATTTTTGGATATTAAAGCTTTATGAATTTTCTATTTATATATTAGTTTAAATGAAAGTTTGTTTGTACGAAGAAAACTAAGAAAATCCAAATATGCAAGAGCAAGAAGAAAGGCGAACTTGAGTTCGGATACTATTAATTAGGTGGGTAATATATTTATAGTTAGTGTAATGATGGGTTGATTTATTTGCTTGTATGTATGCTTATTTGTTAAACTTTGAATCATTGTGAATGTGGGAAAAATGCACTGTGATTTGTTAACTTGTTATGCTTGGAAGATTGTACTGCATTTTGTATCGACAAAAAACAAAAAAGTGCAAGAAGCATGAAAGTATAAATATGTGATGAAATGAGTTGAGCATCGAAATTTACTTATGTGGGAAAGAGAGATACAATTTTGTTCATCACGTGTACGTTGACTTAAAGCCTTCTCCTGGCCCGCTTGTGACATATGAGCTCTTAAGAATTGGACTCATTTCGTTCATGGTGTAAACTTTGGTTTCTTCATTTCATTCTATGGGATTCTCTCAAGCCATTTTATGTGCATATTTCACTTTGATTTTTTGAACATGATATTCGATTGAATATTATGATTTGATGGTAGAAAAATACATGATCTGATTTATGTGATAACATGTTTGTCTATGAGCTTGAAATGTGGATAATCTGATTGTTATATTAAAATGTGATATAAATATATGTATATGCTTAGTTATATGTGTGGTTCGTCACCAATGACTATAAAAGTATTAGCCACTGAGCTTCACAACTCATCCTATTATTTTCCACTCCTTAAGTATAGAACAAGCAGACCATTGAACCTTGCAAACTTTGGCAAACTCCAAGAAAATCTGTTTTTGTAACTAAGTTAGTTCGATCATTTTTGGTAGCTTTGTAAGCAAATCAAGCATGAGCACTTATGATGTATTTTTGGATTATGCTACTTTTTTGACTCTTGATATGTAATTAAAGTTTGTATAAACTATGCATTGTTTGAGAAATGAAAATTTGTTTTGTTTGGGAAATGAAAGAAAAGTTGAAGAATTTCTCTTTTAAACATGTTCAAATTTTCTTCTCTGTTAAGTTGTTACTTTCGGCTGGGAATAAAATTGTGAGTTTTTTATGGCTTTTAGATAGATTTTCTTAAGTAAATTGTTATGTTGGGAGTTTGTAAGTATGGCTTGTGCTTGTTGGATTTGGTTCTTTTGGTTTTTGTGAAAATATATAATAGGTAGTAGAGGAAAAAAGGGACAGAAAATTGTGTCCTGATTTCCATGAATAAATTGTATTTATGTAGGAAGAATTAAATAAATTTTTCTTCATGAAAGTTATAGCTCATTCTCTTAGCTTTGTAATGGTATAAAGTTTGTAATTTTTAGATTTCGAAATTGAGAGATATGATTGTTACATGTTAGTGTATATTTTAGGAGTGCACGATCGTGCACTAGCCTTTTAATCCCAGGAGTGCACGATCGTGCACTAGCATGATTATGCACTGGCCTATTAATCCCAGGAGTGCACGATCATGCATAAGCTACTCCTATTGTAGAGCATAGCTGTGAATTGAGAAGTTACAGCCGTGACTTCACACCTTGCACGGCCGTGACTTCTCTACTTTTACCGTGACATTTTTTATTTGATTTTTATTTCATTACCTCTTTGATTCTTTCAACTTTATTCTCAGTTGCCCTCTAACAAAGCCTCTCATAATGTGGCCATGAAATAAGTGCTAAGACCTGGGTCTAACAATTATGGTGAATTGGATTCTTCAAAAGTGTCAAAATCAACATCTTCTAACTCGTTGGTTTATCTTCTAAGTAAATCTATGGTTATTGATCTTAATAAGCTTGAATGGATTTATATGCAACATTTCTTGGTTTTTAATTATTCAGGAAGAAAGACCACGATGTGTACTTGCACTAAAGCTATTTTTTTCTTATATGGAGCATAGTAAACAAAGTACATATTAATTTGGGAGCTTAGTTGGCTATATAGTTTAACATTGTTATCTTTTCTAAGAAGAATTTATTTCTCAGTTCCTTTATTACTCATCTAGCTATTAATCACAATTTGTTTGATATGACTGACACTGATATGCATATAGCTTGTGAGATGGAACCACTGGATAAGGCTTGTTTAAGTAGGATGCGACTACTCGAGCAAAAAAAGAGAACATTTTGTTTTATACCACGTGATCCCCCCTAAAGAGATTCATCATCAATGCAACAAGAGGATCGTGATGTTTCACCAATTATGTATCTTCTGGCTCCACCAATTTGACATGAGCATCATTTTTAGCTGGAGAGGTTGGAACATCAAATTATAAATTGGAGACGAATTTGAATGCTCTATTGCAATTCGTGGGGTTGATAACTCTATGTCCATTGACACCATAGTACATTTCATTTCAAATACTCACAACTTAGGGGATTCTTCTACTATATGCTTTATTTTATGCTGATTATTTTTGTAGCACGTGAGCGTCTTGTGCATAAATTGGGGACAGTGCACGATTTAGGTGTAGGGGAGCAAGAAAATATATATTATGATGAAATTTGTGATTCTTTTTCTTGAACTCATGAATACTATAATTCATATGTTGATTATTTCTTATGATAGCCTTAAAAATTTACAATTGATGTTTAAAAATAATCCTTAAGTTAAGACACATTTTTTGTTTAAGTTATAATGTATAAGAGAGACAAGCATGATTATTGTTTTTCATCAAACTACTTTTTCTCACTGGTTTTGGTGAATGAAAGTTTACAAAACTTGATGCATTTGATACCTATGTAATCTTTGAGCCTAAGAGCATTCATCACATTTATACTCATACATTTCTTTTTATGGTGTGTTATCAAACATAGCTTGTTTATGTTAGAACTTACTTTTGAATACATGTTAAGACTATATTTTTGATGAATTTATGCATTAAGATGATAAAAGCCTTAGGATAACTATTATTGACCTAAACAAGCTAACCTTAATTTTTATCTTTAGAAAACCAATTTGAGCGTGAACCTTTCTTTTCTTGAATACTAACCTTGTTACAAGCCCTTTTACCCTTCTTTTAGTTGATATCCTTAATAATTTTGAGCCATAAATTGAATATATCAATCTTATTTACATAGGATTTTAACTATTTCCATACAAAATAAATATGTTGATTAAAGTTACATTATTTTGATTTTTCAGTTTCTATAGAATGGGGGAGAAGTATAGTAAAAAAAATCTCCTCTTTTTTTTTCTTTTCTTGTTATAAAAAGTAAAAAATATGAGGTGATTAAAATGATGTTATTTGAATCAAGTGAGTTTAGAACTGATTTAAATTGAAATTTGTGTGGATAAGTTTATATGATTTCCTTTAATCTCCCAATTATTATTTTATCCTAAACCTTTAATGTCTGTTAACTTTTGGCATATTTCTCGGTGACATAAAAGAAGATAAGAGTAATTTTGAGATATTTCTGGGTAACATGAACGAAAATGAGAGGCTATTATAAGGATGATTGGTATACTGAATTAATGTATGCTTGAGGACAAGCATGAATTCAGTACGGGGTAATTTAATAAAAAGTTATTTGGTTATGTTAATTAGAATTATCTCTTTTGTTTTGGCTATATTTTGGTGCTTAATAGGAAAATTAATATTTATTTTTTTAGGAGGTGAAAAGTGGAGATTAAAGCATTATTGGTTAAAATCATGAATTCTTAAAAAGTTGACAGATTACTACAGTGGATAAGCCGAGATCATGTTTAATGTCAAATTCACCTCAAAAGTTTCAATTCAATTAGGAAACTTATTTTCATCCTTATTATGTAGAGATTTTGATTTTTTCAAATAAGAATTTTTGTAAGACAGAAGTAGGCTAGGTTTTAAGTAAGAAAAGAAAGGAAAAACACATCATACACCTTTTCCATTATTCTCTTTCATTTCTTAGTAGTTTTCTCTCAAGTTTTCATCTTTTCTTCTATTTTAGGTGTTTGAACTAAAGTCATGTGTAGCTAAATCCAAATATTTTGATTTAAGGGGATTCAAAACTCTAGTTGTAACCTTGTGAGGTTTTGTTCTAAACATAGATTCATGTTGTAATTCAAGCATTTATTGTTTTGTGTTCTTATATTTCATAAATAATTAATGTTGATTGATCTAATAAATTAACCTGATGTTAATTATTATATAGTTATCCATGAATTCAGTGATTTGTAATTTTCATGGAGGATTGGTACAAGTATTAAATAAGTAATTTATGAATTTATATATTTAACTTATAAGAAACAAGAAAACTAAATTAAATAGTTGTAGCTATCTCAACTATTTAATTTGCGGTCTAATTTTTTTCACTAAGCTTAGTGCTATCATTGAATTGATATGAAACGCTATCATATCAATTCAATCAATTGATGCTAAATTTTGGTTTGAATGTTATGATTGAAACAATTAATTTAGGAAAAACTGAGATGTATTATGACTATTATAATATATTTTGGATTAGCTACTTGAATTGTAAAAATTATTCTTTTTAGACCAATGATCGATGTTACAATTGAATGAGATATTTGCCTTACATTGGGGTTAAATACCATTGAATTTCTTACTCTTTATATTCAGTTGATTTATTTTGATTCTTTATTATTTTAGTTCATTAGTTAAATACCCATCTTGTTTTGTCAATTGAAATTAAGAAACTAACTTTAGTTCTCTTAAGATTTGACCTAGTTTTACAACTACTATAAGAAGTTAATGAATTGGAATTAACTTTGTAGGCTTTGACAACCCGATTAACTTATAACTAACATTAGTTTTTCACTAAATTTATGGTTTAGAGTTCCATGATAAAATTGGCACTAGAGTTTCACATGTAACTAGTATCAGACTCGTCTTCGAATTTTCTAAAACAAAATCAATGCTAATCAAAGCTTAAGACAAGTGCTAGTTTTTTACTATTTACAAATAGGTTTTGTTATTTTGATAGGAATTTGGTATTTTAAGACTTAAATTCCTTTTAAAACTCTAGTTTGTACGTTTTCATTCTTATAATAAAAGGCTTATGGATGTTTGTAATTGAGAGTTATCAATAATTACATTGTTATTAAATTATCAAATCATTATAGAGATTAGTCTTCTATCTTTTAGGGTGCTTTGACTTAAGGTTCTCTAAAAGCTTCAATTCTATCTATTTTGCTAGTGATGATCAAAGCCTAAGATCATATAATTCATAATTCCTTCTTTTCCTAAGTGTAGTGATTTATATTCTACTTTCACATGTTTTTGTGTTTATTTTCATGGATTGACTTGTATTATATAGAACAGTCCTAAGTCCTATCATATTGATATCAAATCTCATCAATCTTAATGGTTAGGATCGTATCAACTGGTTAACTCTCAAATTGTCAATTTAAGTTGTAATGGTCTATGAATAAGAAACTTACAAGCCTGTACATCTATAATTTCAACCTCTAAAAAGAGATCTTCCTCCAACAACTCATCCTTGGAAGGAAGGGGGACTCTCATAATCTATTAAAGTTCACACGTATGAATTTAGAAAAGCAACTGACATTTTTCTCTTTTTGAAATCTAGGTTCACTTGCCCCTAAATCATTTTCTTTGATGCTTATTTGGACTAATCCCAAGTATAGCATTTAGGCCATATCAACTAGAAAATTTACTCGAATTTTTGATTTAGTACATGAAGTTAAGTAGTTCTGAGAAAAGATCAATATTTTTAAGTGATAAGCCATCTGAAAATAAGAGATGACACATCATGAGTAAGGGTGGAGTTGACAAGAAAATGATTAATACAACAACTAGCACTAGGTTGTCAGAAGTTACCTGAAATGCAATACAATTATTAATTAAATGTTTTTTATCTCTTCTAAATAAATAAGTATTAAATACTCACGAAATAAAGTTTCAAGCTTATATAATTCTATCAACGTGGTCTATTGATTAAATTGGAGGAGGAAAATATCATATACTGATTATTTGGACCTCTCTTTTGAAGTCAATTAGTTTATATCCTAGATCTCTCTTAATATTCCCTCTTTCGGAGTCAAATAACTCATCTTAAGTTTCTTCTCATTCCTTAAGTCTCTCTTAATATATGCTTCCTCTCCTTACTACATTCTTATCATTTAATACTTTTTATATTTGTAGGTAAGTCTCTTAAACTTGAATATGTGTGAGAGTTGATCATAATCTCAAAGTATTGCTCGTCTTAATTATATAAAAAAAATCTCTCTCACTAAATAAGTAGATAAAAAACATCTAATTCCTTCTTTTTAAAAAAGATTGAAACTTGATTTTGAGGCGGCAATGTCAATGTTTTAAAAATGAGACCAACACTAAACTGACAAGATAAGAAGTTTGAAGATTAAAAAATATAACTTGTACTATTATAAAATTAGTATACAATAAATATTGAATAAAATTAAAAAAATATATGATTAGAAAAAGACACTATCTTTATCTATTGAAGAGATTGAAATTTAATTGAAGAAGTATACTAATAAATAAAAATTAACTAGTTTATTTAGTTCATAAAATCATGTTAGTTTACAAAAAATGGTCAATTAATTAATAAATTATAATTTTTAATAACAAGGGCCATCAACATAAACCAAATTGATCTTAACATGGATTTTACATCCCAATTTCAGCTCATTCTTTCTTTTTTTTTCCTCCCCTCGACAGTGATATATTAACCTGAGTCTTGTTTCTGTTATCTGAATTTGTACACTATATGATTTGGGCAAATGGCCCAGAACATCTACAAACTAAAACATACCTACAACGACCAAAACTACTCGCCTGCTTCAGGAATGGATTCGAGCTTCGGCTTCCAGCTAGTTGAGCAATGAAGAATGCTCGAACATCTTCTCTCGGGTGCAAACGCCAGAACCTCATCTAAAGATGTTTGCTTTCTCATTAACATTTCTAGTTGTTGCTTTGTTATCAGAACTTTGATCCTCCTGACGCCACCAACACTAGTGGTTTGACGATCTCTTTCTGCCACATATGAAATAACTGGAGCAGACACTGGTTTAACGCAAGGAAGAAGATAGTACACGTTCCCCAACTTTAGCTCAGAATCTGGTGGCAAGTACTCTGAACCATCCTTGGACAAACCAATGCCCAAGCCGGAAAATTCTACCAGTATATCCTTGACCATGATCGGTCTGCTGAATTCTAGAATCTTGCCATCTGCTTTCACAATCTGCAGAGCTTTCTGATGAGAAGAAACAACCCTAACACATGATACGATTTTGGGTATGCAGAAAGCTAAACAATTGCCCATCTCTGTATGACCACTAGGTGTCTTTTTAGTTGGTAACTGTGTGAATTCAGGTCACAGCTAGATGTACTTTATAGGGTGGAGTTATAATATGAATTTTATTTTTTTTTGGTCGAGGAATTTAGTGGGATGGTAGAAACTACAGACGAATCTTTCTTTGGGTGCCTATTTTCAATTTAGAAGCCGACGGGAGACGCATGAAGATTCAAAAAAGCACTCATACAACATATTTTTTTTAAAAGAAAGGAAATAAGAGATGAAATTGTCAACTCGCATGCAAAGATAAGTAGGATGGTGGAAGGTTAGCGCGTTAGCCTTTATTTTTATCCCAACTTCCTTTAGCTCTCTCTTATTGTTTCCATTTCTTTCATAGATAAAATTGAGTAAAGTATAATAAGTAAATTAAGGGTCGTGCACAAGTGGCACGAAATAGCAGTAGATATATATCATGCATGAAAGTGAAGTTAACATGGGTGCATTGGACTGTCCAGATTTTCATATCGTCAGAGCATGGTTGATAATAAAAACAAACCTAATAAGCTCGATAGTCGTCTAAGAAATATCTTGGATGATGGCTTCTTTACGCTCTCCTTGCCCTTCTCTATTATGTGCCCTCTTTATTTCATGCTTCATTACATCACGCTTGCAGTGTGGTGACGTCAAAAGTAACGATTGCTTTGCTAGAATATGGAGGAATTAGGTCTTCTTTTTTAGCTCTAATGGATTTAGTTAGGTCTAAATAATAAATTATTATGTAAGGTTCTGAATGAGTTTAGTCTGTCTAATTGCAAGCAGCAATGAAATCTTATTCTAGTGGTCCGTTAATTATATGAATTGATAAATCAACCATTGGCTTTGTAAAATAATATGCGAGACGTTAAGACCAAAAGTACTTTTCATGCAAACTTTTCTCTTATCAAAAATTAGGAGGAAGCTAGTGTGCGAAAAAGAAGCCTGAAACCTTGGTTAGGCCGGCCGTTTTGGTCTTGGGAACCAAGATATTGAAATTTAATTATAGGATCCTCGTTTCCTGTAGAAGAGCCTAAGATTAAGTTTGACACGTGATGGTTTAGGTTAGAGGAGAGTCATCTGCTACATATATAAGCATAGTCAATCAAGTTTCTGTTGGCCTATGGTTCCAACAGAAAAAAGTTCCATCTAATTATATCGATACAAATAGTAGTAATTCACTATAAGATATTAATTAATAAACGACTCGCATGATTTGATCTTAGTTTAGGGATAGCTGTTGGTTCTGATGACATCAACGATACGATCTGCCGGAAATGATTCGCACCCAACAACATGAAAGTGTGTGCAGGGTATTATGATTAAGATGACTAATTTTAATCTTCCATGTTTTAATTCAGTCGTTTGAAAGTTAAACAGGAATTTTTCGCAGCCCTCTAGTGCCAAATGACGTAAGAGATGATCAACCTACAGAATTTATCTTCAGATTCCGTCCCTGGTTTCTTGTTTAATTCCTTCTTCCACATGAGAATACGGCAATGTTGGTTAGCAAAGGTAGTTTACTAGTTCTATTACTAATTAAACTTAGTAAACAAATCTTGTGTAAGTGCTGGAGTTAGTGTTGTTGGAACATTGGTGCACCATAAAACAATGCGTCATTATCAAACTGAAAAACTGAAAGGAATGGAATCAAGAGACAAAGATTTTGTGTAATTATTTATGATTATGGAACGCTTTATTAAATGTAGTTTTAGTAATAATAGTGGTTGACTTGTTATATATTTAAGTGTATTAGTTTGCTTTGCTTTATTTTATTTTTTTTCCCACTATTTGGATTGCAGCTTAAATCTACTAAAGATTTGACGTGGAAAGCCACCTGCCCTAACCATATACTCCACTCTTGGTCTAGCTTCTCCTAAAGTAAACTAAATTGGAGTTGCCAGTAGTTGTTCCAGTTTCAACCGCTTAATAAAATGTAACCTGAAACACTGGCGATTATATATACCTTTCCGGATTATTAGCTAAGACTAGGAATGTCATGTTCTACTAAACGTACTTCTCATATAAAAAATCAGCATAAGTATAAAACCAAATAGAAATTTGATTCGGCCAGTTGCTATGTGTCTGCCGTATAATATATATATATGTATACACATCATACATATATTTTGACTTTGGAAACTCTAATGGCTTCTTTAAGAGAGTGGAACCCTTATGAAGAGAGTGGAACATCTATGAAGACAAAAACTCTTTGTGGGTGATGGGCGTATAGCAGACAAAACGCTTGTAAACTTTATTAAAAAAATTGTAAATCAAGGAAAGAACATATATGTGGTTCTGGCGAACCATTCATAGTGTCATATGTTGATCAAATTGGCCATTTTACACGCTCAATAGAGAAGTAAGAACGGAATTACCATCTTCGCTATAATCAAAGGTCGCACAATTTCTTAATGGAAGTTTTCTTTTTAGAAAATAATGAGTTGTATTGAAAAGGGGACAAATAGGGAGATATATAAAATTCAAACTTAAGTTTAGCAAAACTTAAAAGTTTTACAAGAAACATCCTCCATCTTGCTATGTCACATTTGAAAGTAACAATACTAATTACTACAGTGTTGGGAAACTAATCATAAATGAATCAAGGGTATAGTAGAAAAATAAAATTTTATAGTTTTTCTATCAGATCACATTAATTTAGTATCTTGAAAAGAAAATATTAATCAATTTACTTGATTTAAATTCTTTAAAAGAAATTTTCAATTACAAGTTATTCACGTGTCTAATTTCTAACAGTATCTACGAAGTAAATAAAAAAACTCAACTATTTGAGAAAAAAGGTAGCCTTATTTCCTTTTCTTATTTATAGAAAAAGATAATAGAGTTTGTTTCTTAAAAAAATTAAACTTTCTAATTACAATTAAGTCTGACTCTAATTAAATTTATAATTTTAATAAAAATAAATATTTTATATTTGCTTAAGAAACTTTTGGATTCAAATATAAAATATTTGATTTTATTAAACTTAATTTAAATTATTTTTTTCTTTTTAACTACTATTTATGAGTGATCCATTAAGTTCTTAATATATTAATAATGATTATAAATTAGAACTAGAATTATATAAATTAAATTTTCTTTTAATTTATCTTTAATTCACAAATTAAGCAATTTATAATCATAAATCAATATTAACATCTAATAATACGTCATGATCACCAAAATATTAGAAATGTCAAAGAAATTTAACTTAACCTATTTATGTATAGTTATGATTTATAATTTAATCATTTCATCATTCGATATTTTAATTGGACCTAAATTAGTGTCTATTTTTTTAAATTCAATCTTGTTCATTCTTGTTAATTAGTAATTGATTTATAATTGAATTTTGAAAATACCTTTCAAATCTCAATCCACTTTAACTAAAGAATTCCTCAAATCACTGTTAATCACTAATACTTGAACATTCTCCTTAGTAATTTTAGAGTGATAAATCATTTATTCACTAACTCAACTATCTTCATATAGTTCATATTATATCCAAGTTCTATTGACTAAGTTGCCCTAAATAGAATAGATCATAAGCAAAATAAAAACATAGTAATTCTCATATGAGATACTTTGGTAATCTAAGTATAAGGATCAATTGTATAACCATCATAATAAGAAAATCTATATACATATAAGTAATATGCTATTTGATATCCTCATAATTAAGCTAGTTTAGTAAACTTATTCTTTAACAAACACTCACATTTATTTAAGTATCTCTATACTTATAATTTATAAGATCAATTACTTTCTTCATAAGAAAGAAACATAACGTGTGCAAGTATTATCATTATATCAATATCCTATCTTTATAATAATGTCATATATGAAATTATAATCAACTGATTTGCTAAAATAGCATAAATTAACATGCAATTCCTTAGCTTGAGTATGCTTTTGCTAGCAATAGCTAGTCATCTTAGGAACTGAAATCATAAATCACAATTTCTTGAGAAGCTACTCCTACACTGAAGTTGTAACTGATGGATGGAGATAATCTCCTTGGTCTGACCTTCCATCTCCATGAGTAGTAAAGATAGATGATAGTTAGTGCTTTTAAAGATCCCAAAGTTTTTTCACTCTATAGTCCATAAACTAAGCACCTAAAAGCTATTTTAGTTATCAAAAGGCCTTCTTTGCTTCTTCCTCAGCTATTACTCAATAGAGTGATGAGATTAGAGAAATCCCTGCTCTGACAATTTAAGTTACATGTATTACATATTAGATCTAACGAACTTGATTGGTAACTATATTGGAAAACAATTAGATAATTGATTTAGGATGCTAACTATATAGTGGACAACAATTCATGATGAAGTTGGAGTTTTGTATTCTATCAAAAGTGAACAACTTCTCTTTAACAGTCTACCACATGATAAAAGAGGCCTTACGAGAGGCTTATTTAAACCACACCACATTGTACGAAGGCAACTTAGAACAGTAATCGATAATAAATTTGGAGTTGTGTATTTTATTAAGAGTGGACAACTTCTTTTTGATAGTCAACTATAGGATAAGAGAGGCTTATTTAAACCACACCATATTATACGAAAGCACCTTATGCTTTAGGCAAGTTTAGTTCAAGAAATATTTTACAAGACTTATTAGAGAATAAACCTAAATAATGATTCAATCAGATGGTGTTGTCCTTTATGGTCATCTAGTGAGAATCTTGGGGTTAATAGAGTACAAACACTCAGATGATGGGCCTTGTCACAAAGTTCTTCCTTAACAGTAGCTTGGTGATGTATGGTGTTCTTTAAATATGAGAAACTATTGCTAACATTCAACAATCCCAAGTTACCATAATTATTAAACCAACTGGAGATAGCTCCATCTGCAAGTTTACATTTGAACTCTCTCAATCTTAATATATTCACCATTTTTCAAGATGTCTTTGACCTTAACTTCATACTTAGAAGTTTTTGCCCTTTAAAAATTACATACGAACCCATTTTACTCACAAGGCTTCCTTGTCTTTTAGTAATCTCAATTTTAAAAAACTTGAAGAATGATTAAACCAAATGGTGTTGTCCTTTTTGTTGAGCCTAGTTAGTATCTTAGGGCAAGATTCAGAAGGGCTAATAGAGTATAAGCACTCAGATGTTCGGCCTTGTCACAAAGCATTTCCTTAACAATAGCTTGCTGATGTATTATGTTCTTTAATATAAGAAACTATTGCTAACATAAAACCGTCCTAAATTACACCTATTATTAAACCAAAAATTAGTGGTAGCTCTATCTCCAAGTTTGCTTTTAAACTAAAGCATCACTTGTTTTCTCAATCTTAATATATTCACCATTGTTTAAGATGTGTTTGATTTTAGCTTAACATTTTAGAAGTTTTTTTGCCCTTAAAAACTACATATGAACCCACTTTACTCACAAGGTTTCTTTATCGTTTAGCAATCTCTGTATTCTCTTAAAACTGCATATGAACTCACTTTACTCATAAGGCTTACTTGTCTTTTACGAGTCTCTATATTCCCTTAAAACTACATATGAACCCACTTTACTCACAAGGCTTCCTTGTCTTTTAGTAGTCTCTATATTCTCTTGATCATAAGGATTTTATTTGTGATTTTATTGAACAAATTCTCAAGGGCCCTTCATCTTTTAAAGTATACATTTCACTCCATTTAACCTTGGTGTTGACTTCCTAGTGGTTTTACCAAATCATTGAAAGGAATTAAGAATCTCATCTATCATCTTAATTAGGCTTATTGGAAGATATATATTTGAGGTCTAGTAAATGTATATAGAATTCAAAATAGAGTTGATGAGTTGGGTTCTTTTATCATAAAATAAGCTTTTGTTGCTCCAGGAATTAACTCTCCTTTAAATCTTTTCAATTAGTGAAATGAATTCTTTAAATGTTGGCTTTTTGTAGGAGAATAGGATTCCCAAATATGTAAAAGTTAGTTCCCTGATTTGGAGACAAGTCAAATGGGAAATCCAGGCAGCAAAAGGAGCTACACGAAGAAAGAATGGCATAGTTTTTGTCCTTATTCATAATGAGACCTGACAAATCCTTGAATGTTCTTAGATAAGTCATTAAAGCTATAGTGGAATTGAGGTTAGCACTACATAGGAGAAGTAAATCACCTGTAAATGATAAACTATAAATTATTAACAACATGTACTTATAGCTATTTTCCATTTTTGTACTTTCCCCAATCAATATATTAAGAACTTACAATAAAAACAGTGAAAAGGGAAGGGGATATTGAATCCCCTTAACTCAGAACCTTGGCACTTAGAATTATTTTTATAGGTTCTCCATCAACTAAGATGCAAAAGGATATAGCACTTATATATATTGATCAATCCAATTAATGAATTGACTAGGAAATCCAAATGTTTCCAATATACGAATGATAAATAGCCAATTGATAGAGTCAAAAACCTTGTGAAAATTCACTTTAACAACATATATCTTAAAAGAATTCTTCTTATTATAATTCTTAAATAGTTCTTAAGCAAGTAAAATAACATCCCCAATTTTTCTTCCTCTTATAAAAGCATATTGAGATGGATGTATGATAAAGTTCAAAATAACTTTAAGTCTTGAGGCTACTAATTTGGAAAGGATCTTGTAGATAATGCTACAATAAGACATTGGCCTAAATTCTTCAAAGAACTGTGTTAACGGACAACATTAATAAAAGTCTTATTGATTTCCTCAAGCATTTTTACCTTCTTTGAAAAATTCAAAGGCAACTTAGGTTATAATATCGTTAGTGTACCTCCAAGACTTTTGAGAAAAAAATGCATTAAGGCCATCTAAACCATGTGCCTTATTATCATTTAGTTCGAATAGGGCCTTATCCATATTTGTCTCTTTAAAAGGAGTAAAAATATGGTTCTAGAGACAATATATTGAATGATATTTAGAGAGAAGGAAAAAGTAGAATAAGACCTCAGGCTATTAAAGAAGTCATCAAAGACAAGTTCAAATAGTTCTTCATAAGACTAAATCACATTAGCAAAAGAAGCTTAGAGAGAGGTGATTCTATTTATGTTTTCATTAAGAGGATTGAATTATAAAAGAATGCAAAATTCATGTCCTCACTTGATAATCACTAAACCTTAAGATTGGAGAAACAATAATTAGATAAAAATGCATTTTTAACCTTAATGTTTGTATTAAAATATAAGTTGGCCAAAAAATACATTTTAGACCTTAACATTTTATGAAAATACAAGTTGGACTTGAACAATTTAAAGCGTTCAATTTAAACCTTAAAGTTTTTAAATTATTCAAAATGAACCCTAAATGGACAAAAAATTAAATGGAGTTAAATTTCTTTCCATTCAGTGTCATGTCATCAATAAATGGCTCCTACTGTCACATTTATGTCACATGATAATGTGGGATTCAAGTTTCTAATTTAAAATATAAATTATTTTTTAATTTATATTTGTAATAAAACTTAGTTAACTTAAATTAGTTATAATTAATCCTAATTAATGATAAGTTAATGTTAATTTAATTTATCCTAATTGATAATAAGTTGATGTTAACTTAATTTAGTAACCTAAATCAAAATTCCCTGAATTAAGCATCAGAGCCAGTCACTTATTTAGTTACCAGAACTTGTGCCAAGAACACCTTTACATACAGAGCTACGAGAGTTCTTAAAGGAGAATAAGAAGTTTCTCAAGCTGGATTATTTACAAATCAAAATAAAAAGCATGCAAACATTGAAGAAGAGTTAATACTTGGAAAGAATATCATTGGAGAGACATAGAATGAGCACAAAAAGCTATTGTTGCATTGGAAGTGGGGAAGAAATCACAGAGAATCCAACTTCCTGTTATGTGCGAGCAAGTAATAAAGGAAGATGAAGAGAGTAAGAAGCAACATGGGAAATGAAATGTAGAGAAATGGCTCTTGATGCCATTAAAGAATGTTGAAAAGGAGGTTAAATGTGAAAAATTAAATAAATATGGAAAGTGGATAGATAAGAAAGAAGCAAATACTTTAAGATTAATTAGCCTTTAAGAAGAAAGAAATTGAAAGAAAGATTCATTTAAAGAAGCATCCATAAATTTAGGAAAAGGAGGAAAAAGTTGTAAGAATAGAAGGAAAAGATGAAATTAAAGTCAAAATTATGACTATACAAGGGAATCGAACTGAAGTTGGCAGTGAAAAAATCAAGACAGAAAATCGAAAGGAAAAAGGGGTTCAGATCAGATAAAATGGATGGATGGATGGATGCTCATAGAACAGGATAGGAACAGATTAATGGAAACAAGTGATATGTTCTAAGGAAAAAATGCATTCAAGGTACAACTTTTATAAGTTTGTGAATGGTCCAATCAAGGTAGGTATCTCGGTAGAGAGTCGGTTTCTTGACAGAGCTCACCAAAGAACCACAAGTAAATTGTGACATGGATCAACATAAACATATGGGAGTAGGCTTTCTAATTTTTAAGGTTAGAGATTTTTTTATTTTTAGGGTTATTACAAAAAGTTTAATTAAAAATTAATTTAAATTTTATATTAAACACTTAAATTTCACATGGCATACACGTTGAAATAGAGTCTATTTAGTGATTAAAGAAAAATAAATATATGACAAAAAATTAATTTTGTTTAATTTTTTATCTACTTAAGATTCATTCGAATGTTTTAAAAATATTATGGTTTAAATCGAACGTTCTAAATCGTTAAAGTCCAACTTGTACTTTGATGAAAATGTTAAGTTTTAAAATGCTCATTGACCAATATTGGATTTTAACATTTTGAATTGTTTGAAAAGAATTTTATAGGGTGTTTGATTCACCTGTTGGAATAGATAAGGGATTGAACGGTTATTCTTAGGAATAGAATAGATAATGAATAGAATGAAATGGGTATTATTTAGTTTGGTTTATTGCTAAAGAATTTCTATATCAATGTTTGGTTTGAAAACATAAATTTAGAATGACAAAGGAATAACTAACAAAAAGAACAAAATATTTATTATAGTCCTCACTAACTACATTATTGTTGTTGTTGTTGTTGTTGTTGCTATTGTTGTTGTTGCTATTGCTATGTTGTTATTGTTGTTCTTATTTTATTTTTATTTATTTATTATTATTATTATTATTATTATTATTATTATTATTATTATTATTATTATTATTATTATTATTATTTTCCTTATTCCACTATTGTTCTAACCCTCCCCTTTGGTCGCCTCGGTCACACCTTACCACCACCATATTCCATTATTGTGAAGCTAAAGAGAGTGAGAAGAGTAGTTTGAGTTACGACTCCAATGAATCCAATTTCAAAAGCTTTTGCCTATCAAAACCCCACAAGGGAAATGATATTATATGGATGCAATATAGTGTGTTAAGGCTAAAGATGGAAACTTTGGGTTGGGTTTGGGTCATTTTAGGCTATTGAAAAAACTTGGATGTGGGGATATAGGCATTGTACTCTTCGCAAAGTTAAGAGGGATGGGTTGTTTGTTTGCTATGAAGGTTATAGATAAAGGGATGTTGGCAGGAAGAAAGAAATTGTTGAGAGCTCAAATTAAGAGAGAGATTATGAGTTTGTTGGATCATCCATTGTTCCAACACTTTATTCACATTTTGAGACAGATGAGTTCTCTTGCTTGTTGATGGAGTTCTGTAATGGCAAAGATCTTCACATTCTTAGGCACAAAGTGTCACAAGTTTATTATGGCGTGAAGATGTTTTTACTAATGTTTTTTCAGTACCAAACTCAAACCTAAAGATCAGTTTCATGGTCCATAACTGTGCATACTGAAAGAGCAATGAAACAATAGATCTTAAACGGTAAAAAAGAAAAAAAATTCAAGTTCAGAGTGAAGAGCAAAACCCAAGAAAAAAGAAGAAGAAACATTAAACTGTCAGTGAGATTCAAGAACACACAGTACAAAAATGGTGAAACCATAGGAGACTTCGAAGTTAAAAGAAATTGATCTACCTCATGCACTAAACAAGGAAACAACAGATCTCAAACTGCAAACAAGTTGAACAGAAGTGGCGACGATTCAAGAGAGGGGCAAAACTTGTTGGGAAAGAACATTTTTAACTTACCCATAAAAGAGTGACAGACGATCGAAAGGCTAGGTTGGAGAAGAGAATCATTTGAAGGTTGGGAGATGGACGAGCCGATATTTTTGTCTTCAATTCATGACATCTATTCCTGACATGCTTGGAATAGATAAAGATAGGGGAAGGATTGCTTTAGGTATTCAGCAATTTTAAGAATAATTAAACCTTAAAATTATCTATTATGTATTTTTTTAAAACCAAACAAAGTAATAAGTTTTTAATAGGAATAAACGAGGAATGGAACAGTCATTCCCCTCAAGCAAACAGCCTATTAATGTTTTAAAATTATTTAAATTTAATATTAAACTGACAGAATCTTTAATAAGCTAAAAATTTGTTAATTAAATATCACATTATCACTGATATATTATAATTTTTTACTTTTTAAATAGAACCCATATTAAAATATAAACTTCTGTAGTGTTGTGGATTTTACTCACTTAAATTATTTATATTTTTAATTGACTTTATTTAGTCATAATTTCAAATTAACCATAATTAAACAATTTCAAGAAGAGAAGTATCATTTTGAGCAGGCAGGTCGGCCAGAAGTCCAGCAGTGGAGCTATTTTGTCTAGCAAGAGTTGAATCAATCTTTTTCTCTTGCTCATGTTGATGCAATGCCATGATACCAACCAAACCTTGTGAACTATCGATAGCTGAAGAGCAAATCGATGAAACTTCCCTTGGATAATGAGGCAGGGTAGAATAATCACATCCCTCGCTCACTTTTATTACAGATTTATCCTTAAATTCCTACAAATTCAAGATTGGATCATTGTTAGATACCCGATGGTTGAAATTGGATAAAAGTGAGCTCAGAGCTGTTTGTTTTGCTGGTGATAATAATGACTAATACTGGAATCCACAAACAAAGATTCAATGTTTATCTGTTTTTGCTCTGCTTTGACCATTTTCTATACCTTTCCTTCTTAAAATTATTATAGGGTCATGTGAAGAGATTTCATATCAAAGAACCATCAAAATGTTCAAATACCATAAAAATTCGTCCAAGAAAAAATCTAGGAATATTTTCCAGTCACTTTCTATAGTAAATCTCTAGCAGTTTATTTCTTAAAGTAGATAAAGATAAGACCTTGAAGAGCAAGTGTAACACCCCACTCCTGCTGGACCCGAACCCGATATCAATGGTGATATCCGAGTCCGTGCCCCGCGAGGGTAGTGTGCTACATCACTAAACAATCAAAAGTCGGTATAATTTTTTTTAATACGCGCAAATCAATAATCACAAATTTGAGCCCACTTTTATTCAGAAACATTTCGTTTACAAGAATTGCCAAGATTTTGTGTTATACCAGAATTTCGATTAGCTCA
>JAOQMS010000003.1:27251971-27271184 GCA_027563885.1 Erythroxylum longipes
AATCCGATAAGGGTCAAGGTGTTCTCCTTGGGAGATAACTCACGTATTAAGATATTCTGCATGCGAGTTGGACTTCGGAAATGGGGTCCGACAGTTATGGTATCAGAGCAAGTAGGAGTTAGACTCTGAAAATGGGGTCTAACATATGTGATCTTCAAGGAAGATGAATTCCCTCTGCTAAATAGGAACTTCTCAAATTCAGACTTCCAAAGGGAAATTCAGGGGAACTTAGGTTCATTGAACCAATCAGTCCCTTTCTATGTTCCACCAGAAACTGAAGAAGGTGGCATTCCACAACCTATTGATGAGGAGCCTATGCAAGGCTCTACACATCATGAACAAAGGATAGAAGAGATTGAAGGTGTGGGTGAATAAAAAACCCCACACACAACTTCAGCTAATGAACAAGGAAGCATACAAGACTATCAACTCACAAGGGATAGCCAAGACAGAGAATCCCTAATAAAAGATACATTGACTCAAACTTGGTTGAATATGCTTGTCTTGTGGCTGAAACTATTGAATGGAAGGCTCCTGAAACTTTTGAAGAAGCCATGACTAGAAGTGATGCTAAATAGTGGAAGGAGGCTTGTGAAAAAGAGTATTCTTCTCTAATGAAGAATATGACTTGGACTTTAGTGCCTAGGCCTCCTAAAGTCAAATTAATGGAGAACAGATGCTTATTCAAGCTAAAAGAAGGAATAACAGAAGTTGAACCAAGAATTTACAAGGCAAGACTTGTAGCTGAAGGGTATAGGTAGAAAGATGGAGTTGACTACAAAGAAATATTCTCACCAGTAGTTAAATTTAAGACAATCAGACTCATTCTAGTGTTAGTTATTGTCTATGATTGGGAAATCCATCAAATGGATGCCAAGATAGCCTTCCTATATGGAAAGCTAGAGGAGACTATCTACATGAAACAACCAGTCGATTTTGTAGACAAAAATAAGTCTAACTATGTCTGCCTACTTCAGAAGTCCCTATATGGGCTGAAGCAAGCACCTAGATAGTGGAACAAGAAGTTCCATGAGATAGCAAGTGAGATGAACTTTGTAAGAAGTGCCTATGACTACTACTTATACTGCAAGAACTTAGGAGGGACAGAGGCCATCTTTATGCTGGTTTATGTAGATGACTTACTTATTGCTGGAAAAGAACTAGGCAGAATAATTGAAGTGAAGAATACTCTAAGCAAACATTTTGAAATGAAAGATTTGGGAGAAGCTCAAAAGTTACTAGGGATGTAAATTATAAGGAATAGGAGGGAAGGAAAACTATGGTTGAATCAACAAAGTTACATCCGAAAGGTACTGACTCAGTTTAATATGGAATTAGCAAAACCTACCTCTATTCCTATAAGCTCACATCTTCAAATGGTTGCTGGTAAAAGCCCCCAAACTGAAGAAGAAAAGAAAGTTATGTTAAACTACCCCTATGATGTTGGAGTTGGTAGCATCATGTATATGATGCTACGTACTAGACCTGATCTTGCATATGCTATAAGCATTCTAAGCAAGTTCATGTCCAATCCTAGTTTTGAGCACTGGCAAGGACTGAAGAATGTCTTCAGATACCTTACTGGAACCCTAAGTTATGGATTGTGTTTCACTAAAGCTAAGTTAGCTAAAATCAACAGTCTAAGCCTACATGGATATGTAGATGCAGACTACGCGGCAAATAAAGACACAAGAAAATCAATTTCTGCATACTACTTTACACTAGCAGGAAACACAATCAATTGGAAGGTACAGCAACAGTCAATTGTATCACTCTCAAATGTAGAAGCAGAGTTTTTATGCAATTACAGAAGGGGTAAAAGAATTAACATGGTTGTCAAGCATCCTAAGAGAAATTCGAGCTAACCTAGCAAAAGTAATAATTTACACTGACAGTCAAAGTGCACTATACCTGAGTAAAGACCCAGTCCTGCATGAGAGGTCCCAGCATGTTGATGTCAAACTTCATTTCGTGAGAGATAGAATAGCACAAGGCTTCTTCAACCTAGAGAAAATCACAGGAGAGCAAAACCCTTCAGACTTCAGGATAAAAGTATTAACTAAAAAGAAATGTATTTTCTGTATGGACTACTTATAGATTACAGAAGCCCCTTGACTTCGAAGGTCAATCCATCCAATCTCACTGGTGTGGCAAAAATCAGGGTTTCAAATTTCAAAATCACTCTCCGGTTTTTGTTCGGAGTTCAGATTGATGAAGTAGGAAAGAATAATGTGATGAGAATCATGTATACTCCATCAACCAGCACTTAAAAGCATAAAACAATAGCAGAAATTTGAAGAACATGAAGAATCGAAGAAGAAATGTCTGAAGGCGATGGAGAGAGATGCTCTCGAAGTTTCTAATCAGACAGAAAGTAAATGACTTAGTTTAAGACCTGCCCACGTGATACACAGTCGTTTTTCAACTCTTGTCTGAAGCCTCAAACATAAGAAGACAAAACGCAGCATTAGACAATATAATACGCAGACAGAAGGAGGAGAATAAATAAGTCACATGGAAGGCACACGACACTTATCTGATTCATGCTATAAAAGAGAAGAAAAATAGACATTGTATTAACACATTATTTTCTCATTGTATTTAATTATCTCGGAGTGTAAGTATTAGGTGAGAAAAATATCAGAGAGTGCTAAAGTACTTACATGTGGATACTAGGAGAGTTTTTGTAGACTCTTTGCAAGTGTTTTCCTAAAACACTCAATCTCTGTGCAAGTTCTCTTCTTCTTCTTCATGCTAGTGGAAACCACATCAGTGGCAATCTTGGATGTAGATAGCTTTGAGGCTATCGAACCAAGCAAAAAATTCTTAGTGTTCTTTACTTACTGAATTTCTTACTATCTGCAAGGTAACAATCTTTATCAGTTTTGTTTGAAAAAGATAACAGTACAGCACTTATATCCTAACACCTTTATAGTTGAACGAAAAACCTAAGAATAAGTTAAAAGTTAGTAGATTACCGAAAACTCGAATTAATGGAAGTTAGAAAATTTTAAAGGCATACAAAGATGGCGTAAAAGTGAAAAAACTGGAGATTGATAAAGAAGGTGATAATGTGAAAACAGAGTTGAGGATCAACAAGAGGCTCAGAGTTAGTTTTGAAGGCACCAAAAGAGACTTATGAGCAAGATTGAGAATGAGGAGGGGAAGAGAATAATTAAAATTAAAGATAATTTAAGTGAGACAATAATAATCGTACTAAGTGACAAGTAACATATATTTTTACAGAATCCCTGCTGGTTATTATGCATCCATTTCAAAACCATCTTGTTTGATATGCACTAAACATAAATCATAAAAGCTTCGGGTTTTCTTCAATTTGGCGTAGTAAATCACTTGTCTTTATTTACTCTATACATAGTACTGCGGAATGTTACTGATATATGTCATTGTTAACAGCATCTTTGCGTGAGGATTGAGGAATCCTAGGTGGTGTTGCAGCTATTATAATTAAGTGGTAGTTGTTGGGACTAAACGGCTAGTTCTCCGACTTTTTTTATCCATTTAGGCAGACTACTTGGTTGTCTCTAGTCTCTTCGTCTTTACAGGTTATGTTTGAATCAGTACAATCACAGACCAGGGGAGGCCAAGTAGTGTGTAAAACCAATATGAAGCAGACACGTATGCCCAATCGTTCAGAACAAAACAACCATGATAGTATCGTAGAGGGGGACATGTATTCTGTTTTTCGTCAATGAATTAGTTCTTTCCAGAGCAACACAATTGTAATGCAGAGGCAGACAAGAGAGCAGCTTTAAAAATTTTCATAACAGTTTCGAGTTTAAATTAACTCATAAAGACTTAATTTTTATCAAATCAATGACAATCTTTTAATTCAAGATAAATAATTCAAGACGACTTTGATACTACTTTTAGAAAATAACCATGATGGAATCACAAAAATAGCAGAAAAATAAAATTTTCAAGTACAATTTTCCTGTTGATATCCTTTCTGTGTCAACGACAAACTATTTATATGTTTATCTTCTAACAGTATTCACAAAGCAGTCTCTCAATTTTTGAGAAGAAAAGTTATGAGTGATAGCTCGCTTGTGCTAATTCCCTAGTTATAGGAAAAGCATCATGGATTTATAATTTTTATTAAAATTAAATATCTCAATTATAATTAATTTAATTTTAATAAAATTAGATATCTTATATTGATCCCTAAAGTTTCTCATATTTTATAATTAAATTAATTTTATATTAAAATTAGATACATTAATTATAATTAAAGTCTAACTCTAATTATAATTTATTTAATTTTAATAAAATCAAATATTTTATATTTGATTCCTAAAGTTTCTCAAATTTTATAATTAAGTCCAACTTAATTAAAATTGATTTTTTCTCTTTTGAACTACTCTATATGTGTGATCCATTAAGTTCCTAATATATTGATAAAAATTATAAATTTGTGATCCATTAAGTTCCTAATAGATTGATAAAAATTATAAATTCTAATTCTAATTCATAATTAGAATCAGATAAATTAAAACTCTTTTTAATTTATCTTTAATTCTCCAATTAAACAATTTATAATCATGGATCAAGATTGATATTCAGCAACATATCATGACCACCCAAATATGATGAATGTCAAAGTGATTTAACTTAACCTATTCGTGCATGGTTATAATATATAATTTAATCCTTTGAATATTCAATGTTCCAATTAACAAATAATAGATATAGTGTCCACTCTTTTGTATCCAATTATTTTCGTTCTTATTAATTAATAATTGATTTATATTTGATATTTGAAAATACATTTTTAAATGTCAATTCACTCTAGCCAGAGAATTTCATAAATCACTACTAATCAAGATCAGTAGAGCACTTTGTTTATTTACTTTAGAAAGGCAAATCATTTATTAACTTACTGAAATATCTCCGTAAGGTTTATATTGTATCCAAGTATTATCGACTGAATTATAATATGACAGATTATAAGTAACATCAAAACACAGTAATTTTTACATGAGATACTATAGTAACCTCAAGTTTAAGGATCAATCATACAACCATCATTATGAGGAAATTCACAGACACATAAGTAATATTCTATTTGGGATCTTCATAATCGAGTTAGTTCAGTGAATTCTAATCAGCACTCACACATTAGTTTAAGTATGTGCGAGTCTTACTATTTCATCAATATCCTGTCTTGATGAAACTATAACTAGGAATATTTAAGAATAATATATAGATGTAAATTGAATATCATAATTATAATCTCGTCATAATTTCAATTACAAAATAATTTATTTCAGGAATTTTAGCCTTTGAATTAAAACATCAAATGTAATTAACTTCATATAGAAAGATAAAAAATATCTTTTATTAATTAAACAGTAATAACATACATCAAATTTCAAACGACTGGTTGGTTGCAAGGGAATATACTAAAAAAAACATAAATCCGGGTTGTCTTCAATTTGGCGTAGTAAATCAGTTGTCTTAATTTTTCCTATACATTTTTTTTTTTGGACAGAGATTTTTCCTATACATTGTAAAGCGGAATGTTACTGATATATGTCATTGTTGACAGCATCTTTGCGTGAGGAATCCTAGGTGACGGTGCAGCTATTATGATTAAGTGGTAGTTGTTGGGACTAAACGGCTAGTTCTCCCACTTCTTTTTATCGACTTAGGCAGACTACTTGGTTGTCTCTTGTCTCTTCGTCTTTACAGGTTATTGGTATTTGAGAATCAGTACAATCACAGACCATGGGAGGCCAAGTAGTGTTTAAAACCAATTGCACTAAGATCTTTGTTGGTGGGTTGGCATGGGAAACGCGGAGAGATGCTCTGGAGCTTTACTTTCAGCAGTTTGGTGAAATTCTGGAGGCTGTTGTGATAGTTGATAGAATTACACGAAGATCAAAAGGATATGGCTTTGTAATTTATTCAACTCAACTACCTCCCCTGCTATTCTTTATATTACACGCATATCTATATTTATGTATATTTTGCAGGTAATATTTAAGAATTCAGATTCAGCAACAAAAGCTTGTCAAAATCCACACCCAGTAATTGATGGGAGGAGAACCAACTGTAATCTTGCAGCAGCTGGGAAAAATCAGTTAGCAAGTTGGCCTTTCTTCCCTCGGCCCATGCTGCAGAATTCATTTCCTGGTGTTGTTTATGGGTAAACTATCTATAATTATAATTGTCTTCAGATAAATAAATAAATACCGTTCTTAAGTTTGTCGTCTTTCAACAAGCAGATATCCTGCTTCTCCACAAGACTTGTATGCAACGGTTAGTTTTCACATTTCACTACATTATGTATTTCTATGGTACCATAAATCAGTTAAATAGCAGCTAATATAATAATAGGATATTGGTTCTCGCAGAAATATGATTATGCAAATGGGAGGCAGCCTTTTATGATGTATTACGCCATTCCATTCTCATTCCCAGCTGGACTTTACTCAAACTATGAACCATTTTCTCAGCAATATTGCTATGGATTTGGTATGTTATCAGGTCATAAATTCAGCTGATGATCCTGTTTACCATCTAAAAGCGACTTACATTGTTCATTGACGAATTATGAGCAGGGAGAGTACCCGTTATAACGACGAACATAGCAATTGCCGGTGCCCGCCAGGAACAGTGAATGGAAGACAAAATTCACTAGCTTCATTACTTGTTACCCACAATGTTAATCATTGATATGTTATGAAGGAGACTGTTCAAAATTAGAAATTGGTCTTATTTTCATGTTCCTTACTGTTAGAGGTCATTCCATACAAGAACAAACCTTTTCTCTCTCTTTGTTTTTTTAATTTTATTTTACCGATCATGTGGCTCAGAGAAAATATAAAGTTTGGATTTCTATAGGTGTCATTAAAATAGATTTGATTACGTGGGAGGGAGGGATCCATCAAATCTTGAAGAATATAGCAGAACCTTTCTGTCCGTTCAAGGGACCAGTGATACTGAAAAAACAAAAAGATCATAGAAAGAATACAAAATATGAATTATTCCTGTCAATCAGGTCCTGTTCTGTTACGGCAAATGTGGAAAGAATCAAGAAAAGAGGAAGAAGGAACTTCTGTATACTGAACTGTTTTGATAACCTCAAAACTAGTTTTAGTTAGTTCAGAAGTCAACAGAAAGGACAAAAACCAGAATGTGATGAGAGATTTTTATCAAGACAGAAGTTAAATGAATTCAGATTTTCATTACCAATTTTTCTATGCATTAAAGCGATCGAAATCAAAACTAATTGTATGAACTTCGAAAAACATACCTCGACTCTTTAAAGGAGAAATTTGGAAGAACTAGAAATCGGAAAATAAAAGAAAAAGACCAGCTTTGATTAAAAAGATAAAAGTAATTGAGATTCAATGGGTTTAATCATGTAAGAACTAAAGGCAGATCAGTTTTCATCAAAACAGAAACAAAAGGAACCAATTCAAAATCTCAATGTCACACGTGTAGGAAAAAAAAAAAAAGGAAGGCATCAATATCAAAGGGTAAATATTCTAAAGATTACAAAGATGGTCTAAATCTCAGCAGCCCAAAGCCGAAGAGAAGCAGCAAAAATGTGTGTAGCCAAACAAGTAAGAATCTGCGAAATCAGTCCAACCTGAATTTTCATGATATCCAGTTGATAAATAGAGTTTAGAGGTTGACCATGATATCCAACATAAAACAGCCATTCATATTCCTCGAGATCCCATTCGATTCTCTATAAGCTAACAATAAAACCATGAACAACCAAACCCCTACAGGTATCAAAGATTCCAGGCTCAGATGGAAGGACAAAATAAAGATGGTTTAAACGCCACTGGTACCTTTAATATATATCAGTTTCTATATATGTATATATAGAGATATCTATTGGCAGCTGTCAATCCAGAAGCATTACGGCTCACTCAGTGCAAAGGCTGACGGAGAATGCGGGGCCGAACAGGGGTTTTCGATGGGCTCACCCTGCAAACGCAAAGTATGAAACTACTTTAGAAATTTAGAAGAAAAGACTTTTAAGGAAAGGGGAAGATTGAAAGAAAGAAATTGGAGGGTAAGGAGTGAGTTGAAAAAGAAGATCTGCCCCTACCTTATTGGCAATGATCCCAAAATTACGCCACTACAGTTAAGAGCAGAAATGGCACTCTCAGCCTGCAAATGTTGAATAGAAGAATAAATTAATTCCCATTTATCACAACCAAACATAGTAATATATTACAAAATCAACTAACAATTAAGCTATCTTTGGAAGTGAAAAGAAATCCAACAAATTTCCCAACAGTTACAAGCACAAAAGCAT
Source organism: Erythroxylum longipes (assembly GCA_027563885.1). NCBI lineage: Eukaryota > Viridiplantae > Streptophyta > Magnoliopsida > Malpighiales > Erythroxylaceae > Erythroxylum > Erythroxylum longipes. The sequence continues at coordinate 27,260,271 of JAOQMS010000003.1, forward strand.
TCAACAAAAATAGGAAGTCCATATGGCTCAACGCATTTGGCAGTCTCAGACATAAACAAAGACTTTAAGAATTTACATCTTACTAGAGCATTCATGTAACCTCTCTGCACAGTCAACAGACATGTTTGTTTCATCAGAAAAGTAAAGGATGAAAGCTAGGATATTTTGCAATCAGCACCTATTTTCATTATGAGAAACTTGCTGAAATGAGGTAAGCAAGAATGAGGATATAAGGGTAGGAGTGATTCTAGAAATTCAGAGAATCAGATATCCAGCCATCCAGATTCTGGACCTTATCATACGTTATGGTTTACTAGATGCTGCCATATTAGTTTGCAAACTAGTTAACGAGTCAATGAATGAGGTGCTGTACTAACATCATAACTTTATCAGTTACTTGATGCTTTCATATTAATTGCACACTAGTTGATGCATCAAAATGAATTCTGTACTATCTAATATCAACATTCCAAAGCATAAACAGTCTCTATTCCCAATCTAGGCTAAGCTAAGAGATGGACCCGTTCTATAATATCTTTTTAAGTTCTCACCCAAATGGACATATTCAACTTTATCCTGATAACTGTGAACTGGCATTATATGCAAAACCTTTCGCCATACTTACCACATTAAGACTGCAGATACAACCAAAAAAATAAATTTCATATTTTAAAGTTTAAACCTAACATAATTTTTAAAAATTACTATGCATTGAGGTACATTCTAGACTCAGGATCACATTCACCGGTGTGAAATTACTATGCATTGAGGTACATTCTAGATCAGGATCAATGTGAAACAACATGATCAACTTCTCTGATATATGCACCGTTCAACTAAAGCATAAAAGTATACATAAGGCAAACAGGACAGGGGAGGCAAGAATGTTATCAGGAATCGATGACAAAAAACATACATGTCTAAACTTTTTCTTTTATTTTCAGCTTCACCTTTATATATTTTATGAATCTGGAACTCCAATTCACTTCCAAGTATGGGTACACAATTTTGAGAAATTACAACAATTGTAGAAGGCATAAACGAAATAGACACATATGACCTGCTAACATTATTAATTAGATAAACTATTGCATGTATTCATTTCAAGCCCTCATTAACATATCAAAGTGAAATCCCCTAAAATTCTCAATATTGTCCCAAGTATATTTCCTGCACCGTAGAAAATACTGAGATTTGAATATAACTAAAGCTACTAACCTCCAGACTGACAAACTTGTTTAACATTGAAAAGTGAAAATATCTTATCTTAATTGAGACCTGGAAAGAAGCTTAAGTACAAGCTTTTTCATGATTCACAAAGTAAATCATCCACTTTCTGTCAGGTTTCCACTACTGTAGCAAGATTTTTGACTTTTATACATTAAAAGCCATTAGAAAACATATCCATGCATGCCCACTCCAGGACAGACATTAACATGTCAGCACCTTTTCCTGTAACAGCTTATATACTGCATCTTGCTCAGAGGTACAAAAAGAGAGAAGGTCCAAAAGAGGAAAAAACTGGATGAAGAGACAGAGAAGAAAACAAATCGACAGAAAGGGTTCAACAAGAGAAAGAGAACTAGATAATGAAGTGGAAAAGAAAAGCAGGAGAACTAAATAGGTAGCAGCAACATCAGTAGGGATAATGCTTTACGAATGATTAAAAGAAGTGTTTGCATTATCCCAATTTATTGCACCAATTGAGCATTTTCCACGATCCATGTACAGCTCAACCTCTTTTACGCTATCCTCAAAGTTTGGTCTCAATTGTTAATTACAGAACCATGAATATCTTTAAGTGTGGAAATTGAAAATTACTGGTAGACTCATAATCTATTATGTGACACATGATTCGCTAGTTCCCAGAAGTTATAGATAACTCAAAATATTATGCAAGTACCACAGCATGATGCTTTAGGACACAATACCTTGTACAAGGGTCACACTCAATGTAACACAGTTCACAAGAAACAAATTCCTAACTTCAATGGCCCTACATCATAGGGTGCACGACGTCAAATAACATTGACTTTCATTTGAAACTGATAAACTGGGAAGAAAAGATATTATTAATCTGGATTGAAACCAAACATTCCCAATGTATATATGGCACTTCTGTTTCAGAATTTCAGGCGCATGGACCCAAAAGTTGGTAGAAAGCAAAATGAAACCAGTAAGAATCTAATGATCATAGAGTATTAGATTCCAGAAAAATATCTTCTTGTCAGCAAACCACAGTCGTAGTGACTATCATACAAGATATACTGAAAAAGAAGAACATAAAATATGTATAAATGATAGTAACTGTATGCAAGAAGGGGTGGTACCATTGTGAATTCAACGAATGCAATACGAGTTGAATGATTATAATCTCCAAGCAGCCTCAAGCGTTGAATCTACGGCAAGGAGAATTTTCAATATAATATGCCCCAAGTTCAAGGACAAGCAATGTTTTAAAGTAGGTAAGTTTGTTTTATTCCAAACCTCTCCACAAAAGCTTTCAAAGAAGAGTCTGACATCTGCCTGTGTAACCTGTATCAATTGAACAACAGAATTAGGATAATAAGAATCATTTTTTCACTCAAAATGTTCATCGTATCTAATATTAATATTACCTTCTTGTCAATATTTGTGCAGTACACTGTCCTTGCACACATCTCACGCTCATCTTCTGACTGAAGATTGAAGAGAATAACAACATTAGATAACCAAGCCTTCTTTACAAATTTTGATATAAGAACAAACATAGCTTTTTAAATATCCAAAATGAAAGGCTTGAGAGAACATTCGTTACGGAAAAGTCCTCACCCTTGGCAAAAATGTCGGGTTAACAGGTGCAATAGCCGTCTTGGAAGGCAGCACTCTAAGGGGGTAAAATCCAAGAACCGTTCCTGACAAATTCAAGGCAGCCCTTGCACTTTCTGCAATAACAATTCGCATTCAATTCCAGACAGAAAGAAAACCAAGTAAACTATATTAAATAAGAAAGTTAGAAAACCAAGTAAACTATATTAAATAAGTAATTTAATTGCATACCTTCATCAGTAAACTCAATGAAGGCAAATCGGAGAACGGAATTAGGATCACCACATATACGGCAATCAACAACCTTTGTCCAAAACATAAAAGGAAAGAGATCAGTTAGACTTACAACCGGTATTACCGAAAGGGAAAAGGGCAACTGTGAACAAACTAAACCGGATACCTGTCCACAATGAACAAAGACACCTGCAAGCTGCTCTTCAGTAACCTAAATAAGGGCAAAGACAAAAGAATAACCTTAAAGGTCAACTGGCAACCCTCAAGATGATAAAGAAACCTAGTGAAAACTCCAAAACAGAACAGTAAATGCAACTATTACCTGCTGATCAATGTCAGAGACATATACAGTCCTCCTGATTATCTCCTCTCGCTGAGCCATACTTGTCCTACTGTTCATCCTTCGCCTTCCTTGATTATAGACATTCTTCTTCTGAACCAACATACAAAGAATTTCAATAGACCAGACCCTAAATCATTATGCTTTTCGCTGTAGAAATTCTGTAGGCCGATAGAAGTAAAAACTTCATCATCAGTTACCGTCCACCATTCCAAGGCAAACAGGAAAGTAGACAAGACTTTGGTGAAGCGAATAAATAAGGGGAAATTGAAAAATACCCTTTTGTTAGTATGTCCGTTGGCGTTGCCATGATTATTCTGCACTACAAAATTGTTAGTATAGCCAAACCCACCAGCCAAATAGCCGTGATTGCTAGCAAGCGAAGGAGGAACAAACTCTTCAGCCATGGGATTAAGCTTGGACAACATCTCCACCAAATCATTCATGTTATTGGCCCCGTTAGAATCAGGCCTCAGATTAGAAGCAAAACCACCAGACTTGGCCACCACTTGTTGCTGATTGATACCAAACCCAGACTGCATCTGGGTTCCATTAGTCTTGCCATTGCTTAAAGCGGGTGTTGCAGCTTCCTCTTGGAGCTCAGGCTTGCCGTTAACACTCTGATCATTGTTTTGGCTCTGGAAATTGGGTTCTTTACTGTTTATGACCGAATCATTCCTGGGTTTTGATCTTTCGAGATCTTGTGTTCCGTTGGGGTCCGATGATACCACAGTGCTATCAAAATTCTGACCGGAAGTCCCGTTCCTGGCTCCAGCATTCTCTGCAACCGCCATGATCAAACAAAGAACACAGCTTCTTGGTATCCAAAGATGGGCTTCTTCAAATTCCCGAGCAAAGGTCCGATTTTAATGTCCCTTTCCTTTAACAGAATGATCAAATTTGAGATTTTTATGAAAAGAATAAAAGAAAGAAAGATTTGACAAAGACCCAAATGGAACATTTGACAATCAAAAAAGAAAAACAATCAAGTTACAGAAGAAAAGGGTACCTGACTTATCCTAAACCGTTAGCATTGATGAGCAAAAGGGCAGAGCGCACTCACTGGAGGATCGCTTTGTACAAGGCACTGAATAAGAAAAAGAAAACACTTGTGCTCTGTAATAGTTATTCTTTTGATCAGATTAAGTTTTATTTCATTCTATTTTTTTGGTGTGTTGATCTTAGTGACGGTGGTGGGTGTAGATAGAGCGGAGCTCAGAAGGAGAGTTAGAGAGAGACAGAGAGAGGAGAGTGTGTTCTTCGGATCGTCCGTTTGTGCTCCTTCCTGCCTTTGGCCTTTTTGGAGCTTCCTTCTCGCTCATTTATCTTCTTTTTTTGTTTTCGACACATTTATATTCTCTTTATATTATTTATGCCTTACGAATATGAATGTAATCAAACCAAACACTCAACTCACCATTTTGGTTCCATAAAAGGCCCATCCGATCTAAACCATTTCCATCCCCTGGCGTCCCTCATGCCATACCTGAATCTGATGCACCCAACGCAACACAACACAGCACTTGAAGGACTTAATTTTATTATATTAGATAAATAGAAGAGAACAGAGTTTCATTACGTTTTCATTGTATTGTATATAAATAAATGTCAAGCAAGCTCGAGAACCAAACTTAAGTTTCGCTTACTCACCTTTATTACCCAATTGACCACTGGGTTACCTCTCTTTTATCTCGCTTCTTTTTCTGCGTAGCTATGTGCACCTGCCCCAATATTTTACCTATACAATTTTAATTTAACTTTCATTTTACGTCACACTTGATCATTTCTTTATGAATGCTATTACGATTCATCACCAAGATTTTCATTTCAATAATCAAAAGACGTCAAGTATACCTTTTCATTCATTAAATTTCACATTTTATATATAAATGTAAAGAGAAAAAAAAAAAAGAAACAACAATACACCTAAGCAATAACATCAGTTTTAAGTAAAAATCTCAAAATCTAGAAAATACGCAGCCTTATTTTAATTAGTGAAAAGGTTGTTTTTTATTGATATACAATTGGATTCCTATACTATAATTAGTTAAAGCATACGGAGAAATGAGTAGTAATAATCTGTTTTGAGGATTTGTGGGTTGGTTGGATGAGGAGTTATATAAAAGAAATGTATGCATATTTGACGGAGAAAAGAGGAAAGAAAACAAAAAAAGCAGAATTATGAGGTTGTAATAAATAAAAAATAACAATGGGGTTGGGGTTGGGGTTGGGGACCACACAAGCTGATGTCTCGAACGTGGACCCCAATCTCAAAATTTGATTATGATAGATGCATACAATGAGCGATTGATAGCCAGTGATTTTCATGGTGGGCCCTATCTGTTTGACATGTTATTATTAAGATTTTTTCTTTTTTTTTTAATTTTTAGCTTTCCATATGAATCAACACTTCCACCTTCTCTTTTGCCAAAAGTCATCTTGTTTCAATTTTTTCTTCAGATTATTTTTATTATCATGTAAGTTTGAAATTTTTGTTAAAAAATTATAAAAATGAGAAAACTTGCTTGACTTTCTCATTAACTTTGTTTATACAACAAAAAACAAAAAGAAACTATGAAATCATTTAATATAATTATTAATATTCATAAATTCAATTTTCTTAATATTTGTAAGTTTATTTTAAATGACTAATCAATTATTATGTAACTCAAATGATTAAATTAATTATAATAAACTTGTTAATTTAAATTTAATATAATAAATCTTTAATAACATTCTTAAAGGTAAGACATAAATGTAAGAAAAAAAACTAAACTTAGAGTCTATAAGTAGGAAAGGCAAGCAAATCAAATATGAAAATAGAAACCCTTACCCTAGAAATTTTATTCACATATTGTTGATATGCCTTCTTCATTCAAAATAGGGTATTGTTTTACTATTTGATGAATTAAGATTCAAGTTTCTAACCCATTCATATAATATATGATTTTATTGTTTAAATCAATTTAAGATTTCATTTTGACCAAAAATTAATATAAATATGAGGTCAATTATTATCAAATTGTTCTACTAAATAACAAAATAGAGATTTTCATACACTAATGCATCCTTTGTTAATATATCTTTCAGAAGTTTCGTATTTTTCTCTTCATCATTTTCAAAAATCTCACTACTAGATTCTTCAACTAAAATTTACCGGAAGATCATGACTAGTGTTTTGATGATTGATTAATAAGAGCATATTTTATTCTCAATGATTGATATCTCAGGTTATTGATAGATAAACAAATGTGATTTGCGATTTGTAAGATTATTTTCATTTAAGGTTTTAGTCACGATTTATAGTTTTTTTTAAGTGATAGATGGTAGATGTTAGTCCCTTAACATTATAAGACCCTTTTGTTAGTCATTAGTGAGTCTTGGCTAATGTCTAACATAATTTAGACACAGGGAAGGTATGCCAAAGAAACCAAGACGACTTAACTAAAAGGGATCAATGGACCATGGTGCTTTGATTGGCTTCACTAGAATGAGTTAGACTTGCCTTAAACATTATTAGTTAGAATAAGAATGAAATGATGCTTAAATTTTGAACTATAAACAAATAGAGTCGACCATAATTGTGTATCAGTTAGTCAATCTGCAGATTGACTTAGAACTTAGTTATCCTTCACCTTTAGATAAAGATTATTAGTAATGTGACAAAGTTAGTAAGTTAAAGCGTGAAAATATTGGGAGGACATGGCAAAGAACATAGATAACATGTCTTATCTTTATTTATCTCATGATTTTTTTTTACCTTAGGAGTAGATAAATGGTAGGTTATGTAAACTACTAACTAAAGTAATGCATAAAGTGGTTGGAGCTATCAACTATCATTTAAGTTAGGAACTTGGTAGACTTAGTACCTACATTCCTGTATTCTTGTCCCACAAGTCTCCAAATACCTCTAAATAGCTCATTTAAGTAAAAGCTTCATTCATTAAGAGAGTTAAAGTTTTGTACCTTTTGTAACTATTGTGAGAGTATATAATGGTTGACATTTTTGCAATAAGATTTATTCATCTCTCTTCTTTTTACTGTTCATTTTCATTTACTAAGTTAATCATGTTCGTTTACTTAAGCTATCATGTAAAATACTCTAAACATCAGTGAATTGAAAAGGTTGAGTTGAATTGTACGAGTTCAACTACCATACTTAGACTGGTATATTTTAGTGTGAACTTGGAGTTCCTTGTAAAGTATTTATAACAATTGGTATCAAAACTATGTTAGATTAATGGCAGGAGGTATCAATATTAATAAGCATATAACTCGAGGGGAAGTACTCATTGATCATTTGCCTATGGGTGAAAAAGTTCCTTTTTTATCCATCTCGATTTGAAGTCTTAGATAAGAAAATCTAATTATTACAAGATCAAGTGGTTAACTTGTTGAAGACCCAAAAGGAAGTTAGTTTCAAGATAACAATCCCCAAATGTGATGTTTATAATCAAATTTCGGTCGAGTTAAAAGTGCTATGTTTAAGGTGGGCAAACCCAAAACTTTTTAGAAATTTAGAATGCTAAGGAACTTAAGAATTTATTGTAAGATATAGAGCAGTACTTCATTATTGCCAAAGTGCCAGATACAAAAAGAGTTAGCGTTTGACAATGTATCTTGATGGAGATGCAAAACTATAATCAAGAACGAGTACCTCTACCAAAATTAGTATTGGTTGTCCTCTTATAAAAACATGGGAGAAGATGAAGAAGGAGTTAATGCATCAATTCCCTAAACAATGTGTTTTGGCTTACTAGAGATGCCTTGAAGCAACTGAAGCAAGATGGCTCTATAAGGGATTCTCAAACTTTTCATTTCCTTAATGTTGGATATTAAAAATATATTACATAAGGAAAATTTTTTCAACTATAGGTTACAACCATAGGCACAAATAGAGTTACATCAGTAAAACATCAAGGATGTTATGGGTGTTATCATAGTTGTGAATGCTTTGGTAGATGCCAAGATTCCAAACAAGACCGAACCCTCCTCCTTTTCTCAAAATTTGAAAGCTAATGGTTACTAAGACCAGTGTGAGAGGAAAGAGAATAAAGACCAAAGTGGTTAAAAGAAGCATGATCAAGAAGGGAAGTCCAAATAAAGCAAAAAGGCCAAACAAGGTGATAAAATTTCAAAGGAAATCATGGTTGCTTATTATGCAGTGGACTCATTATGCCTAAAATTAATTAAGTAAGGATAAGTTAAATGCTTTCATAGTGGATGGTGAAGGAGCAAATGACCATTCAAAAGCTAGACTTAATCCCATTTGCTTTCTTAATGTAGTGAGTACTAAAGTGAATAGTGTGAAAGTTTGGGCTAAAATTGAGTTAAACTCTTATAAAGATGAAACTCTTGCGGTGAATGCACAAGTAGGAATTATATACAATGCTCCATTCATTGTTGAAAGTTAGCATGGGAAGTATAATATGATAGTGATACATCTTGATAATTTTGATTTTGTTTTGGGCATTGCTTGGTGTTATATTTATATCTTAGAGCTATAACGCTTACACATGAGTAAAATTTACATTATATAAATTATTGTAGATTTGGTAGAGGAATGAAGAATAAAATTGCAATGGTGGTCCATATTTTGACTATGAGTATTTAAAAAAGCCATAAGAAAGGCATGGAAACTTACCTTGCGGACATATGGGAAAATATTAATGACCATATGTAGAAGTTTTTAAGTTAGTGCAAAGATATTAAAGGAATTAAAAATTTTGACGTGTAAGGAGTCGTTAATGGTTCTTCGCCTTATTGAGAAATTGCTCATAAGATCAAGCTAATTCTAGATGTGATTCCTCTTACACGTGCCTTTTATAGAATGTTCTTATTAGATTTGGTATAATTATTGAAGAAATTTGATGAATTATTTAGAAGTGAGTTATATTCAATCATCTAAAGCCCTTTATGATTCTTTAATATTGTTCCAAAAAAAGCAAGATGCAACTTTACAAATGTGCATGAACTATTAAGCCCTTGAATAATGTAGATATCAATAACAAATATCTTGTTCCATTAGTTTGAGGCTTGATGGATAAATTATTAAGGATTGTGGTTCTCACAAAGTTTGACTTGTAAAGTGGATATTGGCAAATGCAGATTGTTGAAAAGGATGAGAAAAAGATGACTTGTATAACTAGGTACGAGTCATATAAATTTGTAGTCATGTCATTTGGTTTGATAAATGCCTCTGTTATGTTTTACAACTTAATGAAAGATATGTTGAATGAATTTTGGACAACTTATGGTGTTCTATTTGGATGATATTATTGTCTATAGTACTAATTCAGTAGAATATGAGCAACACTTGAGGAAAGTGTACAGCAACATAACATTTAGTGAGCAAAGGTTAAGTGAGTATGGATCCTAAATAGATACAAGCAATTGTTGATTGATAAGGCCCAAATATGGTAAAGGAACATCAAAGACTTCTTAACTTGAAAATTTACTATCATCAATTTATTCTAGGTTACTTAATGAAAGTGGTGCCCTTGACTGATTTGTTAAAAAAAAGGCAAGAGTCGTTTTGGTTAGGGGCATGTTAATAAGTCTTGAAAAGTTAAAAGCTACAATTCAACCTATGCTAAAGTTACCCAATTTTCCTTTTGAGGTACATATGGATGCTTAGGATAAAACTATTGACATAATATTGGTGCAATAATATTGGTGCAAGAACATCATATGTTGCTTTCGAAAGTCGTAAACACAATGGTATCGACTAGCGATACTCAAATCATGAGAAGAAAATGTTGGAAGTGGTGTATTACCTTGATGTTTGGTTGGTTTATTTATTAAGTACTAGGTTTGTTATTCATATGAATAATTTTGCCAATGATATTTTTACAATTTAAAGAAGTTTCCACGAGACAACACTTATGACAAGAATTTTTTACTAAATATGACTTTGTATGGGAGTTCATTCTAAGGAGGCACAATAATGTGACAAATGCATAAGTATTTGCAACTTTGTATGCTATCATTCAAGCGGAATTAGACTTATTAGAGCAAATCAAAGTAGTAAGTTTGCTTGGTAGCACATATTGTTGAATTATATAATAAGTCAAAGATGGTGTTATGAGACAAATTTGGCTTGATGATGATGGGTTGTTGATGCCAAAGAGTAGACAATTACATGTGCCAAGCTTTGATGCCTTAAGAAAATTGTTGATGAAAGAGACACATAACTCACTGTAGCACCCTACTCCCGCAAGACTCGAACCCGACATCGTTGATGATATCCCAGTCCGTGCCTCGTGAGGGTGGCATGTTAATGCATTCCATCATTCAAAAGTCGGTATAAAATTTTTTTTTATAACATAACATGCGGAATACATCCTCAAATGGGCCCCACATTCATTCATCATCATTTTCAATTAGCGCAAAATTTTCAATAGTCATTCGGGGAATGACTCTTCCACAAATTCTAAGCACTTAAGTCAGTTTGAATTTATAAAAGATAGAATCATTTGTACAAAAGTTCATAATACACAATTTTATACAGAAATAAGAAAACACTAATGCAG
>JAOQMS010000003.1:27271284-27290590 GCA_027563885.1 Erythroxylum longipes
GCAAGAAAAATGCATTTCCTTAATCGCTCTTTAAGCTTACATGCATTGAAATTTTAGGTCCTAACCCTTAATATGGGAACGGGATGTTACACTCACAATATGTTGGTCACCCCTGAGTACAACGAATGTTATCTCTCCTTTATCGTGCTTACTATTGACCAAAGATAGAAAACAACATTAAGATATATGTTAAAACTTACCTTGTTTGTCAATTGGATAAGTTTAAAAGGAAGGAGGCAAGATTGTTGCAACCCTTACCAAAGAATTGAGTATTAAATCGTTCTGGTTGATACCAGCTAAAAAGTAATACTCAATCTTACAGTGTTTTAGTGTTTTACTGGATTAAGGTATTGACTTTTCCGGTTGGTACTTACCAAAAAAAATGAAATACTAGTTAATACCAAGTAGGAAGTGAAATTTTAGAAAATATAATGAACAAATTAGAAAGACTAATTTCTCCTCCTAACCTTAACTATCAAATTTATTCCAACCTCTCATTATTTCACTCTTTTATCCTCTCCTCACTAGATCCTTCTTTGTTCTCTCCTCTTCTTACTGTTGCTAGTCAATTGGTTTCTTAACTGTCTCGGTTAACTCCTCTCTTCACAACTCTCCAAATTGTTATCTTGAATTTTGAGACATTATTATTATATAAATCTTGATTTGCCTTAAAAAGCTAGTTAAGATTTATTTTGTTGGTATAAGAGATTAAAAGAAGGAATAGAAAGCAAGAAAAGAAAGAAGAAATAGAAATAAAAGAAAAAGAGCTTGTGTCATGAGTCATTACTTTTTTTTAACAATTAAACTTAATAGGCATTGTGCAATTTGCAGTATGCAGTATGCATTATGCACCATACACTTTATATACTACAAAGGCATTAGCATTTGGCTATGTGTTTAATTTAGTAATTAAGCTTAATATAGTAACTAAAATAATAAATATTTTGTTTTTTCCATAGATTTCATGTTGCTTCTCATTACTATTTTAACTGTTTTTTAACTATTTTAAGGAAGATTGAAACAAACTTTTGATGTAATTTAAAGGATTTTTTTAATTCAATAAAATTACTAATAGGATTATTAAAGTAATGTTATTAGAAGTGTGTGTGTGTGTGCATGCGTGCACGTGCGCACAATTGTGTGTGTGTTCATTTATTCATTTTATATATTGAGAGATTATTTTATATTTTTATAAAATTGAAGGGCTATTTTATAAATTTTAAAAATTATCTAAAACAATATTTAGTATTGACAGATGCTAGTTTGTACTATAAAAAAATAAAATAAGCATCAGGTCCAATCCAGTATTCATAACTTTGGCTCCTACCTAAAGTTACAATGATTCAGGAAGAGATTTCAACATTATTACTATGATAATAATGGTGGATGCGTGGAATTTGAACTATATATGAGACTTTTAAAAATTAAAGAAATTGAAAGAAGCTTAAAAACAAGTATTTAATTAAGAAAAGAGCATGCTTTTAAGTTATAAAACAAGTAAGAAACTAATTAGAGTTTTGTGTGAAGATGAAACTTGTCCATTGAAGATTACAACCAAACTAAATAAGACTAAAGAATTTTGTCCAATAGTGAAATTCATTAATGGTCATACATCAAAGCAATCAAGCATAATAACTTTTTCAGTGCATATTTAAAAAATAATTTGTTCAACAATTTAAGATATATTTTCACAACCTTAGTAAATTGCATGCATAAAATAGCAAAAGCATTTGACTTTTGATATGTCTCTTTCAAATTTGCATAAAACCAAAAAATCAAAATGATTGAAAAGTTGAAGAGTGAGACAACAATTAAATATGCTTCTTCATAGGAATATAGGGATGAGATAATAATTTCGATCATTGCACAACTTCTGTAATTGAGTATGTGACTCAAATTTTTATCAGAGACTAACCTACATTTAGCAAGATACGTATAAATTTTTCATGTTAAAATAATAGGCTTCTAAAAGGTTATAGGAAATCCTTTAGTTTAGATGGTGCATCTTTTAAGGGTGCTATGAAAGAAGAACTTTCGACTATTATGAGGAATTGAGACAAAAGATACAATATAAGACTTCTTTAAGATGGATTAAAGCTATAAACATGGAAAGGATTGATGACAATTAGAAATAGACAAAAGGTTCAGTTTAATTTAATTTAATAATATCATATAATAGCTAATTATACCATATAATTCATTTAACAAAGTTTTTAATTGCAACATTTGACGTAAAATTGTTTAGGCTCATCTTTGCAAAGTGGATAAGAATGAGTGTAGGTTTTCAATTATAGTAACTTTTTAAGAAAGTTGGAAGAGCTCTAAAGAATCAAAACTTCATGTCAAACTTGAAAGAACTAACAAAAGCTTCAACTACTTGATACGAGGAATTAATTGAGGAAAAAGTCAAAGAAAGTGTAGAGTTTTCATCAAGAACATCGAGTTAATGTAATATAATAGATAATAATTTATATAATGCAATCAATAGAAAAATTATAAAGATTAAGTGCAAATCAACAATACCTATACTAGAGGATAATAAAGTCTATATCATCATTATCATGATCATCATTATCACCCAGTTTGAAATCCCGCAATAAAGTAGGGTTTGGAGAGGTCTGATAGTATGCAGCCTTACCCCTACATAATAGAGAGGTTGTTTCCGGTAGACCGACATGCACATGTGATAATGAAAAAGGGATGCAAGTTAAAAGGGTAAAAAAGAAAAACTGAGTATGTTAAAAGATGGGGTAAATGAAATAAAAATAAATACGTTGTGACCTGAAAATAAATCCGTATATACATACATAAATAAATAAAAATAAGAAAGGAAATAGGAACAAACTATGTACCCGATAAGGAGCCCAACTTTGCTAAATACCTGATAGGCTGCATCAGAACAACTCTGCTCGTCTCTATTTAGGCTAGGAGTTCTTGCGCTGCAACCTTGTGTGGATGACAATCCTACAGTTTCCTGCATCCTTGTTGGACCTTTCCCTTACACCTGTGCTGAAAAGATAAGTAATATGACAGAATATATATTATACTAAATATGATATAATAAAGTCTATATCATGACTAGAATTCAAAAGAATAAATAAGTTTATAAGAAATTGATACATGATATATGTAACAATATTATAGAACAATTATAACAAGGATGATAGGTTTTTCTATGAGGTTGTATACAATGGATAAAGATGGTTTGAGGTTAAAAATGAAGGAGAGCAGTGTAGGGTGAATTTGGAGAATAAAATTACCCATGCAGGAGTATTTGTTTGGCATTTTATGTTTCAATGCTATTATTATTGTGCTATAACTTGGCTATAGACTATAGGATTATTTAACTGATTGAATGAAATAACTGTATTTGCTTATTTGGTATTGATATTATATAATTAGTACATTTGTTTATGCATTGTTGCTATTGAATGCTGGCCTTTAGAAGGAATTTCCCTCGTACTCTAAAAAAAATTGTTGCTATTAAAATACATGCTAAAAGGAAGACCAGATCTTGGATTCCAAGGTTTAGAGAGACAAAATAATTGAAAGCAAGAAAGTGTAGTACGGGAATTACTTAACATGCATCTATTTTGCAATTATATATATTTACGGGGAATGAATGTCAAGTGGATCCAACTAAGTGTAATAAAAGAATGATGTTGGAGGAACTCACCCAAACCATCATCACTATATTTAAAATTGAGTGTCATATCATCATCTTTATATTGATTAATTAAAAATCTCAAAAAAAGAGTAAATTATGTTTTAAATCTAAAATTTTATTCAATTTTTAATAATAACTATAATTTAAGATTAACTTAATCAAATGTTATAAAACTTCGATTTATTGTAAATATAGATAACATTAAGTTGTTACATAATCATTTTCTAATCTCAAATCAATAGGTACTCTATGATAAAGAAAATATTATTTTTAAATTCGAAACTAAATTGCTATACTTGATTTTATGATGATGAGTCACATTAGCAATAAACATAATGGTTGATATTTAGATAAAAAATATATTTCTTAAAATAAGGTGGGTTGTGTTTATTTCCATTTAAAAGTTACGGGGTTAAGAACAATGACTACTCTCAGGGTACCACAGGTCGTTCCTTCATCAAACCAAGACGCAAAGAGGCTTTCTTTTCAAGATATACTAGTTTTAATGATACAAATGTAACTGTGAACTTTTGCTTTGTTTGTTATTTTTGAGTATTGTTGAATTGTTCGATTTTATTCATAATTAGGAAAGATGACATTCATGATCCATACGCAAGTTCTTATAATCTTCTGTTTCGCTTATTTCAAGACGTACCACTTTTAATGATACAGACGTTATCGGTTTTTAATGTTTAAAAAATGAAAAGAAAATACAAGTAGATATGATACTGTGATACTCCAAAGAGGTCGATTCCTGGTCTTTGATTATGTGAAAATAGTACTTTTTATGTTTCAAAGTAACTATGTGCTCCGAACTACGGAACCATGCAGAGGAAGGTGAGGCTCATAATCCTACTCTCTTTGTTTGCATCTCATTCGCTTAACTTTTGTGGTCTCAATTATTGAATGCATAGATTTTTATGTAATAAAGTAGACAGAGAGTAATAAGAATAGGTAATTTGATCTTGAAAATAGTGGGGCATATTTGCGAGAGAACATATCTTCTGTGTCGGTTAATCAATTCTTATCTTATTTTATTAAATCTCATTTACATATTTATGTAAAGTGCACATTAATATATGGACAAAATAAAATAATACACAATTAATACATTTCAAATGAAATAGCGGATCTCGTTGTCAGCACAAAAGAGATATAGCTTGTCAGATAGGTAGGCGAAGCTTTTGAATTGGTGAACATAGTAAAAATATGTTATTTATTCAAAGATTAACCAAAGTTTGGCCCATGACATTGCTCGAAAGAGAAGACAAAAAGTTAAATATCTCACCGAGTGACCGTCATTTTAAACCTAAATATAATTTCTTTACCACACCTTTCCCAGATATGGGACTATTGTAAGGCATACAATTAAAAATTGAGAAAGAATGGAAAAGATATTAAGTGAAATATCATCATATGACTTTTTAATCCTCCATATATAATATCATTTATCTGACATGCGCTGTATAAAATAACATTTAAAATAATTAAACGTCACCACGAGCGAGGCGAGTGGCGACAGACGACATAACGTGGATTCTGTTTCCACGTTTTTTATTGGTGTGAATGAGATCAAATCGGCAATATTTTTTACTAAAATAAAATATGATTTATTGCCTGACTTCAATGTATGTATCATCATCAATTGGTTAAAACAAAAAGTCGAGTCTCGTTACTTGAATCCGAAAAGAATGACGAAATCATAACAGTTTAGTCCCGTAATGCGAGGCAACATCTTCGCTAATTGGTGTTCGTTGTTTTTTCTAGGGTCAGAAGAAACAACCAAGACTTTCTTCTACATGTTGCTGCACTTTTCTACTATGGAACATCATGATCCGTGTACTGTAGGTCCAGGTGCTTCCAGGAACTTCAAGCATGTCATGGTTTTGGCAAAAGCATAATACACTTCAATTCTATGCCTTATAACTGGTTAGTAATTAGTACCTCTATTGTCTAACTAAATAAAACAAAAAGATTTACTGCACCTGAAAGAGGAAGAGGGGAATGCTTGGAGCCGTCTTTAATGAGACACCTTATATTGCTTTTCCCCGTTTCAAAATAATATATGTCAGAGGTCTACCTCAAGTAAAATGAAGAAAGGGGAAGGGAACACACAAACGCACTCCTGTCTCATTCCCTAGAACATTGTCACCAAAACAAAAGTAGGGCACGAGCTTTCAACTAGGATACTAAAACAATGACCTATAAGATTACGTTCCAATGTTTTATTTACATTATACAAGGATTAGTCATACTGTACAAAGACATACTTAAGCTTACACTGGGGATGCCGATAGTAGAAATTCAGGGTCATATCTCTGAAGCAGTACACCGCAAAAGGGACACAAAGGTTTTGACAATTCTTCTGAATCTGAAACTTCTGTCTGGCCTCTGATATCCAGGGTATACTCCGGTAATGTAAAAAAAGTCTCCGGTGCCAATTTGGAAGACCATCTATGGCAGCATTTACAAAACCATATTGGAGTAATTGGGCAAACCTGCATAGAAACAGCACACCTTGCTGATTTATGTTTCTGAACAGTTCCATTACTCTGGGTACCTTCGCAAAAAGCAACTTCTGGACAATCGAAAGGAACCATCTTTGAACAATAGTTACAATGCTCTTCTGCTACATATCCACTGAAGTTAAACCTGCTTTTTAAGCAAAGGCATGTCATAGAAAAACAAGTATAATAAAGACACGGAAAGAATCTGCACTTCTAGAATTGCCACCCTGCAAATCACCAATGTAATTTTCTTCTAGTGTCTGAGGATGAAACATCCTTGTTATTACATGATACTAACACTTTTAGTTTGTGAAGGAATATGTTAGCCATCATAATTAACTTATCATAACCTGGAAAAAAGCAAATTGGATCATCTAGAAGAATATAAGCTATACCTCCTTTCATCCCTTAAGATTTCTGATACAATTGCTTTCAGCTGATGCCTGCCATCAGCATGATTGGGTGCAACCCACTGCTCCATTTGTGCTATTCCAACAGGAGACCAACAACCAGATTTGGTTGAAGTTTTCTCTGGATGGGAAATGAGATTTTTGAAAGCAGAGAAACTCAAACCCACAAGCCTTTCACGTAGTTCATGTTCACTGCTAAAAAGCAGCCTCATCCACAATCTGAATCTCTCACTTTCAGCACTCACTGGCTCTAAATTAACTTGGCAGTTGATCTCTTCAGGCTTCAGCTCATACAAGATTACACGCCTACAGATAATATTCAGGAGGTGCAATTGGCGAGAAGTAACCAGTGAGAAAGTCTGAGGAATGCCTAATAAAACCTCATCAAGGGAAAGGTTCACTTTCGATCCAATAAATGTTAGCGATAGCCATTTACACAGTACATGGTCCATATAGATAGGTATCAAATGCCTGATAGCTGACAATGCTGCCATGACATCCCAAATAACAAGAGGCTTTTCTGGATTTTCAAATTTTTTTAGAGACCATAATATATTGGATTCCCAGTGAAGTAACTCATTTGCTTGAAAACCGAGAAAAGCTTCTTTACTGAAGTCCAGAGAAGTGTCAAGTAATGCATGCTCTTGTTGCCCACCAATCCAGAAGAACTCAACAACAGCCTTCTGAGCTCTGCATATTATAGAGAAGATTCATTTTCAGAGGGAATGGGAAAGACTAGGTAAATAGGAACCTATTTTAACTAATAAACTGAGCATAATATTGCTGGCGTCCTCCCTTTGATTTATTTTATTTTATTTTATTAATTTATACTTCTTGTAGATGTTCATAGAATTTTGTTCTCGAGTTCATTTCATGCTTTCATTGTTTTAACTTTCAGTTACCCATTCCAACTGCAGGACAACAAAAGCAACTCACCTTGCCTGGTACATAGGATTCAATTGATCAATATCAAGATTACGGACCTGCAAACAAAGATGAAGACTCCTATTATGGCAGTGAATAAGAGGTTTAGAGAAATAAATAAACAGTCTTAAAGACCAAGCAATGAAATTCAAGTTTCTGATGTTGTATCTAAATCCTGCCTTTCCTCATCTTTCTAAAGTTGGAAGCTACAAATAAGATCAAGGAGTAATATTATGGATAACTGAGTTAGCATACCATAGCAAGCACAAGATTTCCAGGAGAAACTGCAACACCTAGGCATGAAAGGAATATATCTGGAAGCTGCAGGATTAGTTCTAACGTCTTAGTGAAGATGAAAATGCATATACAGCAACTGAAAAAATGAATACCAAAAACATAATAAGCATACGTCAGTTGAGGTCCTCAATCCAAGAATATTCGAAGGGATGGGAACTTCACAAAGAGAATCCCCACGGAAAACCCAGCTTCGGACATAATTGTCCTACAACCATTTTCAGAAAGAGATTGATGAAATTAAGATCACCTAGTTGATGACATTACATAAAAACAATAATAACAACACCCAATGAGAGTCCCGCTAATAAACGGGGTCTGGAAAGGTCCAATAATACATAATCTTACCTCTAATTAGTAAGGAGACCATTTTCAATAAATCCACAAGGAAAAAAATACATATTAAAATAATAAATAATAATTAAAAATAAAATGACAAACAAGATAATACTAATAAAATAAAAATAAATACGTATAAATAAAATAAAAAATGTACTAAAATAAATAATACAATAAATATAGAAGAAGGTAAAGAGTAAAAATAAAAGATAAATAAGTAAGTGAATACACAAACAAGAAAGAACACAAGCACATAAATAAATCAAACAAGTCATTACAAGAACATATTTAACCCAAGTAAGAGAACGTTTAGGCTAAAAAATTTGGAGGGAAGTATTAGGTATTAAAAGTTTAGGTTAAATATAAGTCATAAGATTCAAACAAAAATGCTTAAAAGACCTAAGAGAACGAAGAAGATCTCTTTATATAAGATCCTTTATCCGTATCCTAGTCCACAAAAAGTTCAAAGTTTTACCATTACAAACAAGATTGTAAGGCAATGTGTATAAGATTACAAGTATCTGCAATATCAACTAAATGAAGCTTTAAGCCTTTCTTAAAAATCTTACAGATGCTTGTAGTCTCTTGATCCTATAGAATCTTCATATATTAGAAATCGTATGATCGGGATCATTAAAAAAAGCTCAGTGCCTCTTTCTCTTTTCTCTTCTTTCTTTCTGATTTTATGACCTTTCATTTTAGCTTAATAACTTATGAGTATCAAAAAAAAATCAAATTGATGTCTCAAAGCCATCTAATATAGATGAACACACTTTTCAAGAGGAGCTAATAAGGCCTTGATGTGCTCACTACGAGTTAATTAGGACATCCTGCCAACTTAGAAGGTTTTGTTTAGCGGCAGCATATAATGTATATAAGCTTATAAAGGCACAGTACAAATAATAAATTGCAAACAATCAAACGTGAATTGAAGTACAACCTAGCATCCAAATCAGTCAGCAAATACCGGAACTAGAATAATAGACAACAAGGGGTTGCAATCTAATTAATGCCAACAACAAATGAACCTTCACTTCATTACTTTCACTACCTGGCCAGAGCTGTACAAGCAACATCCATCAAAAGCCCAAGCTAATCCTGTAACCTGATCAATTCTTAAACTCATAAATGATTATCAAGATACAGCAGCACACTAAGTAGCAAGTAAGAAACTTACAATGCAGTCATGAGCATCATATACACCTGCATTGTCAAATTGACAACCAGATAAATCAGATGTCCAGACTTCAAAAGAACCAGATCCTTTGCCAACTGCTAAGTGGATCTTGCATGGGGATTCGGCGGGCACTGACAGAGAGAGAACTGATACTGGTATGCTGTTGATAGCTATAACCTACAAGGAAATTTTAACGACTGAAGAAGGAAAGGTCAAACAATATAAATCAATGGGCTGGCAGAAATGTTAAGGAGATAAGAACTACCTCCCTCAGCAGGACAAAAGGAGCACTATTAGTTTCTGATGACTCCAGCAACTGCTCAGCATTTGACATCCAAATTTTGACACTGAAAAAAGAGATAAACAAGTCAACCGTCTACCATAAATATGATGAAATTACTTCCAATAAAAAATATGGATGCCAGAGAAGTCTATTGAATCGTATGAATATAAATTGATTCACTCAAAATCCAAACAGAAATTAGAATTTTAACAAAAATTTTTATTCAGATTCGTTAATCCACTTTGACCTAGACGGCAGGCTCACAGTGAGAAACAAGATATTGAAGTTACAGCAGTACGCAACATGTCAACAAACATCATAGACGAAAATCTCTTAATCATTATTGAACATACAAGAGCCCAGTCCACATAAACAGTTAAAGATATATTTGGATGATTATATCATACCTTACCTCCCATCAGAACTCCCACTAGCCAACAAAAGCCGAGGATCAGAACTGGAAGCTAGTAAAGCCAAGCTGATTGCCGTAGTCCATGAATTATGAGCCTGAAGAAGCCCAACAAGGATTACAGAAGTAGGGTTCTCAACATGCTCAACAGAGAAGTATTCTGGTGCATGAATTCTCCACACTGAAATTTTACCGGACTTGCCTCCAGCTACAAGTATGGAGAAGATGTGGGATGAAACATCTAAGGGAACAGTTTGGTTTTTGGATGAGAACCTCAAAAGCGGAGACCAGGCAACAACAAGTGATGATAGCATTGCACTTCGAGAAACATATTTATCTGCAGTTATCAATGCACAAGTGCTATAATCCTCTAATTCATTTCCCCGTCTTCTACTTTTGGCCTCATTGACCTGAAAAATGACCAACATGCACTCAAATAGGTTAAAAAGGGAAGGGGATTGGAGTGTTAGGAAATTATCATATTGCAAGAGGTCTACCTTAACCAATCTTCTGTTCTCCATCTTTGTTTGATGGAGAGATGTCAGACTATCTTTCTCGCCATTCCTTGCAGGCAAAAACGCACAAGCTTCTGATTCCTCACCGCTGTAACAAGGACATTTTAAAAATGAGAAGCAGATAGATGAATGGTAATATAATAACCAAATTATCTTAAGCACTCAATTAAAGGATTTCCCATTATTTAATATCAAATGTCAAGAATTTAGGCGGCTTCCTGTTGGAAAAAAAAGGTTTGTCCATGCTAAGTAGAAAAGTTGAGATAAAATTAAGTAGGATAAATAAAATTTTGGTGACATGTAGATTGTAGTTGCTTCTCATCCTAGTACCCACTTTAACTTCTAATCCTGCCTGGCGTTCATACTTCTGTTAGGCAATTGTTTACTTTTATTGATTTAAATGAAGAATAACCTGCGCTTAAGCTGTAAAACATGATTCTCCACATAATTATAGTATAGAGACCAGCAAATCAAAAGTACAACACTATTCTAGACAAGGAATGAGAAGAATCAGCTATTTACATGTCACCACGAACAACCGTTCGTCTTCGCTTCCGTTCCTTTCTGGTACTGGAGTTTGTCAGGTCACTATTACAGGATTGTAATAGACTATCAACACATCCTTTTGCTACTTCGTCCTAGTGAGAGAGGGCATAAAATGGTGAAGATAGCAATGCCAATTGAGTATGGTCAAAACACCTGTTTGCTTTAGAATGAACTAGTAAATTAATAGATGAAAGAGCTTACATTAGCAAATTGTGGGGATAAAGAGTCCAACTCTCCAAAATTTCTACTTGTGAGATAATTGTATAGTTTGTCAGATAGATCTGTAACCTACAGAATAGGATAAAAGACTTGAGCATCTAGGAAGTTGCGAAGCATTGACAGGAAACATTGATATTGGAATGACGATCATGTCTAGTTTCACAAGTGAAGCATACTTCAATCCACTCGGCACAAAAATCGCAAAATGGTGGACGATAAAGTTTGACACGGCCTTCAGTCGTGCAAACAGCGAGCAAACATCTGAATGGAGCGTTAGTGGTATCAAGATTGAAATCAGCATTATTAATTATATAGGTGAATATAATAATGGAAAAAGAGGAGTTGATGTAATACCCAGAGTTAGGAGCCATTCCAATAGGAGACCAAGAAATAGAGCGAGCACAAGGACGGCGATCCCGAGATAAAGAAATGGGTAATAGGCACCCAGTAAGCAAATCTACAAGTATCTCACCATTTTTGTTTAAAATAAGATTAGACAGACAGAGAGAACACTAAGATGAGAAATAGAAAATTAATTCCAACCTTCTCTTGTGACCCTGCCGATTGGATAAGGTTGAGTGTCCGCAGGTAGTCTGATTAAACCTCGCGCTCCAAAGGGCATTGCTGGATTCTGGCAACACCAATTATCAAGAAACTACTGTTAATTTCAATTCTATCATTACTAGTATTACTAGTACTAGTATGAAGAATAATATAATTATCACCAGAATAGTGACAAGGTGACCGGACGCCACAGCGATCAAGTTCTCGTCCGACCAAGCCAGGGCGTTGGGGAACGACGGTGCAGCCACAAGCGCAGCTGCTTGGAACCGGGAAGCCATTAATTCTGCTGAAGGAAACAAAAAAACCTCTTTTTCTTTTCTTTATTTCCCTCCGAAAAACAAATCCCCAATCAAACTATAAATTATGTTGAAGCCTGAAGGAGGAGCGAGAGGAGACACCAGTAGCTTTTAACAGTTTGTGGTTCGTGAACCTTCATTCGAATCCCACCGACCTCACTCTTTAATTCTTTTTGTGTGTACTGTACATATTTGGGCCCAATTTTTACTCAGCCCAACCCAACCCGATCAACTCAGTTGTAGGTTATGCCATGACGCAGAGAACCCTAATCTCCAGAGTCTCCGTATATATTGATTGCATTAGCCTTTCCACGGCCATTTCAGTCGCCGAGGAAGGTCATCTCTCTTCTATCATTTCATTTCCTGTTAGCTCTTTCTCTCTCTTTATCTGTTTCTCTGATTTCACTCTACGGTTTATTGGATCTACATACGTAGAGCTCTGTCTCTCTTAATTGCTGTGTTGTGGTGTATCGTTTGCAGATTAGGGATTTGTTAGCGACAATACAATGATGGGAGAGCTTGCTTGCAGCTACGCCTCTTTGATTCTTCACGACGAAGAAATTCCCGTTACTGTAATTAACTCTTCCTTTGTTTCTTCTCAGTTCTTAGTTAAATCGTCGTCTTCTTTTTTATTGGTAGAATAATTGGTTGGAACAGGCGGAAAAGATACAAACTTTGCTGAAGGCAGCCAACGTGTCGGTGGAGCCCTACTGGCCAGGCCTTTTCGCAAAATTGGCGGAGAAGAGGAATCTCGATGACTTCATTTTGAATGTTGGTGCCGGTGGCGGTGGAGCCCCCATAGCAGCTGCGGCCCCTTCTGGTGGTGCCGCCCCTGCCGCCGCCGCCGCACCGGCTGCTGAGGAGAAGAAGGTAATATGTATTAGGATTTTTGTTTTTACGTTTCAAGTTTTCCTCTATTTTGTTTAATCGGTTCTTTTTTCGGTACAGGAGGAACCAAAGGAAGAGAGTGACGAGGATATGGGCTTCAGTTTGTTTGATTAGGTTCCTTCGTAGTTTGGAAAATTAAGGTTGTAACTTAGTTGAATTTTGTCGACACTATAATTCTCATGCTGTGTTTTTCTTTTTTCTGTCAAAGATATTTCAGGATAGTTTGCGTTATTACTATCTATTTACTCAATGCAATATTATGTTATGAAGTTTGTTTTATTCTTAATGGTATTGGCATGAATTATGTCTTTGCGACTACTTCCTACATGATTAAACCTCTTAGTTCTTGTTCAAAGTTGCACTTCAACTCAAATATCCATCCTGCTTTGTTCTTGTTTATTAGGTTATGTTACTTCTAGGTGATCCATAAATCATTCTGTAGGGATGCTTCTTTTAGGTAAAAAAAAATTTTCTGGTTCCTCATGATCTAAATTCATTTTTTCCTCGAGTGGTTTAGTGTTTCATTTTTGGTCGGAAATAGAACATTTCAGTTACTAGTGGATCCTGTTGTACAGTATCAGCATACACATGTTAGGATGTTAGAACAAAGTTCCTCGACGTAAAGGGTTACAAACAGGCCCTGTCGTCCACTCTGCTCTTCAACACCTTTCAGTCCTAATTGTCATGACTTCGATCTTCAGCCTACGATCAATGGCATCCGGTATTGGAATTGAGATATTTCTCAAACCTTGGTAGGCGACTACAGAAATAAAATCAGGAAATGCAGTCTCTTCTATTGGGAGGCCAACTTTATCACTTATTCTTCTACATAAATTTGGCAGTGGACTGGGTTGTTAAGGTTGAATTCTAAGTCTAATCTAAATCTGATTAATTTAAATTTGGTAGATTTTGAGCCGTTAATCAATTCCTAATTTTAGAGAATTACGTGGTTGTGATGCGGTCATAAAAAGAGGAACACGTTTTCCTCACAATTTCTAGCCAAGTAAACATTCACTGCGAAAAAGATGGTCGTCCATGGGCCAACTTCTTCTCCAGCAAAATCCAAAGTTCACCCACGTTTGATAACTCCAGATGGAGATGTATATTCAAGTAACTTGGCCATGGCTTCTCAAGCTTCATATTTGAATTTGTTCAACATCAATCCACAACGCATGACTGCCTGCTCCTGAGGCCATATTGGGCCAGTGCTGCTTTGTCAATTGCAATGACAAATGACCTTACTTATCCTATGCTCAGCACATGACAACATAACAGGTACTGAGAAATAGCAAAATAATTGTGAGCTTTAGTTGCAGAGAAGTAATCTAAGAAGGCTTTTAAAGTTCAAATACAAGATAATCCATGGTTGGAGTCTTAAAATTTTCTCTGGATTGAGACTTTGCAAGACTATGGCAATGCAATGGAAATGCAGTTGCAGAATCCATCGTATCATCAAAGTGACCATCTAAGGCATCGGAACATCATCTCAACATCCAGGTCTAATGAAGCTTGCTCTTACACTTGTCAGAAGACATCGCAAAATGTACTAGCAGAAACTGAAGTTAATATTGAACTATTGTGGTCCAATTGATTATATATTCTTGATGGATAACCATTAGATAAGTCATAACATAACTATATGATGATATCAATATGTATTGAAGCCTTATCACCATATAACTACCAAAAATATATTCAATTGCAACAAGTTTGTAACGCTGATCCAAAACAACAGTTTTGTTATGGTATTACTAATCTCATTCCAATAACTATCAAAGTTTCCGATTGCCTTGTCTGTTATTACTTGACTACTTTATTAAAAGAGATGACATATTGAGATAACGCTAACTTCATCTCACACATATTAGCAAAACAAATGTGAGGAGTTAGATATTTTATGTCAGAAAATAACTCAATAACTATTTTAAATACCTCTAACTTAGCACAAATTTCTTGTTCTAATTCTCATTGTTTATCTGTAGATTAAAAAAAAAAACAAGTTTGTTGATAATCTTGTTGTCTCCACCTAGTGAACATATACATATAATTAATTGCAGTTTCACGCATTTTAAATGTCATATACCACCTTGTTGAACAATCTAGATAGAATTTTCTAGAGTAGGGAATGCGTAATTTTCTTGTAGTTTTTCAAACTTCTCAACATGTTTAGGTGTTGCACTCCAATACATTATATTATCTCGGATTGCTTTTATAATCTTCAATCCATCCTTCACAATTATACTCACCATATGTGCAAAACAATGAATATGGAAGGACATTCCATTCATTAATAAGCTCTCAACCTACAACTTACTTTTAACTTTGTCAATCACAGTGTCGCGTGTGTTATCATATTCTAAAGTTATTGTTGACAACTTTGCATTGATGTTCTAATATGTAAAATGATCAACCAATACACTTATTAGCCTTTCACTTGTATAAGGTGTAAGAAGATAAATAAACATACCATTTGGAAATAATATCAAATATCAAATATCATAAAATCAAAGAAAAAGTGACAACAAAATCAAAGAACATTATTTACCTCATGATAAAATTACATAAAGCCTAATTGTTGACAATATAATGCAATATCATAACCATATAGTCCCTCTTTTAATTTTGAGTTGTCCATATATTTAATGTGATAGCATTTTTCAAACATCTTTAATATCAATCACTTTTGGGCATCATAAATCTTAAAGATGTCATTCTTAATGGCATTCCAAGTAGGCATCTTAAAAGTCAGAGAAAGTGATGCAATAAACATTCTAAAGTCTATATCATCTATAATCGAGAGTGGATATGCATGTCCATTTTGCTTTCTCAAGAAAATGCTCAGATTTTTCAAGATTATAAGCCATGATGGTTGTTACATTTTTCCTTTTAATAGAATATGCGTAAAAATATTTGACCTCCTAACAATATTCTTTTTTAATTATATGCATTGACATGTCTTTTCAAAAGCTCGGTTCCACTTTTTAAACTATTATCAAACAATTTATCAATTTATGATAGTACTTACACTTCTCTTTGTCCACTTCCTCATTTTTAGTTTTTGTGACGAAATTTCACACATGACTTCTTATCTTCGAATAATTGTTTGTTTTTTCTGTTTGAATTGTTTTTCACTTGTTATATAATCATGCATTAGATTAAAAGTTTCCATTGTGTTTGATTGAGTTGAAGGCTTAACTTTATCTATCTGAAAAAATTATAGATAATAAACATATTAATCATCTAAGTATAAGCAAAACATCATATGGCAGTTATGGAAATAAGAAAACTTGGCCTAAAATAAAGAAGTCATGAGATAAGGCACCCAACATCTACGAACATAATCTACTCCAACTATAAAATATCAGTTATTCACGTCTTACAAAATTACACTTCTTTATATGAAAAATAATTCATGCTGATGAGATGTTGCATTATCAACATAAGGTTAATTATGAATTATGTGGTTAAATAGCTAAGCAAAATTTAACAAGGATTGAAAATTAACATGGAAGCTACCTTTCACAAGGTTCAACATAGACGTAAAGAATGCAATTTGGTGAACTATTTACAAACTCATCACTAATTAAATAGATCTATAAAGGGAATTAGTAATCTTCTCATATTCGATAAAAGAATACAAACATTTTGAACAACTAAAACTTTAATCTTCAAAAATGAGGATAACAACTTCCTTGAAAGCTCCATCACACTAGCTTTTCCTTCAAGAAGTCACCAATTACCTATCAAATTCTCTAATGGTTGTTTCATAGGTTATAATGGCTCATTATGGAAGTATAAGGCTTTTCCTAAGGTGGGAATTTCACGTTAGAACATGAATTCAAATATGTTGGCAAGGATATTGATAAATTTGAGAATGTTGACATTGGCTATATCAATAATAGGCAAATATATAAGGTGGAGAAGGATTTAGGATACTATCAAATTGATAAGGCACGTTATATGGTACCCAATTTTAAATTTAAAGTCATTAAAACTTATTAAGTAAAACCAAATTTGCATTAGGATAGCAAGCCTTATGCAAATTTATGAGAGTGTTGATGTGTGTGCAACTCATAATTTAAACACATCGTTAACATGCTCCTAACATATTACATATAAATGGAAGAGAGGATCATAAATATGAAGAATATGGTGTAAATATAGATGAACATATGGATGAACAGGGTGAAAATATGAATAAATAGGATAAATACGTGGATGAAAATATGGTGGAACGTGATGAACATATGGATGAAAATGTTGAAGAACATGGTGCATATATAGACAAACATATTGTATATGCTCAATCAGACTTCTATATAGACATTGTGGATAACCATCAATTGATTCAAATTGATTTAACTGATTGTGGTAGTTTTATTAATAGTGATGAATATCTTAGTGGAGAGGAGCTAGGTAAAGCTTTGCTTAGACCAAGTTCAAGTATTAGGCATAATCCTACAAGTGTGGAATAACAGTAGAGATTGGGAATGGAATTTGAATATGAAGATGCTGTTGTAGATTATACATGTGTAAAAGAGCAAAGAGGAGAATGAGAACAGAGAAAGTAATAAATTATGCAAACAAATATATAAAGCTACAGGGAAATGTACATGGATTGAAGTTAAGCTATCCCATATCAATAGTGGAGTTACAACTATTAAGAAATTAGAAGAGTTCAGGTAATGAAAAATGAAAAATTAATTATCTTATTAATACTTCATTATCTTATGTTATACATCATATTAATATTTGTTATCTTTTGTTTTAAATCATAATTCGTTATCTTTGGTACTAATTAAGGGAGGTGGGTATCTATTATGAATCATTTAGAAGCACTTTTTTATGCTCCCCTTGCACCCTACGATAATGGAGATCATCAAGAAAAAAGGCTTGTCTCCTAGCCAATTCTACCCTCACACATGATTTACATTTTCTATAACCTATATTAGGTAGATAGATCCCAACATTGCTCTTCTTAGATTTATACACTAAATAAGACAAATAATTTCATAAAGTTGACAACCTAAAAGTCTTATATGACTAGAATAAGAAGTTCGTACTTGTCTTGAATGAATAGATTGGAATATATTGAAAGAGAAACTTTAACAATTAGAAATTAAAACCTTTATCTATGGAGGCCTCCAGAACAAAACATAGTTGAATAACCAACCTTGAAAATAAAAATAATAATGAAGAAAGAGAAAAATGATGACTTTGAATATTTATCAAGAATGCTTAAAACATTAAAATACACAAGCTACTAATACTAAACACGAACAAAGTTAATTATAGTCCAATATAAGAACTAGGAAGGCCGAAAGGGGAGAAAGCAGATGGCGAGTGAGCAGGAAGATGGTTGTAAAAGGAAAGCATTGTAAGAAAGACAGATAATGAAGAATGCACCGTTGAAGAAGATGAAAAAGGTGAAGAAGTTATTAGAAGATCGCTACAATTGGAGAAGAAGAATTTACAATGAAAGTTGAAGGTGAAATCAAAGCAGAGCCACGATGAACAGTGAATATTTAGGTTAGGGTTGACGGCAAAAATTTAGGGATTATAAAATTATAATTAGTGATTTAGTTAGGTGAAAAAAGCAAAAGTTAGTTATAATATTTTATTAATTTAAAAAATAAGTAAGAAAAAAATTTATTAATTATTATATTTTACGTTTTTTAAAATAAATGACTAAGTCGTATAGTGTCAAGTGGTGAACAAGTGATATTATGGACCTAATCTTAAAGTAAAATATTATTATTATTGACATGATAGATTATTAAAATCATCAATTCTTTATTAATTTTTTTGTCCATTTAGAATTAAATTTGGACATTTATAAATATTTCTTTCTACCATACTATCGGATCTTATAGATTTTAATATTAGATTTGAATATTCTATTTTCTATTTTCTATTTTAAATTCTATATATTCTATATATTTTATCCTTGTATATATCTATAGAATATATATAAAGATAGAATATATATATAAAGAGTATATTAGAGTATATTTATATAAATATAAATCAAAGTACAAAAATAAAATATTTTAGATAATTCCTAGTCAAGAATAGACAATAATGAAATAGAATATACTGTCTCCCAATTGTTTTGTTATATATATTAAATTATAATGAATATATATTAAAAGCTCTGAGCGGTGGCTGCTCTGGTCACAACTATCATTAACCTGATCATGCATTTATGAATGAAATGCATATCACACTATGAGGCACAATTAGGCATCAACGTGCCTGTATCTCAATA
>JAOQMS010000003.1:27290690-27302645 GCA_027563885.1 Erythroxylum longipes
TAGAAATCTTTCCTTTTTTGTGTTTTCTTTTTGTGTCTTTTTCTTATCTTATTCTTATAAGAATAAAGAAATAAGAATGAAAAATTTGAATGAAAAATGCTAGAACTTCTTTGTAATTGGTATATTTTTTAATTTGTAATTAAAGTTATTATTTAGCAGTAAATATTAAGATTATTTTTTCTTTTGTTTTTGCCTTGTCCTCGAGTTGCAAGGTGTCTATTGATTTGAGACCATTGTTCCATTTCCTTGATTTGAGGATAAATCTTATCCAATTATTTGTTAATTATATGTTTCGTTCAAATAATATCTACACATCTTGGTATTGTATATTTCACTAACAACAAGAAGCACTTCGACCACTGAAATATCAAATATTGTAACAAGGATTCAATACTGGCATCATTATTTGATTATAAAACAAGGCTCAAGAATTTGCTTGAAACAGAGAGACAAGGAAGAGTGGCACTGCGTGTGCGGTGAGCACACTTCAAACTAGCGTGGTTCACTTTCACTATATTAAATCTTCTGTTTCAATTACTTTGTTCCAATCTTATTCTATTAAATCTCATCCATACATTTATGTGGGGTTTACGTAAATATATCAATGAGATTTAATAGAATATAATATGAACACTATAATCGGAGCAAGAGATCTGATCCCTTGTGATTATAGAATCTCCCCTTCCAAAGGCCTAATCGGATAGGTCATAGGATAGGCTTATCCATCTGAATTATGGGGATTTGAGAGAGCTAAGAGTTCAGATGATTCATACAAATAACACTAGACTAATAATCCCATGCCAATGTTGTCTACTTGGATGAAAAATTTAAGGAAAAAAAGTCGAATTTGTTCATCAAACTTTACATTGAAGAGTACCTAACCCTTTAAATTAAATTAAATTTATCCAAAAGGACCTTGAATTTGTTTGATATACTACTTCAAATGTGTGATAGGCCACTTGACATTCGGTCTACTACAAAAAACTTTTGTAGTATTTACCAAGTCATTGGCGATTTGCTCTGTACTCCCCACAAAATTAAAGTTTATTCCTCAATGTAAAATTTCATTTTCGTCATTTAGTGCCACACCTTATATATACTCTGTAGCTAATCCGCTTGTTCTTGTCTCTTTTCTTTACATTAGTTGATCTACAATACATTTCCTTGTTTTAATAAAAGTCATTCTTTACCCTGCCTTCATCCCTAAGCCATCTCAGATTCCTTTCCTTTAATAGTTCCTTCCTTTACTCGCATAAGAAAAAAACCATTTACCAGTTCTGCAGTTCAGGGAGATTAGGCCTTTGAATGACCATGGGAATTATGTCAAGGACAGCACCGGCTATTGCTGCTGCAGTTGGGATTTGCTTCTTTGACAGAAGTTATTCCATAGTTCGGGTAAGTACGAGATTATTATGTCGTTACAATCTTCATCCTGGTTGTTGGTTATATGCTAATGTTATTGAAGATGATAGAAGGATATAATTAAGTTGTATGTCTTCAGAGGGCGGGTAATGGAGCCCGAGCAGTTAGCGGAAACATGGCTATGGGGGAGCTGAAGAGAAACAAGGTGCAGTTGGCGCCACAATTCGATGGGCTGTACTGTTTTGAAACATTGGTGGTTCATTGATTAATCCTTGCCTAAGGAGGAGGAGGAGGAGGAGGAGGAGGAGGAGAAGGAGAAGAAGAAGAAGAAGAAGAAGAAGAAGAAGAAGAAGTCTCTAAGCTGTAAAAGATCCCTGCAATAATTGTTAGGTATATATCAAACCAAGTCATCCTTTTAAATCAATTTTTACTGTACCAAAGTCTTGGACAACTGGGGACTGTGATGACCTAATTATCTGAGTTCCATTCGTTGGGATCCGGGACCTTGAAGCTTCTAGTTGGTGTTAAAACTGAAGAGTCTCAATTTCTAACAGTATATCCCAAACAACGAAACATGAATTAAGTACCTTGCTTCTTTCAGCTAAGATGATCAATGCAGATTCTGTTTCCACAACCACTTCATCTCAGCCAAGCAGTAACACTATCCAACTGAATATACGTTGAGACGTTCCCTTTTATTTTATATGCATCGGTAACTTTATGCATCTTCTGAATATTGTACGTACAAAAAGATCATTTCTTGATGTTATTGACAAAATGGAGGAGCAACTGGTTATAAGTGGAGAATCTCCAAAACCAAGGGTGCAACGTTATAAATTCCAACACTAATCACTTTCCTGGATTAGCAAACCTTCTTGCTACACCAAATATAAGTGAATATCTGGTCAATCGCAGGGTGTTCCTATCCAAAAGTTTGTTGGGTGCAACTGCTACTTCAATTTCTATTAAATTCTCAACATTTGTCAACATCCTCAAGATCTCTAGATTTATTTTGGTGGTCATATCCAGGGACTGGTGCCCCAGAAGTTCTTGCTTTTTGGTAGGCACGTACACCAAGCTCAAGCTTGGTGACTGTTCCCTTCGTTCCTTCTGCACTCCAAGCTTTGCAATCTCCAATGCAATGCCAATATCTTCATGGTGGAAAAATGGTACCTACCATGCAATTAGTTGTCCATCCCCTCTTTTCGATTCCACTGGCCAATTTAATACAAAAAGAACGTATTTACTTATATTAACCGCGTGTGTGGTGCACATTAATTTCTGTTGAGAAATGAGAGAACTGACAAAAAAGAAGCTTGACTATTATAAAATTGACTTTTTTCTATTTCATTTTGACCATTATAAAATGAATTATGGCATTTATAGAGGTATTCATCTTCTATTTACCAATAAACTACAAATACAAATATAAATGACTCACTTAATACTAGAAGACTTTTGCGATTATAAGAAGACTCTTGAATTAATTCATACTATTTTCAACACCATACTATCTAAAAATTTATATTCAAGAAAATTCAAATTATTATTCTTAACATCCCCATTAATTTGAAATTGTCTTCATTATGCCAAGTCTAAATCTTAGTCTTTGGATATCTTTAAGCTTTGATGTCTTTGTAAAAAATATTCATAACTTGATCTTGAGCATAACAATAGGTTATTCCTTTGAATATATGAAATAGCACAATCACTCTTACAAAATGTAAACTACTTGTAATCTTTATATCATTAATATCTCTCGTAAAATCAATGTCATAAATCCCACAAAGTTGTACTAAAAGAGGAATAAAATAGATAAATCAAGTGTATCTTTAAGGTGACAAAGAATCTTCTTAGCAACTTCCATACGAGTAGAGGTAAGAGTTTCCATAAACCAATTTACTACTCTAATTGAATAAAGGATCTCGAGTCTTGTACATGTTAAATATGTCAAACTTCCTACAAGACTTTTGAAAATAGTGGGATTTTCTTTTCTTCATCTTTATACTTTGATAACTTTAGTCCTATTTTCATAGCTGTATTTACATAATTAGAATCAATCATTTTGAACTTCTTCATGACTTCCTTTGCATAACTTTCTTGAGAAATGAATATTACTTCCCCCATTTGAATCATCTCTAAGCTAGTGAAAATAAGATCATCTACATAAAGACAAACAAGTAAAATTTCCTCATTGTTATGAATTTTGATGTAAAGAGCATATTCATTAAAGAAACGAACAAACTCATTTTCCTAAAAATATTTGTCAATACGGCTATTCCATACATTTGGTGCTTACTTCAATCCATATAAATAATTTTTATTCTCAAAACATTTCCTTCATATTCTTTGACCATATAGACCAATAGTTGTTCAATATAGACTTCTTCTTCAAGATAGCCATTACAGAAGGCTGGCTTTATATCTAGTTAATAAAACTTTCATTTCATTTAAGTTGCCAAAAAATAAGTAAATGAATAGTCTTATATGAGTAACAAGAGCAAAAACATAATCATAATTAATCTATGCTTCTACTTGTATCTTTTGATAATAAGGCTTGCTTTATATTTTTCTATGTCTCTGCATTTTTCTTTACCTTCTAGTGGATTTACCTTAGAAAGAGTTATTAACTCCCAAACATTTTTTTTCAATTGCCTTGATTTTGTCATCCATGGCTAATCTCCACCTCTTATCTTGTATGGCTTCTTTGAAATTTAAAAACTCAGTATCTATAAGAAGACAATACAATTCATCCTTATTAAAAATATTATATATCTTTAATTTTCTTTGGATTTTCACTTAAACTTTCTTCATAAGGTAATGAAAGTAGTAAAGGAGGTGGATATATTTCTTGTATAGGCATCATGGTCTCTTGCTCTTCTTTTTCTACATAATATGGAAGAAAATTATAAATTTTCTCTTTATGAGCCTCCCAATTTTGTATAACTTTTTCATTAAATTCAACCTCTCGACTTATCACTACTTTACCATTGTTTGGATTGTATATAGCCTTTGTAATATGAATTATATCCAATAAATATATTTTTAACACTTTTATCATCAAGCTTAGATCTTTCTTGGCGTAGCATTAAAGCATATACAATGCTTCTAAAAACTCACAAATGATAGATATTAGGCTTTATTCCACTTAACTTTTTGAGAGGTTTAAACTTTGACATTTGATGTCAGAGAGCAACAAATACATTACATAAGAAACATCTTCAACCTAAAATTTTTTTGGCATATTTTTTTACCTTCATTATGCATATTGCCATATTAATGATGGTTTTATTCTTTCCATAGGATACTCCATTTTGTTGTGGTAATTTAGGAATTTTTAATGGATAATGGATGTTATGAGTTACATAAAAACTGTTGAATTCCTTATAATTAAATTTGCCTCCTTGATCGGATCTCGAAGCTTTGATTTTATAGCCACTCTCCTTTCCCATAAGCATGTTCAAATTTTTTAAACAACAGAATTTGCTCAAGAAAATAAAAGCAAGCTTTTCTTCTAAAATCATCAATAGAAAAGTAAAAAATATTTTTCTCACCAAAAGAAGGTGAATTAATTGGTCCACATGCATCAGCGTACATAAGTTAAAGAGGACTAGTTGCTTTTTTAAGAAAACTCTTCCTACCTTGTTTTCTTGGAAAACATGCTTCACATAATTGTGTAGGATGGTTAATTGAGGGCATCTCTTTTACTAACTTCTTTTCTCCCATGACTTTAAGAGCTTTAAAATTCAAATGACTAAATCTCATGTGCTAATACGATGCTTCATCTTGCAAATCAAATTTCAAACATGTTGCTTCAATTGTTTTAATGTTCAACTTGTTCTTTAACATAGCCACCTTAGCAATCAAATTAGAGTTTTAATCTCATAACTAAAGAATTTTATTTTTCACGAGGATTTCATACTCCTTTTCAAAGAGTTGGTCAAGACTTAAACTATTATTTTTTAACTTAGGAACATAATAAACCTCGATGATCAACTTATGACTACCATCTTTGGAAGAGATGAGAATTGTACTTTTTCCTTCAGTTTGTATTTTTGACAAGTTTCTAAAGGAAACATTGCCTCTCATCTTCTCATCAAGCTCTACGAATTTGCCTTTTTACCCACACATGTGATCACTTACACTATTATCCAAATACCACATACTATCAACATAGATTTCTTCTTCCTTACTTGTTATCAACGTATAGACTTACTATTAACAAATCATCTGTGTCTTTTTTTTACATACAAAGTTGGCTCATACATAATCCTTTAGAAGCCTTTGTTGCGAAAGAATTCATTGATTTTACCGTACCATGCTATAGGGGATTTTTTAAGCCTATTGAGTGCTTTCTTTAACCGAAAAACTTTAACTGGATTGCTTGAGTTTTCGAAACCAGGAGGCAAATCAAAATACACTTCATCATGTAGTTCTCCATTCAAGAACACCGACTTGACATCAAACTGATGCACCCTTCATTTTTTTGAGCAGCTAATGCCAAATTCAAACTGTTTCAAATCATGCCACCAAAGAGAATGTTTCCTCGTAGTCCACTCCTTGTTATTGTGCGTATCACCTTGCTACTAATCTTGTTTTGTGCTTTTGAATGCTTCCATCAAATAAGAATTTAGTCTAAAAGATCCACTTCAATTCAATTGTGTTCTTACCTTCAGGAAGGTCTGTGACCTCCCATGTCTGATTATGTTGTATGGATTGTAGTTCGTCTTCCATAACATCTTTTCATTCCTATCTTTCTATTGCTTCTTCAACCGTTATCGGATATCCAACAAATAGAACCAAAGGTGAAGCATCATAGATGTCTCAAGTGAGGAATTTTACCCTTTGTTCCCCTGGGAAAAGATGCTTCATATGAAGGAGTCAAACTTAATGACTGACTTATTCTTGCTAGTGTCAAGTAATGAGAATTAAATGTTGTTGTTGCCTCTTTAACCACAACTTCCTCTTCATCTTCTTCAGTCAATGCTCCTTAATTTATTTTTGCTTTCCCAATTCTAGGTTGCCTATTCATTAAACATTACATATCTATTAATGGTTAAGCACTCCTTTATTAGATCATAAAGACGGTAAGCTTTAGAATTTAAATAGTAAACCACAAAAATAAACTTTTGTGAATTATCTTCCAGCTTATGCTTGTCTACTGTTCTCAAAGTATAACACACATAACCAATGACACGTAAATGGCTTACTGATGGCTTGTTACCATACTATGCTTCATATGGATTTTGATTCCATACAACTTTTGTAGGTGACAAATTGATGAGATATATAGTCGTTGCCACGCCTTCTGCCTAAAAACTATTAGGAAGATCTTTTGATTTCATCATTGAGCAAGTCATTTCAACTATTATTCGATTCTTTCGCTTAGCTACTCCGTTCTATTCCAGAGTATAAAGTGTTGTCAATTCCTTTTTAATGCCTTGTTTTTTGATGCCTTGTTCCTCAGAGAATGCCACAAATTCATTAGAGGTGAATTCACCCCCATGGTTTGTTCAAAGAACTTTTAGAACTCTTCCACTTTGTTTCTCTATCATGGCTTTAAACTTTTTGAAATGCTCAAAAGTTTCTGATTTCAATTGTAAGAAGAACACCTAACTCATTCGACTACAATCATTTATAAACAACAAGAAATACTTGCTTTCCAAAAGAGATTTACTCTTCATTGGATCGTATAAATTTACATGAACCAGCTTTAAAACTTCGGTTGCTCGTTTGGATTTTCCTACAGGAAAAGCCTTCTTTGTTTGCTTCCCGAGCACACACCTTTCACATACCCTCTTTAGTTCAACAATAGAGGGGAGACCACTGACCATCTGCTAATGTTTTAGCAACTGCAAACCCTTATTGTTCAAATAACCATACCGCAAATGCCATAGCTCCCTGTCATTTAGCTCCTCATTTACAAGGGCCACCTTTGTGTCCACAAAAAAAACAAGAGGGAACATTCCATTGGAATACATATTATCATGAGTAGGTACTTTTCCCAAGTTCTTATTCTATATTACACTTTGTGAACAATCAAATACCAAAAGGTAACCACATTCAATTAATTAATCCACACTAATCAGGTTTGTGAGCTAGTCACAGAGCATAATGCATATCTTTGATAAACTTTGCTTTGTTACCTACGGTAACCATGGCTATCCTAAGTCCTTCAATTCGTAGTTATTGATCATAGCGCAAGCATACCTGTAATTTGATTGACTCATCCAGCTCTTTAAACTTGGAGTTTTCTTCAGTCATATGATGTGAACACCCACTGTCGAGGTACCAAACATTATTGGTCAACCTATCATTAGATGTATGTGCCATTAACAAGCAATCATCCTGTTTATCATCTTCTTCTATATAGTTGGCTTCTTCAGGCTTCAACCAGTAAAACTTCTCTGTATGCCCATATTTTTTACAATACGAACACTGCATTGAACTATTTTTACCGCTCCCCCTTCCTTGAAATCCACTTCGACCTCTACCTCTTCCTCGTGGATTAGAGGATTCCATTTCCCCTTTGAGTTGAAAGGTTTTTTCTTCCTCTTTCATTGTTGTCTTATTAATCCTGATCTCATGTGCTTGCAAAGAGCCCATTAATTCATCAAAAGAAAAATTGGATAGATCTTTAGACTTCTCAATTGCAGCTACTACAAGATCAAACTTACAGGATAAGCTTCTTAAAACCTTAGCAACTACAGTTTCATCGGTGATTTTTTCACTATAGGATCGTATTTGGCTTACAATAGTCACGATGTGTGCCAAATACTCTTGTACAGGCTCATTACCTTTCATGCTAGAGTTTCAAACTCTCGTCGATAGGATTGAAGCTTAACTGTGATTAGCTTTGTTGATCCCTAGAATTCAGTCTTCAAGATTGGTTGCTATTATACGTGAACAAATTGATTCATCCACTGCTTGTTGGATGAAAAATAAAGCTTTGGCATCATGTTTTTTTATTATCCTTTTTGTTCGCCTCATCATCACTTGTTTCTGCATATTTGTTCTCTAAAAAATCCCAAAGATCTTAGGACTTGAACAACATTTTCATCTTGATGCTCTTGTACTAGTATAAATTACCCTTGAAAACTAAAATTTATGATGATGTCACACTGACCACATTTGAGTTTGTTGCCATATTTGACATATAAATTAACGAGTTTAAGTCCCTAGTTCAAAGGAAACCTAGCTCTAATACCAGAATTGTTGGAGAAATTAAGAGGATAGTGATGAAGAGAGATGAAAGTCGTAGCTATTATACGTAAGTTTTATTGAAGTAGAAAGATATCCTATATATAGGTTGTACATCCTTACTAAAACTTATTGAGGAAGAGAAGTTTGTTGAACTAAAAACTTTCAATAGCTAGGTTAGAAATTAGGAGAAATAACAGTAGAAAATCTTCCACCTTATTTGGTGTTAGCAGAATTACAAACACATTTTGAAAATTTCGAATTAAGTCTTTTAACACTTGGTAATAAATAATTGGAGTAGAACGACCCATCATTTGATCCAAGTAGGACCTCCATCTTTAACCTCAATGACCTGATTAAATGTTCAAAACCCTCCTCAGTTTGTAGACAGGAAACATTAGCACGTTCTTTTTTCAGTTATGACGTACTGGACAGACATGGTTGTCAATCAA
Organism: Erythroxylum longipes; assembly: GCA_027563885.1. Taxonomy (NCBI): domain Eukaryota; kingdom Viridiplantae; phylum Streptophyta; class Magnoliopsida; order Malpighiales; family Erythroxylaceae; genus Erythroxylum; species Erythroxylum longipes. Next base: position 27,299,705 of record JAOQMS010000003.1, read on the forward strand.
AAAGAGAATAGTCTAGCCTGATTGTATCGAACATAAAGTGCCAACCATGCAGTTTACTAAATTATCTAGAGTCGGACTAGATATAGAAAATTACAAGCTATTTCCACTTATGTTAAAGTCGGGGAACAAAAGAAACCGATTGAGGAGGAACAGTTCTTGTTTATCATTGTAATATACAGTTATTGCCCCATAAAAATGAAAGAAATCAAGAACAATGTCACATAATACAATGTCAAAGAAAGCTCATTTTTTTATATTTTAAAAACTTTTCTTCATCGATGAAATTGTCAACACAAATATTTAGCCTTTAATAATATTTAAAGAATAAAAAATGAGATTTTAATAATTGAAAGCACTGATGGAAATACTTATGTCTTTCCTTTATAAAAAAGATTACTGTTTGTTTTATGTTAAATTAAAATTAAACTCTTAATTTTAATTAGAATTCAATTTTAATTCTAAATATAATTTTATTGTAATAAAATTATATAATAAAATTATATTTAATATTTAATCCTTGAATTTTTTAAATTTCATAATTAAATCCAACTTAATTAAATTAAAAAATTTCTTTTTAATTACTCTTTATGCACGAAAGTCCTAATATATTGACAATGATTGTAATTATAATTCTCATAATTAAAATTTCTTTTAGTTTATCTTTAATTTTTTAATTAAAAAATTTATCATTACCAAGCATATAAATACCATATCTTACCAGCCAAAATTCGATATTGAATAAGAGAGTTTCATAACAGACTCTGATAATAGTCAGTATTGATTATTTCAATTAGTACCAACAGACTAAAATATCGGTCAAGTATTAGTCTAAATTTTAATTTAAAAAAAATTAGTATTGAATTGAATAAACTTAAAATTTCTCCTAAACAAAATAATATTACCTATAAATAAAAATGAATGACTGAATAAAATTATCTACAATTTATTTGATAATTAATAAAGATACAAATAAAAATATATTAAATAAAATTTTTATATAGTTTTACTTATATTAAGTGATTATAGATTATATACCTAAATATATTACTTTCACATAATTTAAACATATTTAATAAATATTTTTAAAATGTATATATTTCATATTGATAATGTATATAAATTTTAATGTATACATGTGAAATAATAAATTTTGAAAACTGTAAATATAACATGTGATATTAAAATTCATTTATTATAAATGCATATTCTTATTTTGTATTATTCTTAGTTTTATATATATATATAAGAGTTTAACAATATCTTTTCATATTCTAATTATTGTGGTTATTGTTTGTATGAGAAATATCTAAGAAATAATATTGATAAAAATAAAAATAGTTATATCAAATTTATATTATTATGATTTATTGAGTCATAGTAAAGTCACAAAATAATATAACATACTGAGGGATAATTTTATAAAATTTAGAGACTATTTTGTAATTTTATAAAATTATTTGAACTAATACATAATATTTGATTGGTACTTATACTATTAGAACCAGGTCTGGTATGATATTCATAATATTGATAATTACACATTAATATTGATATGTAATAATATGTTATGACCACCAAATATTAAGAATGTCTAATGGTTGGACTTAACCTACCTGTGCATGATTATAATATAGAATTTAATTCTTTCATCATTTTATATTACAATTGGACATAGAGCATATAATTATTGCTTATTCTGTTTAAATTTAACCATATTTCATTTAAATTCAAGTATATTCATGCTTATTAATTAGTAACTAATTTATAATTGATATTTGAAAATAATATTTTCAAATCTTAACTCACATTGGCTATAGAATTCATAAATCATTACTAGTCAAGAATAGTAAAATATTCTCCTTAATTATTTTATATAAAAAGTATAATTTATGTATAAGGTCTCAGAAAACTACTATCATTATTTTTGGTACTAATTTGCACGATAGCATTTACCAAATAACATAATTTGCACTTTCAAATCTAACTTTATTAAGTTTTCATCATATCTCTATCACGACGCTGTTAACTTATGACATGATAAACAACCTGTGTAATTCTAACCATGTGAACAATGATGTGACTATTATGATTTTTTTAAGGAAAAAGATGTGATTCACTCCATGATGTTTTGCATAAGGTTTATGTAACACACTACTCTCATAGAGTATATGCCCAAACATATCGACGAATATTCGAGAACATACTTTATGAGGATGCCATGTTAAGATGATTAAATCAACTAGTTACAAATTTTTCAACCATCAAACACATCTTAAGTAAACCAATATTTATTTGACCCATTTATAGTCATAATAGTCATTGCACTTCAAAATTATACAGACATTGTAAAACAGTTGAGAGATACAATTCTTGATACAAAATAACTGAAGACATTTGCAGGTACAATTGATCTCGACCACTAGCTCATGTCCAAATGCAATAGCTACTTCAATTAGACTAGCTAGATCTCTTCTGAACCTGAAAGACAATGTTGCAATTTTGATGAGTTTGCGAACTCAATGAGTGAACCATTATTAATGTGCTCACTCGTATCAAATACAAGGACAATTTATATTCCAATCTACAAACAAATTATATCATTCAACATTAAATATTACGTCATATTTTATCAGCTTTAACAAGTACAACTTGTATACGATATTTCGCATCACTATTTCAGAACAATCCAATAATTCAATTCAATCATCCATATGATACATATCAAGTTGTATATGCAAATGCACATGTGACTCCATTTATTTTTACTTTGTTATGACCAAGCACCTATTTACTGTCCCGTATCTATTGTAGATATCGGGCTCATTTTATTTACTACTCATACCTATTGTGTTGGCCCCCTGGAATTTTTTTGTTAAATTAAGCATAATAGTTTATGGAATAAATGCATAAGAATGAATTGAGGGCATTTTTGGCATGTAAC
>JAOQMS010000003.1:27302745-27340677 GCA_027563885.1 Erythroxylum longipes
AGGTATTCTCCTTGGGAGATAACTAACGTATTAAGATATTCTGCATGTGAGTTGGACTTCGGAAACGGGGTCGACAGTTGTTGGTATCAGAGCAAGTAGGAGTTAGAATCCGATAACGGGGTCTAACATATTGTGGATATCGGGCTCATTTCATTTACTGTCCCGCACCCATTGTAGATACCATGTTCATTAATAACTGATCCTGTGGCTCTGTTTGCACATTTTTAAGCTTTAAGCTCTTTTTCACTAGTCACTTCAGTCACAACTCCTTTATCCGATCATGCATTTCAATATGATGCATCATTCCATATGCCATGTCTCATTACCTTTCATTCCTGTGAGCTTCTATTACATGTATCAGATTTATCAGATCTAAGTCCGGCAATTCACATTTAATTGCGCACACATTTCATATTCCTTCCAGCATTTCACATTCAATTATTCTTACATTTCACATTCAACATACATATTAGACAGAAACACATATAATTGTGTTTACACATTTTCCATATTCACTTACTTCCAATACAATCCCGACTATTGAACTCCTCAAACCATCAATATCCAGAATTAGCACAATCATATCAATAACAATTCAATGTCTAAAGGTTAATCCAAAACAATTCAATCACAGTGAGAAAACATCTAGGTTAACTCACAGTACGCTCCAGAAAAGCTAACGCCTTGACGATCTGACAATGTCTAGATGTTGATGATCAACTTATCTATTTTCATGCAATACACACATATTTTGCACATCATTAAGTTATCAATCATATATTATTCAATCATTCACATATATATATGTGATGTTCAAAACATGATCAATTGACTTTCCCCGGGTATTTATCCTTAATCACGAATCTTAACCATTCATAAATCTTAGCTTAGATACTGTCATTTTGTAGTTAGGCTTATACCTTAAGGAAGCTTGATTTATTCCTCAACCATATAAGTTCATATAATTATCTAATTATCACTCACAATTACTTCATGTTCTCTAATGTTCATTCATTTATATTTAATACACATTACTCATATCCTTTGAATCATATTTACATTCATAAGAATATCTTAATTCCTTTAACAACTCATAATTTCCAGATTTCAATACATTGATATCAATACAATCAATTCCTTAATTTATGACATCAATTAATAGCCTAAACTTATCAAACACTTAACCAACTTATCCAAAATCAAACTAGGTTCATTTTAAGCCTTAATCAAGTCCAAATGCACAAAAGTAAATTGATTTATCCTTAGTTAATTCAATGATTACACAAAACAATATTTTCTTCACTTCAAGGCATTTCCCATGATCGTGTGCATCTCCCATGATCGTGGGATGAGTGAACTGAAAGTTCACCATCAAATTCCTTCAATTTTTTTCCAGATGTTAACACCTTTATACCAAATTCAAAACACCTTCATCATAGTCCATTAATTATAACTCAATTATACCTTAATTATATTTCAATTCCTCATCAATTTCATCTCCAATCCTAACTCAAAATCATTCATTTGGCAGCTCATAAACTATTGTCTTTCATGCATCAAAAACCAAAATAGAAACTATCATTCAAGCATCATTTTACAGAACTCATTTCATCATCAACACTCATGCAATCCATCCCAATTTAATCATCATAAACTTTCTATTATATAATGCTACAAAACTCAATACTTTACTTACTTATTTAGCTCAAGTTCCACCCCAATTCATCAAGTTAACCTAGCCCTCCATGTGTGCAAGATCATCACAAACTTAAGATAGAAGTATGTTGATTTTTTATAAATGTGAAAGACAACAATAGTCTGGTTCTTTAGCTATCTTGTGAAGGGTAAAAGTATGGATTTGGTGTGGCAGTTTAGCAAGGCTTAAACCAAAATACAGAGATACAAGATAGAAGCAAATTTTGGTGGAGAGAAAGGAAGAAGATGATGAATGTTCCATCAGAAACTTTTGTTGCATGAGTTTAATTCAACTAGGTGTAAAGTGTCTCCATTTGACAATGACATTTGTCACTAGGCATGCCTTCCATTTGTCCTCTAGATAAGCTGCCATTTGTCACCTAGTTACTAGTCCATTTTTCATTCAATAATTGCTACCATTTGTCAATTAATTACCTATGCCAAATGTCACTCATTTTCATAGGCTTAGTCATCCTAATTTTTTAGATGTCAACTTGTCTTATCACTTGACATTTTTCCTAGACTAGATGTACATATTAATTCATCAATCTCCCATTTGTAACAATTAATTCCAAATTACTAATTCTAATCCATCAATTTTTTTCATTGGTAAACCAAAGTACAAAACATTGGAAATGCACATTCATGTCACATTCATTTTAGTTTCCTACCCCGAAATATGTCAATTGAGTGCAATTTGTCTAACTCACAATTCATGTGTGTATACTAATATTATGCATTTGAATACAATCATAAAATCATGTCATAAATGTACCAAATTCATTCTATATGATATGGCACAATTTGCACCCTTAAACATAACTTCGTTTGGTTTCTATTAGATCTCCTTTATAACACTATTAACCCATGACATATGACATGTTAGCTATGAAATTCTAGCGACGTGGATGTTGATATTGTTTTATGAAAATTTTGTTAATATTTAATTATTTAAACTATTAAACAAAAATATATTACATTTTTATTTTTATAAATGCAATAAAAATTTATAAAGAAAACATATTACATATTATAAATTAATATATGTTATAAAACTAAGATATAATATAAGCATATTTTTAATATATATTTACGGAAAAGTTTACATATTTATTAGAAAATATGAACTTATGATAAGTTATTATAATTATTAACCATATATGTTTTTGTAAAAAGGTGAATTTAATTATAAAATTCTTGAATATAAAATTTTTATTATATAATAAGTAAAACATAACATAAAAGCTAAAAAATTGACATCAATTTATAAAAAGTGCGATAAACTTCAAATAGTATCTGCACATATTCTACATATTATCATAATTGAACTTCTAAATTTCACACCATCGTCAAAATTATATACTATAATTAATAATTATACATGTAAAATTTTTAGTAATTTTTATATTTCTTTTCTTATATCTATAAGTATCATTCACATCTTTACTATTGAAGAAAGTGTCAAAAAATTTATGTTTCTATGTAAATTGAGATTATTTTATAATTCTTTTATCTTATTTATTATTAGATAATTATTGTCACTTTTATATTTTTACTAGTAACATATTATAAAAATCTTATTTGTATTGCTTTAGATTTTTATAATTTGTAAGGAAAAGTGTTATAGGAGAAGTTGATAAAGTAGTTAATAAAGAGCTGCACATATAAAAATAAAAGGTGAAAGGTATGAATTGCCTCCAAATATTTCCTAAAAAGTCTAAGTTAGTCTTTTTCGTTATTTATGATATCATACTACATTTTAACATTTTTAAAATGATACCGACATCACCCTAAATCCTAAAAAGGTTAAAATTTTAGCAATTTCTAGTATATGAATCATTAATTTAGCCTATATGATGTCATAACTAGGAGATGTGCACCTACCAAACATTGATGTAATCCTAAAATAATTTTTCTAAATATTTATTAAAGGTGCAATTTTCATCCTAATGTTCTATAAAAAGTCTAAATAAGTCACTGTTATTTTTTTTACCATCTTTATCCCCTATTTGAGATGTAATAAGTAATAAGTCACTGTTATTTTTTTTTACCATCTTTGCCCCCTATTTAAGATGTAATAAGTAATATTTTACTATTATGGTGCAAAGTGGTACCAAAGATAACATTAAGGTCATACTTAGACTTTTTGTAAAACATTAAGGTGTAAATCACAACTTTGGGCAAAATAAAAATGTAATATGCTTTTATGTTAATAATTTAAATAATTAAATATTTATAAAATTAGAAAATAATAAATTTCATAATAGTCACGTTAGGATCCAAATGGCCAGAATTGCACAATTGATATGTCATATATCATGGATTAACAGTGTCATAATGGAGATCTAATCAAAATTTAATGATCTGAGGGTATAAGTTATGTCATTTGCAAATGCAAGGATGCAAATTGATACTTAGAGATAATGATAGGGGCTATCTTAGACTTTACCTTAAAAATAAATTTTATAATAACCATTTTAGTGTTCATATGGTCAAAATTGTACAATTGGCATGCCAACATATCACGAGTTAACAATGTTGTGACAGTGATCTGTTGTTAACTCGTGATATGATAGAAACCTAATGGAGTTAGGTTTGAGCATTCAAATTATGTTAATTTCTAAACATTAGAGTACACATTGATGCTAAAGATGACAACATAGGCTATTTTAAACTTTATGTGAAACATTAAGGGGCAAATAATATTTTTATAATTAATTTATAGTAATGAATCTTTTATTAACTCACTTAACTAACTTCGTATAATTCACACTATATCTAAGTACTACGACTTGAGCCACTATAGATAAAATAAGTCATAGGTACCATCAAAATATAGTAGTTCTCATATGAGATACTTTAGGAAACTTAAGGCAAGATCAATTATATATCTGTCACTGTAAGGACAACCACAATTGTATAAGTAATATACCATTTGTGATCTTTGTAATAGGGCCAACTCAATGAACTTATTCTCTAATAAGCTCCTTACATATTTATTTAAATATCTTATGCTTTGTTTTATATTACAAAGGCCTTTTATACACTAAACTTATACCAAAGTTGCGCTTATACCTTTACAGGACAATCTTGTTTAGGTTTGTTTAATCAAGACTCATCCTTCCCAACTTGATCATTGACCAACTGAACCCGTTCTCAAATGTCTAACAACCTTTACAATGTTTAACTCTCATACTCAAGTAAGAATGCTATAAAAGCATTAAGTAATCAAAGGCAATAACAAAGTGCATAAGAGATATGGTAAAAACAACCTTTCTTACTTCCCTCAAAGTATACAAATTAATGCTTTCTCTCAATGTTATAAAGAGCATTACCTGTAGTTTGATAACTAGGATATAAATCAGAATCCTAACCAAATTGAAATGTCTATATCATACCTATCCTTATTATATTGCATCACATTAATCAATTAGATGACATCTCCATCTAAATAGGATTGTATCTGATTGGATACAGTTACATCGCAACTAACAAGATAAGATATTATGTTGAATTAGGAAAGATACATCTATATCCACGAAGATCTACATTATCTTTATATGATCCTACAATATGATCTTTATCTTTTAGAGATAATGTATATCCCTTGTGATCTTATCTCCCACATTATCCAAAATATCCCCACAATCTCTACTCGTTGATTATAAGTTATCAAATTCAAAGTTTTCATAGCACACTGGTTCGAACGAATACTTACTCATGTCAAGTCTGTTATTTATGGTCCATTCATTTGAGTATATACTAAGTAATTAGTCTATAAAGAACTTAGCCTTAGCAAGGTCAAGCCACACAGGGTCTGAAACTCTACCAAAACTCGCACCATGCTTGATCTAACATGCTACGTTACCTTAAGCTCTCGCATACCCTCCTTACATGTGTGATCCAATTAACCTTCAAACTAAGTTCCATGTCAACCTAGCTGTAAAGTGCCTTCATGTACTAAAGGGTTAACAAACCACCCTTATTATATAAATTATATGCCCTTTTTAAACTAGTCTGAAGGTAGGTATTCACCTGATCCTCGAACTGCTACAAGGTAGTATCTTGCTTCCATGTAACTTCAGCTATCAACTTTCCTTTTTATTATATTAAGAACTTAATCCTTTAATTCTCCTTTTATTGCTCATCATTTAATGATTCAAGATCCTTTTCACTTGATCTTTGAATTGTTTGCTCACAATAGTAGAGCTCTCTTCACCTGACTCCTATTCGAATTTGATGGACTCTTATAGTAAGATTTGAGAAAACTAACATGAAAAGTAGGGTGTACCTTTAATCTCTCTGGTAATTTAAACCAGTATGTCATATTCTCCACTTTGCTTAGTACTATCATACTTAGGTACCAACCCTTGATGTACTTGATTGCTTGAGATCTTCTTCCAAAATTATGGGGTAAGTTTCAATAATACCTTATCTCCTATGTCAAACTATAATGTCCTCCTCCTTAGGTCCACTTGCTTCTTTATCTATAAAAAAGCTTCTTATAGATGATCCCTTACCCTGTCCAATAATTCTTGCTTCTCTATCATGAAATTCTATGTTGCAAGGCACTTTCCACTTGTCCTTTATTGTGTAATCTTGAATAGAGTGAGAGGTTATTATCCCCAATGCTATCTCAAAGGGACTCTTCTCCACAGTAGAAGATTTGTTCAAGTTATAATAAAATTGTTTGATATCAAGTAAACTTAACTGATTACGTTGACTCACACTTATATAATGCCTTAAGTACTCTTCCAATAAATCGTTGTTCCTTTCAATTTGGTCATCCATTTATGGTTGCATCAAAAACTTTAAATTGTAACCCATTATATTGAGAAAGGACGTTTAGAATCAACCCCTAAATTTAGCTTCTCGGTTACTTATAATTTCTCTAAGGACTTTGAAGTATTTCACCATATTCTTATAGAACAACTATGCCACAATATTCGAGGGATAGGACGCTAAGGTTGGCACAAAGAGTGCATATTTGGATAATCAATCTATAATTACCATGATTATCACCAAGTCATCCATTTTTGGAACCCCACCAATGAAATTTATTAAAATCGGCATCACAACCTTTTGAGGATGGATAAGGGGTGTAGTAAATCATCTTCCTTCTTCCTTTCTGGCTTATCAAATTGACAAACAAGGTATGTCTTGACATACAATTTGATATTATTCTCCATCTTCAAATAATAGTAGTAATGAGTTAGGAGTGTCATCATCTTTCAAACTCCAAGGTGAATAACCCACTGTTAACTATGTGTCTCTTTCAACAATTATTTCTATAAGCCAACAAAACTAAACACATATATTTAGCTACTTTTAGTCACTAGAAGCCCATCATCATTGATCTAAAACCTGCATATAACACCCTTCTTAACTTGTGAGATCAAATTATAATATATGTTATCCAATGAAGCTATAACCTTAATTTGCTTTAACAAGCTAGACTCCACTCTTGTAATAACATACAAGGCTGTGAACACCTCCTTTCGAATCAAGGCATTCGCCATATTATTATGCCTCCCTAGTTTATACTCCCACATAAAATCATATTAAGAAAAAAAAACTCCTACCGTTGGGTTTGCTTCGTGGATTACTTCTTTGGGTCTTAAGAAATGTATTAGTGACATTGTCGGTATGAACAATAAACATAGTACCTAATAAATATACTTGCCATGCCTCAAGAAAATATACTACCACAAACATCTCCTTTTCATGCATCAAGTATCATTCCTCTGTACCATTGAGCTTTCAACTCTCAAATGCTATAAGACAACTCTCCTGTACTAGGACACCCCTAATGGCATTGTCTAATGCATCTATATATACCTCAAATGGAAGATTAAACTTGAGTAGCTTTAATCTAGATTCAGTTGAGATAGCTACTTTAAGCCTCTCAAACGTGTCCTAACATGCATCTGACTATCATCACTCTTGCTTTTTCTTTAGCAAGTTTGTCAATGGTGCTACTTTTTTAAAATATCCTATTATAAACCATCTATAATAGTTAGCCAATTCGATAAAACTTTGCAATTCTCATACTATAGCGGGAACCTGCCACTCAACTATTGCCTTCACTTTCTTTATATCCATCCTAACTTAACCTTTGCTCACCAAGTGACCCAAGAATTTAATCTCTGATTTTGTAAACTCACACTTCTCCATCTTCACGTAAAGCTTATATTGCCTCAGCTACTTGAATGCTTTCCTTAAATGCTCCATATGTTTTGCTATGTTAGTGCTATATATGATACGTGCTTAGTCGAAAGCACTACATTTTAGTTGTTTTCTGAAAATTCATATCTACTTGTCTTCAAAGAACAAGAATGAGGAAGATTAAAACAAGAAGAAGATAAGAAATTACCAAGAAAGATGAAGAATGAAGAGCATAAAGACCACTCACGGCTTACTGGAATTTTGTCATAGACATGAATGAATTATAATAGCCATGGATTACAAGATGAAGACACCCTATGCTACCAAAGGGGCCAACTGTCCTATACATTAAAACCTAGCTATTAAATATAAGAAACATGTGTGGAGTCAAATTGCACTTCGGTGGAAATACCAACCACTCATGACCATGAATTAATTTGGCATGGCTGTGAGAATAGCTTACAATTGTGCATGAGAATTAACTCACAGCCATGTCAAATTATTTCACAGCTATGAGTTAATAGCTTATGGATGTGTAATATTGTTGCAAGGGCGTGAGTTATTCCTCACGCCCATATAAGATGGTGTTCTATGTGTCAATAAACCGAAGATGGAGAGAGCTACAATTGGAGTGGACAACTAGAGTAATAAGAGGAGGCTGAAGCAAAAACGTGAAGTGGGAGGGTGAAGCATACTCGACTGCATGGTGTGTATGGGTGTGAGTTATTTATCTACCCATGCAGGTGCTCTCACACCCATAAATGATAACTCACAGGCGTGAGGCCTTAAGATGCCACCTCACCCAATTTTTTTTAACTTAGCGTTTTAACATATACTAAGGGTATGACAAAACAAAGAGATATGAAAGATTTTTGTGTGTTGCGGCTGGGAACTTCAGGAGCTTCATAAGAGCATGAAGAGGGAGGTAAGCTCTCCACTGTGAGAAGATGATTTTAATGCATTTATTGGATCATTTTATTACAAACCCATTGTTAGAATATTCAACGTAATCCGTAATTATTATGTTAAAATTCATTGTAGTGACTAATGGTTCGTAATCGTTAAGGATAACATAACTTAGGCTAAATGACGCATCATATGTGGTTATTGCCTTTATTAATCGGTTTTCATAATTCATAATGCTACTACCTAATTGAATATAGAGATTGTATTCTAGGTTATTCGGTAGTTAAGTTTAATTAACGATCGTATCTTGATTAAACACAACCTAAGGGAAAATTCAAGTTAATAGATTAACCTATGATTAATAGTTTCTAAGAGAAGTTTTAAAATAAAAATCATTAAAAGATGTTTAATTAGGGTGTAGGCAGTTATTAAACCAAAGAACCGAATTTCCAACGAATTAACCACTTTCATCATTTTTACATGTTTTCTTCAATTTGTTTTTCTTAGTTAGTTTAGTTTTATTTTCAACACTTATTAATTTCATAATAAAACCTAATTGAACACTCTCTGTGGGATCGACCTAGACTCACCATTGTTACAGTAGTAGGTCTAGTTTATTTTTAATAGTGTTACGATGCGTTGTCAATTTTGGTGCCATTGTCAAGGATTTCGGTGCTTAGTTTTTGCTCTTGATTTTAATTGGTGTTTTGCACATATTTGTTTACAACTTATTTCTTTTCAATTAACTCTTGACCTTTTCACTTTTTATTTAGTGTGAAAAAATATTCATGGACGGAAGTAATTTCTTTCATAACTCATATTCCCAACCTTATAATTATGTTGGAGTGATCATACAAATTTTAATTATAAATGAGATAATTAGTTGAATTACTTCCTTGATAGTATGCAGGACATACAGTAATTCCCATATAGACCATAAACTTCTTATCACGACTCAGGTACATCTTTGGATGACTTTATCAAGAATTATAATGCCAACAGTATTCAACTTCAACAGGATATGTTGCAAGTTCAATAAGATATACAACAGATTCAACAGAGTACTCTGCAATTCCAACAAAATTAAAGGCAATGTTGGCAGGATACATGGTCTAATGTCCAAGGTCTAAAGAGCTAACAAAACTCAGGTATATCTCTAAATGAAATTATCGAGACTATTACTGCTAACAATCTTCAATTTCAACAAAGTATATAACAGCAACTTCAAAAGGGTATACAACAGTTCTAGCAGGAAATGATGGATACAATGTCTAGACTCTAGAACATGGCAAGCCAAATGGGTTGGATGGCATAGAGGATCGAATGCCTAGAATCACAAATCGAAGAGGAGCGGCCATATCAACTAGATGTATAACCCATTTAGCGCATAGGCTTTACAAAGTGATGAGGAGCTTGAGACTTTTGAGTGTACTATTCAAGGAATTGTTTGTGTCGAAGAAGTATAGAAGGAGCTTGAAGCTAGAAATGATACATCACTTAGCTTGAAGGTGAGTATTGAGTCCGCGATTATTTTTGACATTAATTATTTAACTTTACCTAGCAGATTGGAGGATTTAAATGAAGAAGAAAAAGGTGAAGAGACATTTAAAATATTTCTAAAGTGCGAGGACTCAGTAGAGATCAAGAGTTGGAAGATAGGGAAGAAGCTGTATGTGAATGATCATTGACTAAGGCTCTATCCTGAACTACCTCATGTGAAGGAGGCTCAAACTGTAACACCCGAAGGTCACAATTTTGTCACGTGAGGAGAAAACATGGAGTTAAGCTAGTGATATTAAATAAAGGCGCTTCTTGGGAAGCAACCTAAGGTAAGTTAATTTCTTTATCTTTAAATTTTTCATTTAGTTTTTTATATGCATGTGTCTTATGTTGGTTTGTTTCTTACTTGTTTTTTCAATCAAAATGAGAGAGAGAAACAAACAAACAAACAATTGCTCATTTTCTATTACTTCTAGGACTATATAGTCACGAGTAGAGAGTGAATAGACTAGAGAATTTCATGGAAACTTGAGCATGTACTTTTACTCGTGATTGGTCAAGATGCATCATCTTTAGAAGAGTAGTGACTAGTGGTAGACCAAGCTAGTGAGATTTTGAGCCTTAATAGACTAACATATACATATCAGTCTCATTGCCCTTTGATAATGTGTGATCTTTATGGCATGCACATCCTAACTTTTTCTTAATTTTCTACTCGAGACCACATTTTTATCATATGTATTATCATAGAGATGATTAGATATTTTTTGCTTTTCCGAACTACATTATCCAAATAGCCTACTCTATTGGCATGATTTCTCCCTTGTTAAGGCCCTTTAAGCTTTATTTGCCTTTTTTGTGTATTAACCATATTACATGCTTTAACCCTAACTAAATGTCCTTTCCAAGCCTCAAAGCTATTAGAACATTTGTTGATTGTTGAGTTTATGGATATACAAAAGTATAAGTGTGGGGGTGTACATATGTGTGGGTTGGTTATAATGTTGGGATGCTATTTTATAAGTATGGGGGTGTACATATGTGTGGGTTGGTTATAATGTTGGGATGCTATTTTATGTCTTATCATTGAAATTTCCATGTTGATGTAGTTTCTTTTAATTTTCATAAGAGAAAACAAAAAAGAAAAGAAAAGAAAAAGAAAAAGGAAAGAAAAGAAAAAGAAAGAAAGAAAGAAAAAAAAGAAGAAAACATGTTTAAATAAATGTATCAAGGAGGAAGTGCATATGTGTTGAAAAGTTATTTATGATTAACGCTGCCTCCTCAAGCTGTAATGAATGGGTTACTTAAGTATGTTAAATATGAGGTAGATGTTGTCTTGGAAGGTTCACTCATTATAGTTTCAAAGTAGTGTTATCAATAATCTCTATGAGTGATCCCTTTTGATTCGTTATGTTTCATGTGGTTTACGTGTGAGAGCTGAATTGAGTTGTGAAATATAATTATTGCATTTGTCATAGCTGACGGTACCCAGTTTTGTATGAATGTTAACTTGTGCACTTGATATCTCATTAAGTGTTACTTTTGTTTCACTAGCTTTGATGGCTTTCATGCTACTTTACCCAAATACATCTCACCTTATCTTTACCCATAGCACAACCATGAAAAGTCCTTTAATCCATGATCTTGCATGTGAATTTTAGTGGTGGAGAAATAAAATTATATGCAAAGTTGTGGAATGACATGATCATGAATGGTGTTGAGTGTACCCATAAACATATCTTGTTTAAACATATTTTCCAAGTACACCATTAGATTACTTAGTTTTTGAAGATAATGAATGTTGATTGATTATGAGTAAAAGCATTGAATGTTAAATTCATGCTATGATTTTTTAAAGTCATTCATCTTTTCTTATGATTATGTATTCTTGGAACATATAGGAAATGAGTAAATGTTTTGGGTCGGTGATTTTAAATTAAATGTTTTGCCCAATGATGATCAAAAGCTAAGTGTGGGATAAATTGATATGTGATTAATTGATGATGAATTTATTCAATAACACCTAGTGAATATTGCTAGGAAAGTGCTTAAGATACTCACTTTGACTCATATGTGAAACTTTGGATTCTTGTACCTTCATCATAGTGTTTTTGACATACCCAACATCTTGCATTGCAATGACACACCTTAAGATCATGATCTCACACCTAGAATGCAATTTGATGCTGCAATTGTCAAATCTGTGCCTAAAATATCTTAAACTGAGATAAGTAGGAAGTGACCTCTTCCTTCATATAAGGAATCGACCTAACAAGTGCCTCTATCCTAGTGACACACTCAGCTAAAATGTTACCTCCCATAATATCAAAATTTAGCTTTGATACCATATGTTACAAAGGCCTTTTAGACATTAAACTTATACCAAAGTTACACTTGCACCTTTACGTAAAAATCTCACGTAAGTCCATTTAAACAAGACTTAGCCATTCTGATGTAATTGTCGACCAACAAAACCTATTCTCAAAGATTTCATAACCCCTTATAATGTTTAACTCTCACACTTGATTCATAATACTATGAAAGAAATAAGTAATCAAAGGCAATAATAAAGCACACAAGAGATACTGATAAAAGCCAAACTTTATTATTTCCCTCTAAACATAAAAAAGAATGCTCTCTCTTAATATGATTAGGAGCAAAGCTCATTTATAGGAACCCATGGCTTGATGGCTAAGTTACAAATCATATCCTAATTGAACTAAACTACATAGATCACGTATATCTTTATCAGATTACGTCATACTAACAAATTGAATGATGTCCTCATCTAAATAGGACTATATATGATTACATACAATTACATCACAAGTAACAAGAAAAAAGAGTATATTGAATTAGAAAAGATACATCCATATCTAAGAAGATCTCCACTATCCTCAATTGATTCTCCCATATTGTCTTTATCTTTTATAGCTAATTTATATCTTATGTGATCTCTATCTATTGATGAAAATACTTAGCTTGGATATCTTATCATCAACAAATAGTGATCATAGGGATATCTTAAATAATTCAACAAATCAGATCATATGGTATATACATCAACTCTAAAAGATAAAGACCATATAGGAGAATCATCTGAAGATAGTAGAGATCTTCATAGATATTAATATTTTCCTAATTTAATGTAATCTCTTATTGATGATAAAAATGTATCCAATCAAATAGAGTACTATATGGATGTAGATGTTATCCAATTGGTTAGTTTGTTATAATCTAATAAGGATAGATGTGATCTAGGTAGTTTAATTTAGTTAAGATTCTTATTTATAATTGACATATTCTTAAAATTATTGTAATGGTATTTGGATATTTGGTAAATAATTAATTAAGTATAATAGCAATTTAATTGTGGTCTTGTGGAAGAGTCAAAGAGGAGGTTTTGTAATTGTAATTATTTTATAGTAAATTAGCAAAAAAGGTAAAATATATATCTCTAAGTTATCCCAAAATTAGTCCATCTCATCAAGTCTCTGCATATTCACCTTTATGTACCCTGAAATTAGTCCATCTCATTGTCTTTGCATATTCAAAATCTTATTTCCTTATTATTCCTTTTTATCTCTTCTATAGTACCTTGGCACTATGTCTTTAGACAAGTGTGAAAGTTTCTTTGTTAATCTTAATGAAAAAATTACTCAACTTGTGCGTTTCATTTCAAGATATTTATTAAAGGTAAGGATTTATGAAGATATGTCAATAGCAATAATCATTTTCCTGAAAAAACAAGAATAAAAATGAACATTCTAAGTGAAGTTAAGGATGTGTAAGTCATGAATTGGATTTTTGGATTCGTTGAGCCATCATCTTAAATCTTTGAACCTTCAAGACTACAAAGCATAACACTATACATCAATTTTAAATTTAGTATGAATTTACTACTCTCCAATAGTAAAGTCTCTCTATTTCTAAAATTTACTCTAGCTTCATGAATCTTTACTTCTTTAGGCTAAATATAAAGACATTATTTATGTTGCATTACCTCATGAAGGACTTAACACTGCTAATTTTATAGATGAGACTACTAATTTCTTACAAAACTAATATCTTTATTTATTGTTACAAATAAATTGGAAGGAAGTTCAAGTACCTATGATCAAACTGCTTTAGGAAGATATAATGATTTAGTTTGGGCTCATGCTACATTAGCCATATGTATGAAAAATTATACAATTTGCTTATTTTGTAACAAGCATTTGAAAGGTGAAGGAATCACTCAATTGAAGAAGCATTTAGCTGGGGTTAAAAGAGATCTAAAACCCTGTAAAAAAGTAAGTCATAATGTGAAGTGGCAAATGAAAACATTATTTGAAGAATATCAACATGAGAAAGATAGAAAAGAAATGTTGAATTTTGAAATTGGTAGTAGAATTTCATTTGCTAGTTTTCATGGTGATTGTGAAAATGTTAAAGGTGATAGTGGTAGTGGTAGTGATATTGTTCCATCTTAGGCTCGAAAAGAAGTGAATGTTACACTTGGACCTAATAAGAGGAAAAGAAGGTAGGTGACTAGCCACAGGTGCTTATATATAGCTCATTTAAGCCTTGCTCCTTATTAAATTGAGAGAAAGCATTTCTTTGGATACTTTGGAGGAAGGAATAAAGGTTGTCTTTTATTGTATCTCTTGTGTGTTTTATTATTGCCTTTGATTACTTATTGCTCTTGTAGTATTCTTACTTGAGTGTAGGAGTTAAACACTATAAAGGTCGTGAGATATTTGATAACATATTTCATTAGTCGGCGATCACATGATAAGGCTAAATCTTACTTAATGTTATTACATGTTTATTGACGGAATATTGAGATGTGATGCTAAAGGGGTTGCCTAAGACTTTTCCCCCTCGTCGAGAGATAGATCACATGATTGAGTTGGTTCCTAAAGTCATCCCATCTTGACGTGCCCTATATAAGATGTCCCTATTGGAGTTAGTCGATCTTCGAAAACAACTTGGTGAGTTATTGGAGGTAGGGTTCATCAAACCTTCTGAAGCAGCATACGATGCCCTAATGTTGTTTCATAAAAAGTAAGATGGAACATATTGGATGTGCATGGACTATGGAGCCCTAAACTAGGTAACGATAAAAAACAAGGACCATATTTCTTTGGTTCAAGATTTAATGGAAAGATTGTTAAGGGCTATAGTTTTCACTAAGCTTAATATTCAGAGTGTGTATTGATAAGTGTGGATAGACGATAATGATAACCAAAAGACAATATGTGTGACTTGGTATAGATCTTTTAGTTATAACGCTTAGAATAATTGACGCCCTTGTGACATTTTATAACTTGATGAACAATATGTTATTTAATTATTTTTAATGAGTTCATTATGGTATATCTTGGCGATATTTTGGTATATAGTACTAACATGGAAGAACATGTAGGGCACTTGAGGAAAGTGTTTGAGCGACTAAAGTAATAAAAGCTCTATGTTAAGATGGAGAAGTGTGAGTTTGCACAAATGGAGATCAGATTCTTGGGTCACTTGGTGAGCAAAAGTCAAGTCAGGATAAATCCAAGGAAAATGAAGGCAATAATTAAATGACAGGTTCCCACCACAATACGAGAATTCTGGAGAACTGGCTAACTATTATAGATAGTTTATAGTAGGGTATTCAAAGAAAGTGGCCTATTGATGAAATTGCTAAAGAAAAAGCAAGAGTATTATTGGTTGGATGCGTGTCAAAAGGCATTTAAGAGGCGAAAAGTTATTATCGCGAATGAACCTATATTAAAGTTGCTTAAGTTTTATCTTCCATTTGAGGTACATATGGATGCATCAAACAAAGGCATTAATAGAGTCCTAGCAAAGGAGGTTCATCCCATAACATTTAAAAGCTAAAAGCTCAATAATGCACAATAGTGATACTTAACATATGAAAAGGAGATGCTTGTGGTGGTGCATTTCCTTTATACATGACGAGTATATTTGTTGGAGGCCAGCTTTATTGTTCATACCAACAATATCACTAACATATTTTTTAGGACATAAAAGAAGTTGTCCGTGAAGCAAGCCTAGTGACAGAAGTTTCTTGTTGAATACAACTTTATATGGGAGCATAAATCGAGGAGAACAATAAAATGACTGATGCCTTGGGTCAAAAGGAGGTGTTCATGGCCCTGTATACTATTACAAGGGTAGAGTTTAACCTATTAGGATAAATTAAAGATGCAACTCCATTAAACAACACATATTATAAGTTGATCTCATAAGCTAAAAAGGGTATTATGTATAAATTTTGGCTCGATGATGATGAGCCTATAATGCCTAAGAGTAGTCAAATATGCATGCCTAGTTTTGTTGGCTTACGAAAACTATTATTAAACGAGACGCGTGACTCACAGTGGATTGTTCACCCTAAGTTCCAAGGATGATGGCGCTCTTAGTCATTCCTACTATTGGTCAAAGATGGAGAATGACATCGAGTTGTATGTCCAGATGTACCTTATGTATCAACTGGATAAGTTAGAAAGGAAGAAGGAAGTCAGTTTGCTACAACCCTTATCTATCCTTGAAAGATCATGGATGTCAGTTTCGATGAATTACATTGATGAGTTTCTAAAGGTGGACAACATGGTAACAATTATGATAATTATTGATCGAATCTCCATTTATAAAATCTTCATGCCAAGCCTTACATCTTATCCCTTAGATATTGCGATGGAGTTGTTATATAAGAACATAGTGAAATAATTTCTTAAAGACATTGTGAGTGACTGAGATTCCACATTTACAAGGTCAATTTAGACCTCCCTTTTCAATATGATGGGTTACAATTTAAAGTTTTTTACGGCAAATCACCCATAAATGGATGGTCAAACTAAAAGAAACAATGGTTTACTGGAGGAAAACCTAAGGCATTATGTAATTGTGAGTGAGCATAATTAGTAGAGATTCCTTGATACCGCATAATTTTACTATAACATGCACAGATTTTCTGCTACAGAGAAGAATCCTTTTAAGATAGTCCTAGGGCAATAACCTGTCACTCCACTCAAGATTACACAATAAAGGCTAAGTGGAAAGTGTCCTGTAATGTACAAGTTCACAATGGAGAAGTAAGAGTTAATAGATAAGGTAAAGGATAGTCTTTAAAAGCCTTCTTGATGGATGAAAAAACAAGGGAGGAGGCTATTAAAGTTTAATGTGGGAGATAAGTTATTGATGAAATTTACCCAATGTATTTGGAAGAAAATCTTAAGAAAACAAATACATCAAAGGTTAGTGCCTAAATACGATGGATCTTCTAAAGTGCTAAGCAAAGTAGGAAATATGACATACTAATTAAAATTTCTCAAGAGATTAAATGTACACCCCACTTTCCATATTAGTTTTTTGAAACCTTATTATAAGGATGCATCATATTCGAATAGGAGTTAGGTGAAGAAGGCTCCACCAGTCGTGAGGAAATAGTTTAAGGATCAAGTGGAGAGGATCTTGGATCACCAAATGATGAGGCAATATAAGAAGAATTAAAAGATCAAGTTTTTAATCAAATGGAAAGGAAAGTTGATCAAGAGAAGCCATACAGGAGAAAAATGATACCTTACGGTAGTTTGAGGATCAGGTGAACTGCTACCTTTAGACTAGTTCAACGAGGATGTCAAATTCAACTAGTAGGGATGGTTTGATAGCCCTTTATTATATAAAGGCACTTCACAACTAGATTGAGATAGACCTTGGGTTGAAGGTTAGTTGGATCACACGTATGAGGGATGCATACGAAAGCTCAAAGATACCTTAGAAAGTTAGATCGAGCATGGTGCAAGTTTTAGTAGAGTTTCAAACCCTGTGTGGATTAACTTGGCTAAGGCTAAGTTCTTAATAGACTAAGAACTTAGTAAGCATTGAATCGAACTAATTTCCCATGAAAGGCCTTGGTATGGTTAACTCATCATTAACAGATAGAGATCATGGGAAGATATTGGATTATATGATGAATAAGATTACATGGGATATATATCAGCTTTAAAAGATAAAGATCATGTGGGAAGATAATTTGAAAATAGTGGAGATCTTTGTGGATTTGGATATATCTTTCCTAGTTCAATATAATCTGTTATCTAATTAGTTGTGATATAACTGTATCTAATCAAATAAAGTCCTATTTGAATAAGGATGTCATTTAATTGATTAATTTGATGTAATTTGATAAGGATAGATGTGACTGGGTAGTTCAATTCGGTTAGGATTTTAATTTGTAACTTGACTATTAAGTTATAAATGCTTATGTATATAGCTTATTTGAGCCTTACTCCTTATTATATTGAGAAAGATCATTCCTTTGTATACTTTAATGGAAGTAATAAATGTTTGCTTTTTTCATATCTTTTCTGTGCTTTATTATTGCCCTTGATTACTTATTGCTTTTGTAGTACTCTTACTTAAGTGTGGGAGTTAAACACTACAATGTCGGGACACATTTGAGAACATGTTTCATTGGTAGAAAATCACGTAGGGAATGGCAAGTCTTGCTTAAACTAAACTAAACAAGATTGTTATGTAAAGATGTAAGTGTAACTTTAATATAAGTTTGGTATCTAGAAGGCCTTTGTAACAACTGGTATAAGAGCCAAATTTTGATGTGGTGAGAGGAAGTAATTTAATTGAAAGCGTCACCAGGGTAGATGCATTTATTGGATTGATTTCTTAAATAGAGGAAGAGGTCACTTCCTACTTATCTTGGTTCAAGATGTTAGAGGCACAAATCCAATAGTTGCAACATCAAATAGTAGACTTGATGAAGGCACAATAAGATTCTAGTTCGAGATCACGATAAGTCATATTGTTGTAATGCAGGATGTTGGGCATGCCAAAAGAACCACGGTGAAGGTGTGAGAACCTAAAGTTTTCTAGGGCATGTGAAACAAAAAGACGCTTAAGAACTCTTTGTGGGATATAGAGCAGTACTTTACGGTTGCTAGGATGCCTGATGTTGAAGGTCAATATGATGGCTACGAATTTGGATGAGGATACCAAGCTTTGGTAGAGAATAAGGACCTCTAACGAAATCATTGGGGATATACCTCCCATCAACATATAGGAGAAGATGAAGGAGTTAAATGATCAATTCCTTATGATGAACACTTTTTGGCTCGTGAGAAATTCATCAAATTAACTAAAGCAAGATGGATTAATAAGAGAGTATGTTAAACAATTTAGCTCTCTAATGTTTAATATTGATCAATTACTTTTTTCATGAGAAAAAATATGATGAGTACTAGTTTTATCATTTTATCAATATTTCGTCTTAATAAAACTATAAATAGGAATAGTTTAAAAAGTATATAAATATGACTAAGATTAACTATAATCTTATTAGAATTTTAATTGAATAATAATTATTTTAAAAATTTTATCTTTAGTATTAAGAAACAAATATAATTAAGAAAATATATATGATAACAATGCTTTTATTTAATAAATTAATAATGTAATAAATTAATTGTAACTAACTAATTGACTATAAGATCATAAACTAACAATCTCTCACTTGCACCAATTTCAATCTCCTTTATATCTATTATCATATCCATCTATGTGTTAACTATGTCTCTTTTGAAATAATGACTTAGTAAAAGTATCTACTAGGTTATCTTTATTGGACATTTGTTCTAATGTAATATCTTTCCACTCTACAATCTCCATAACCAAGTAAAACTTTTTCAATACATTCGTAGATCGTCGATAAGACTTTAGTTCCTTTACTTATGTAACAATACCATTCTTGTCATACTGTAATGATGTTGACTTAAAAATGTTAAGAAACACTCCAACTTTGGTGATGAACTTTTTAATCTAAATAGCTTTCTTTTCCACCTTAGATAATAAAACATATTATGGCTTGGTTGTAGTATCAACAATGGTTAGTTGTTTAAAACTTTTCCAACTTACTGTACTAGTATTTAAAGTAAAGATGTATACTAACTATAATATATTATCATCATAATCAAATTGAAAACCCATATATGAATACCCCTAAACTATTAGTTCAATTCCTATATAACTCAAGAAAACATCGTTAGTTTTTCTTAAGTACTTTAAAAAATTATAATAATTAAGTGACCATCACCAGAATTGACTTGAAACCTGGTTATTATGCTTAAAGTATAAGAAATATTTGGTCTTGTATATAACATCACATTTATGATTGATCAAATAGTTGAAACATATGAACGCAATCTATTTTATATCTCTTCCTATACATTTAGACATATATTCTTCGACAAAGAAATATGTGCAACATGGGGAAGAATTCTCTCTTAGAATTTTGTATATTAAACCTTCCTAGTACTTTGTCTATATACATAGACTAAGATAGACCAAGTAATCTTTTTTATCTATCTCCATATATCTTTATTCTCAAAATATAGGTTGATTCTCCCATATCATAGAGAAATTATTACTTTATGTACGTTTATTCCTGAAAGCTTTCCAACTTTATTCTAACCATATAACTCATATTTTTATTGATATTGTGTCATAACCCTAACAATTTTTAGGGCTTGCCTGAGGAAAAATAAGAGAAAAGATCAATATTTTCTCCCAAATACACATAAAAACAAAACTTATCCAGATCTACCACAATAGTAGCTTTAACAATTTCCTCTATGATTTCTTCTTCCATATTTATCGGTGATAATTATGCTATGTAGGTGTTAGCTCCTTAACACTATAAAACCCTTTTTACTAGCCATTATTAAGCCTAGGAAAAGACTAGCATGACTTGAGTATGAGAAAGACATACCAAATAAACCAATGTAACTTAATTAGGCAAAACAAGTATGGTTCAAACTTCATTTAACTTAGATGGAATGTTGATTGGATAATCAACTTGGCTATGGAAATTATACAAATGTTTAGATGGACTAAAGATAATATTATACTCAAATTATGAACCATAGGTAAACAAAATATAGACGTGCATTAGTTAAACCATGTGTAAATTAACTTAAAACTTGGTTAACCTTCACCTTTGAATGAAGATCATGAGTGACATGACAAAGTTAGTAGGTTGAAGTATGAATGAAATATGAGGACATGGCAAAGAACTTGGTGGAGTGTGGTCAAGTGTCTTTTACATGCTTCATTTACTTGGTAGTGGATTAGTAGTAAAATGTAACCATCTATTAAAGTAGTATCTAAAGTGGTTGGAGATGTTAGTTACCAACTAAGATAATGACTTAGTCATCTAGTATTCACTTTATTGGACTCTTTCCCTTCAAATCTTTGAATGCCTTTAAATAACTTATGATAAAAGGCTTTTAACTTAGAGAAAGTTAGAGCATTCTACCCTTTTTCTACAAGTGTAATAGTTTATAATGTTTTTCTTATAATCCTTTTACATCTTGCTTTTTTTATTGTTGTCTATTTCATTTGGCTAAGTTAAACTCATTTTTTTATTTAAGCCTTTATGTGAAACACTTGAAATACAAGAAATTTGGTAATGTTGAGTTAAATTGTGCAAGATCAACTATCTACTCAAAAGTTAGTGCATTTTGGTGCGAACTTAGAGTTTTTATCAAAGTCTTTATAACAAATGGTATTAGATCTTTGTTATTAATAAAATGGTAGTGAGGTAGCAATCTTGATAAATGTGTTACTCGAGTTAAAGAGCTCTTTGGACCTTTTCCTATAAGTGAGGAAGAAGTCACTTTTTACATATCTCAATTAGATGTATTAGAAAGGCTAATCTAAACACCGAAAGAGTAAGTGGTTGACTTGATAGAAGGCAGAAGTGGATGCTAGTTCTGGGATAACCATAATCAAGCTTTCATTGCTAATCGTGAATTGAAAGTTTTTTAGGGCATTCAAAAAGCTTAGAAGCTTGAGAATATTTTGTGGGATATGAAGTAGTAATTTATTATTTTTAAGGTTCCAAATGCTGAAATAGTTAATATTTCTACAATATATCTTGATGAAAAAGCAAAATTGTAGTTGAGAATAAGGAACTAACAAATTTAGTGTTGGCCATACTTCTTTATACATATGGAAGAATAAAGGAGCTGAAGGATCAATTTCTTCAAAGCAACAATTCCTAACTTTTTGATGATGCCTTGAAGCAATTGGAGTAAATTGGTAAGGTAAGGAATTATCATTAAGCATTTTAGTTCATTAGTGTTTGACATTGAAAACATGTCAAATAATGATAAGCTCTTCAACTTCTTATGTGAGTTACAACTATGGGTACAAATGGAGTTACATTATCAAAACATCAAGGATATTATGGGTGGGATAGTTGTTGCAAATTCTTTGGTGGATCTCAGGATACCAAGCCCTCCTTCGCTTCCTCTTATTCTCAAAAGGTGAAAGGTAAGATATCTGCAAAGGAAAAAAGAAGAAAGAGTATGGTGGCCAAAAGAAGTATGATCACAAAGGAAAGTTCCAAGTAATACAAATAGCTCAAATAAGGTGAGAAAGCTTCACAGAAAAACTGGGGTTATTTCTAACACAATGGCCCTTATTATACTCGAGATTGTCCAAAAAAAGGAGAAACTAAATGCTTTGATAAAGAAAATGAAGATGAAGACGATCATTCAGAAGCTAAACTTAATTATATTATCTTGCTTAATGCAATAAGTACTGTAGCTACTCCCTTTAAACGATTAATATATATGGATATACAAGTTATAGGAAGAAACTCATAGATATATTAGATACATGTGCTACTTATTTCTTGATGGTATTTTAAATGGAGTGAAAGTTGGGGTTGAAATTTGGAAAAATATTGAGAAGAACGAGAACTCTCATACAAAAGTGCAAACAGTGGTAGCAACTAACTACAATAATTCAGTTAGTGTTGAAATTTGGCATAGGAAGTTTAATATAAGATGATACATATCAACAATTTTGATATAATTTTGAGCATCGATTTCTTTAAGGTAGTGAAATTGATGATGTGTCCACATTCATAAATGTGATGCTTATGCATGAACATAATTCATGTTCTATCATTATTGTAGATTTGGTGGAGCAATGATAAATAAAACAATAAAGATGGAACTTGTCTCAAATATGAACATAGCAAAAGGCCTTAAGAAAGGTATATCAACTTACCTTGCAACTATATGGGATATAGTTGAAAACTATGTGATATAATTTCTAGATTCGATTTTCAAAATGTTGAGGAACTTTGAAAATGTGATGCCTAAGGAATTGCCAAAGGTTCTTCTCCTTTATTGAGAAATCAATCTTAAGATTAAAATTATGCTAGTAAATTGTTCCTACTTGTGCCATTTATCAAATATCCCCATTAAAGTAGGTGAAATTTTGGAAATCATTTTCAAGTTGTTAAAGGCAGGAGACATCCAACCATCAAAAGGCCTTTACGATGCCCCCATGAAAATTTCAAGATTAGCAAGATGAAGTATTTTTTATTTGTGTGGATTATTGAGCAATAAATAAGGTAAAACAAATGCATCAATAAAGGCATATGATATTTTTTTAACTATATTACCTTATTCAAAACTCGATAGTCTATACGTATTACCAATGTTTTATATTGCTTCTTTTCAAAAGTATAGGGGCAATGTAAGGGCCTTTTAATGGTTGGATATCTCTCGTCTCTAATAGCTCGTCAAACTACTTCTATAATTTCATTATCTTAAGGAAATCCATGCCCATAATTATAAAAGGTATGAATATTGTGGTAAACTCTGTACACTAACTTTCATCACTTATTGGAACTTTGTAGTTAACTTTTACCATTATTTGCCCTTTTGCACGAAAGTTCTCATCTATATAAGGATTGTGCTCAATTTTAACTCTGACTTTCTCTCTATTCATTACACCATGAAGGAATGAGTGGCACCTGTATTTAACATAGCTGTGAGTTCCTTTTTAATGACCTATATTCCCATATACATTAACTGCTCAAAGGGACTAATTTTGGTATTTATTATATTAAGTAAGATGACAAGATTAAGCTCAACTTCTGAATGATCATTTTCAACTTCATGTTTTGCTATCTAAACATTTAGTTTGCTTTCTTTGGACAATCTTGAGCATAATGAAGACCACGATATAAGAAGTAATTTTAGTTTTTCATTAAACCTTTCTTATCTTGCTTGGATTGTTCGTGCTTGTAGGACTTCCCTTTTGTTATTATGATCCTTTTAGCTACCACAATAACTATCACATTCACAATATCATTGATGTTTTGTTGACATAACTTTATTTGTGTCCATAATTGTAACTCACACATGAAGTTGAAGAGTTTGTTCCTATTTGACATATTTTTAATTACCCAACCATCTTACTCCAACCCCTTTAAGATATCTTTAGAAAGTCTGGGAGTGTTGCTTGGAAAAACTGGAGCCTTCAGCTCCTTTATTTTTCCATATGTATATAAGAGCATTACCAACACTAATTTCATTGAAAGCCCTCGTTCTCCACTAGAATTTTGCATCTCCATCAAGATAAATTATAGAAACATTAACTTTTTTAGCATCCGACACTTTGACAACAATAATGTATTACTCCATATCCTATAAAATATTCTTAAGCTCTTTAGCTTTTTGAATGCCCTAAAAAGATTTCAGTTCATGAAACTTAAGTAAAGTGATTTCAACTCACCCTACCTCTTGATTAGCAGAAAAAATGCTTGAGGATGGTTATCTGAAAACTAGCATCCTCTAGTGCCTTTCATCAAGTCAACCATCTTTCAATGCTTTGATTTTTCCCTACAAGACTTTTAATTGAGATAATAAGAAGTAAATTCTTCCTCACCCATATATAAACGTTTAATGAGCACTTTCATCGACGTAATGCACTCATCAAGATTGTTGTCTTCTTGCCATTTGATTATTAACAAAGATATGATACCAATTATTAGACTTTGGCAATAACTCTAATTTTGCACTAAAATGCATTAATGTTTTAGTATGATAGTTAAACTCACACAATTCAACTTAACCTTTTTGAATCTTTTGAGTTTCAAGTGTTTCACGCAAAGATTTAAATAAACAAATGAGTTTAACTTAGCCAAATAAGATAGACAATAACAAAAGAAAAAGATTCATAATGGCTAAAAAAAAAACTAATCTTTATACCCTCTCAAAATAGTTACAAAAGGGTAGAATTCTCTAACTCTCTCTAAGATGAAAATGCCTTTTTCAAAAGCTATTTAAAGGCATTCAGATATTTGATAGGTAGGATTACATGAAAGTAGGCACTAGGCTACTAAATCACTATCTTAGTTGGTGATTGACATCCCCAATCACTTTAGATACTACTTTAATGGATGGTCACACTTTACAACTAATCCAATACTAAATAAAATAAACATATGAAAAATGAAGTTTATGACATTTCAACCCACTTTACCATGTTTTTTTTCCATGTCCTTCTACTTTCTTCATGCTTTAACCCACTATCTGTATCATTTCACACATGATCTTTATCAAAAGGTGAAATTTAACCAAGTTTTAAGTCAATTCGTATATGGTCCAATCAATGCACATCCATAGTTTAGTCTATTTGTTTATAATTCATTATTTGAGCACAATATTGTCCTTAGTCCAACCATAAACTTCTGTGACTAGTCTAACTCACCATAGCCAAGTCGATCATGGCACCAATCATCCATCTAAATCAACTAAAACTCAAACATGCTTAATCCCACCTAGTTAAGTCACCTTAATCATTTGACATGCCTAAGTCATGCTAGTCTTCGTCCAAGTCTCACCAATGGATAACAAAAAAGATCTTGCATTGTTAAAAGCTAACATTTTGATTTTGATTTATTTTAGTAAAAATCATTTGAGACAAAAAAGAAAATTGAGACAAGATGAAGGAAGATTTTAAGGGTTTAGATAAAATGAGAACTTCATATTCTCAACTTTTGGAGGGATTTTAAATAGTTAAAGATGCAAGAACATATGTCAAAGAGTTTAGTGACATATTCATGCAGATTGTAAATCAATCAAATTTACGTGGAGAGGACTTCAAAGATAAGAGAGTTATCGGTGAAATCCTTATAAATTTACCTGACAAATTTGATGCCAAAGTTTTAGCCTCAGGAGAATCAAGGATATGTCACAATTTATATCAATAGAGATTGTAAATTCTGTTCAAGGTAAAGGACAAAAAAAAACTAGAGGTAAGAAGTTGGAGAACGGGCTCTAAATTTAAGTCTTAACCAATCTAAAACAATACAAATAAAAGGAAGGAACAAAGATGTAAAAAATAAAAATAAGGAGGAACAAAGACAACATCATAATAGAATAAAAAAAAGAACTAATTTATACTTCATAAATATTGAAATCATACATCAAAATATTATTGGCTCATACTATATATAAAATGTAGGAAAATATTACACAAGAAAAAGGGGCTGCAACTTAAGCTGAAGCAAAGTTGCAACAATATTGTAAAAAGTTAAACTTATTAATGATTCAGATGCTTATAAATTAATACAAAACAACTTTTCCATGACTTTTTGAGGTATAATTTGATCAATTTGTAACTTGTTCAGATGTTATTCAAATTAATGTAACTGTTAGAATTAAAATTTTGTAGCTTGGTGTGACTTGCAAATTGTTTGTGCTCGTTTATATGAACAAAATTAGTTGTAAGTGACCCATATACAAAGAGTGCTGATGCTGTTCTATCCTGAAACCTTGCCACAATTCTTTCCTGACACCTTGCCAACTCTATTCCAATCAATTAAGTCATATTTTTTATTGACACATCTCAGGTTTTCCATATCTGCAGTGACATGATGTGTTGCGCGTATGTCAACCACCCAAGAGGAAGATGGACTCTGGTTGGTGTTGGCTATAAAGGACGTTGGCTTGGGCGAGATTCGACTGGAATTTGCAATCCTTATCGTTGGTGAAGAGCATGCGTGGGCATCGTGTCTCTTACCTCCACAATTGTAACACGTAATTGTGAGAGTGTCCGTTGGAATCGTGGAGTGGACAAAGCGCCCATGACCAAAAGACTCTGAATAGTGATTTCCTCGACCACCTCAGCGTCTCCTACCATGTTCTCAATGAGATTAATTTTGGCGAGCACTGAACATGGCGGTGAATTATAAGTAATATATTTCGCGTTGAAGTTGTAACTCTTCAGTCAACAGAAGGCCGGTTTCAAGTTTGCCGCTGTTTTAAATAGATTATAAGCAGTTCCAAGATTATCAAGAATAGAAGATGACGGAGAGCTTGATTAGTGGGTGAAGATGGAAACAAATTACGTTGCCTAAAGTCTTGACTTGATTAGCGGGTGAATATCATCTCTTATCAGGAACTAGTAAGAAAACAAAATTCGGAATCTAGGATTCAATCACTAAAAGCTTTACGAGGACCAGTTATGATGGGAAGTGATTCAAGGTCACAACAGGATGAGATTCAGCAAAAGCAACTCAACGCCATAAAGTTTAAATTCGAATCGATTAATATGCGCTTTACAGTTAACAATCGTCCCAATTCGTTATAAAGCCTCAGTTTATTCCAATTTTACCATAAAAGAATGCATAGATCGTAGTGAGAAAAGTAACCGAGTGGGCGCGAGTCAGTACCTGAAATCTCCATTTTGGTTACGCCGAAGCAATAGGCGAAAAATCCAATATCTCTCAAAAGACTCTCCATGAATTCACCAAACTGGAGCTTCCACCGCCTACCAAATCCAATAAGAATCCCAACAAAGAAACGCCATCCACACTGCACGTAAGAACAGCATCATCTTTGGTCGATCACTGCTGCAGAATGTCGTACAATACATAGCTTCAGTCAAATTGATAATATAAGAAAGAACGCGGAGGGAGTGTGGTACGTTTCTTTTTATTTTTAAAATACAAAGTAGAAAACTGACTAAAGTAAGTAATTATTACCGAGGTGCCACGTCGCGACCACTCAACAACCGCAAACGTTATCGTGCACCCTCCGAGCGCAGTGTAGACACAAACGCCCACACCACACCTCTGACAGTGACTATCTGGACTCTATTGTCCTCCTTCACCGTTTACCTTTCCATATTGCTCCAACTCCTCCGCCCAATGCTTTGTTCGTTCTCCATCGGCAAGTCCGGTAAAAAGTGGCTGGACCGCCTCCGTTCTAGCAAAGGCTTTACGGAAGCCGACAACCTCGACCTCGACCTAGACCTCGATCACTTCCTCCACAACAGAAACGAAGATAATGCTAATCCTGTTCTGTCCCATTCCAACTCCAAGTCCGATGATAGCCGACTCACTTGCCTGAGACAAGCCACGGAGGAGATTTGTAGTGAGAGCAGAGACAGAGAATGGTTCAACATAATCACCAGTGCTCTCTCTGGCCTCTTCAACATGGGTCACCCTAACCAAAATCCGGACTTTACCACAAAAAAAGCTCCCAGGAAACAGCCCAACCCTAAGGTCTGCGTCCGTTCGATGCCAGCTACTGAGAAAATCGAACCGAATTGTTCGCGGAAAGAGGAGAATGTCCCCGCCGGCACTGCATCTTCTCTGAATTCTCATAATAACTCGAATGTTGGCACCAAGGAAGAGAAGAGTACTATCGGTAGCGTTGATTGTGGGGGTGATTACGATGTCCCGGAGGCCGCGGAAGAAGAAGAAGCGGATGAAAGGAAGGAGAAGTTTAATGGTGATAAAGAGCTCAAGGGTTACTCGAGGAGTGAAGTCACTGTAATTGATACAAGTTGCGAGGTATGGAAGTTTGACAAGTTAGTCTTTAGAAAGAAGAATGTTTGGAAAGTAAGGGACAAGAGGTTTAGATCATTGTTTGGTTCTAACAAGAAAAGGAAGAAACTTGAGATGGGTAATGGAGATGGGAATGGAACTTTTGTTCCCAAGAAAATAGCGAAGCTTTTGAACCAGGAAATGGGCTGCTCGAATGTTGTTGCTGCAGGAGACTTAGCCCCGTCAAGTAATGTTAGTTTCTTAAGTCTACCTGTTGCTTGCCTAATATACATGGCTTTGCCATATGATTGGTCCCATATCTGGAAGCTACTTCGGTGATTGGTGCTATTCGACTTGATTTATTAATTTGGATTGCTGGTAGTGACGTAGTGCAGTTTCTTAAACTTTCAATGATCTATTTGAGCTCATGAAGTTTTCAATAAACTACCTAGCTGGGACTTAAGTGTTATGTTTTGGCTTCTTATCCCCTGGTATTGTATGTGTTAGATGAACTGACAAATGCAAGTTTAGCATTGGAACTGAATTGCTTTGAAAAAATTTCATTGAAGTTCTTAAATTCATGTACATTGTTGAATCAATGTCTCATCATAACTGTCCAATTAAATATCAAAGGAACAGCTCATAAATGATGCTGCATTTGGCCCCTCATCGTAAACACTTGATTATTCAAGATTGGGCCATTTCAGTAATGCTGATGTAGAACTTTTATGCGTTTTTTTTAAGGTACTTGTGCATATTTTGTTGTGACTTTTATTATCTGGAAACAGGAAAATTTCAGAAAGTGTTAATGATTAGATCGATTATTGGTTTAATGTCAATGAAGCTGCTTTTAACTGCCTGTAGCATTGCATAATTTCATTGTGCTTGTAGTTGGATTAAGCTTAAGTTACATTCCTGTTTCACAAGAAGCAGTCCATAATCACGCACATCTAAACTAAACTCAATAGGTAAACTTTTGAATCATCCATTAACTTTGATTTATGAAAGTGACAGTTTGGTTTCCATGCTTTTGATGGTGAGATTTCCCAAATTTAACAGACTGCTCACGCTATTAGTGACTTAACATCCAGCCTCAGTTTAAAGCCTTCAGCTTTATGATTCGAAGCTGATGAAAAAGGATAACTTGCTTACAATTCAATTAACAGATATATGTAGTTAAAACTTTAACAGCTTTGTTTCTTTTTTCTGTCCTATGCTCTTTGGCCTCAGATTAACCAATTTTTGCGTGTCACAAGTATAATGCCTGGACCACACAAATGCTACTATGTGAAAGTAGAATCCAATTAGCTTCTGGTTCTGATCTTCCTATCTAATGGGGCGCAAGAAACTTGATTTGTGTTATAGTTGTAATTTGATATTGATGCTTGGATACTCCTTTGACATGGAAATAATGTACATTTGAATGGCTTTCCCAAGATTTCCACCGCAGATGCAGACAAAATAAGTATCATCCACTTTCTGCTAGTTTGAACCTGTGTGTTTAGAACTGCAGCTCACAATTTGCTCATTCACACATCTTTTTTTTAGCTTCTCCCGAGATTCGTTCTGCTTGAAACATAGAAAATATGCAGCTCTATCAGCTATGATTCTTTTTCACTTATTTTTCTTTGGTATTCAACAAGTTTCCCGTCTTTTTCCCTAAGAAAGAGAACTTTTTGAAGACAATATTCTATGTGTGGTTTTGTTGACTCCTGAGCACCTCCTTTAAGGATATGGTGATCAACTTAGTTTTACATTTCTGCGTATCACGAACCCCACAGTGAGCATAATTTGGTAAATTAAATCTTGGAAATTTTATTATCTCTTGTACATATTTTCTATGTCCGGTGAATGTTTTTGGTTTACCTAAAGCAAAAATTAGTAATTGTAGAACTCCAAATGAGTTTGAAACTGAAGATCTGCATGCCAAATGTGAGACATACTGAACATTTTCTGCTTGCTTTTGATTTCTTATGCAGTGTCTGAAACCGTTGGTCGAGAAAATGGAACAAGTTTGTAAAGAAACAGCAGATGATATTGGCCAATTTTCTAAAAAGAGGCAAGTGCATGTGCTTTCTTCCCTAGTTTCCTGTACTCTTTCCAGTAGTAGTTCTTACAGCTTGAAAATGAATCAGTTGCCTTTTTCTGCCATTGATAGTATCGCTAATTTTTTTGCTGCAGATCACCAAGAAAGTTAAAGAAGAGTAGCTCATCTGTTGTTCTTATAAAAGCTGCATCTACGAGCAAGAAATGTGTAAGAAACATTCCCAAGAGCCGTGTCAGGTAGCACAAGACTTGACAGAACTGCTATTCCAAAGCTATGAAATTCAAATTGTCTGCAATACACATTCCCCTCTATTTTTGTGATGGCTCGTTTGTTTTATGGATTAAAAAACGCCAAATTTCATGCATAATTTCCTCCAGAGGTGGGGAGATTCTGGGTTGAAATGGAAGTGCAGGAGTGCTTCAAACCCATTGACATGATTCGGGATCCATCATTTCTAAATTTTGGAGTTTGCAGCCATCAAATTGTAACATTAAAACTTGTTGAGTGATCGCACTTAACTCACCATCAATATTGTAATACATCCACCAATGCAAAGTATAATCTCCTTGGCCTTAACAATTTTTTGAAATTTACAATCATACTTTATAAAATGGTTTAGATTGAAATGTCTCCACCCAGGTTGCTGGCATTCGTCAACGTCTACTATGACATTCATTATCTATTTATTACTGTCATACATGGCATTAAAGCAGAGAAAAACACCTAGTATGATCTTAACTTCATACTCTTACTGAGGCCTAAACACACTTGCCTTGTTAGTTTTTATACAAACTTGCTTTGTTCTATTGGGAGGAGAGCTAATTATCAGATGTCCTTCCTAATCTTAAAAATTCTTAATCTCTCCAAATTCTCAAGAGCCCATTAGTCACCCACCTCAACTATTTTGAAGTTAGGCTCTATATTAATTTGTACATATTTTTTTGAGTAACATCTCATCTATATAAAATTCAAACACCTTTATCAACAAACTTAAACATATATAGTTCATGCTGTTAACTTAAAGAACAAGATTGAAATACTCATAACATCGACCAATATATTTCCTATCGCACTTTTGCTAACCTGCGCTATCAGCACTGGTATTAGCCACTATCTTCATATTCGTGAATCAAATCGAATTAGAAGAACATCATAATATCTTGTTCATATATACAATCTTAACATTAAACCAAACTTACTCAAAATTAAATTGTTATTTCATTCAATTTCAAATTTAAAAAATTTTATTTTTGCTACGAGACCACGTTCCTTTTTCCTCTCACTCCAATCCTATTTTTTGGGCAGGTATTGATAAGCTTAACTCATTTTGTGCTTTCTTCTTAGAATTTGTAAAACAAGCATAGATGTCATAACCTTAACATTGTGATTTATACAATCGAAATATTTAGTTCACTTCAACAATCCAAACATACACTAGTAAACTTCCTACAAAATATAGTAACTTGTTCATTTGTTATTGGGTTCATTCAAACAACAATGCAATAGATTGTAACATACCTCAATCTTACAGTTATAAGACCCTTGATCTTATTAATAAATAAAAGTGTTTCATTTCGATAATCACTTTAACAAGAATACATCAAAACTAACTTTGGTGCTTAACAAATAAGAACAACAAAGGACATGCAGATGAGATACTCCACATACAATTATGATCAAACCAAATCAAATTAAAATATCCCTATGAAAAATCAATTGAGAATAATTAATAGTAGACAAACCACATATAATTTGGTCGTACTAGTCACCAAACATGAGCTTATTCTTCCTTTCTAAATTAACATAAGCCCAATAACTTTTAAAGTAACTCCATAAGAATGAAAATATAATGGGAAATAACGATATCTTAGGATGAATGTTTGAGGATAAAATGTATTTTCCTTAAGGTGTGTTGATAAAAGCAATGTACTTCCTAGACTTGAGAGCCACTATCTATTTAAGTTAGTTCATTTACAAGGTTTCTAATATTGGATTTCTATTCTCTCACTAGAGTTAATTTGAAAGTTTACTATGCTAGCATATTTTGAACTAACTTTGGACTCCATCTAACAAGAAATAGTAAGCAAAATGAAAATGTAGTATTTTATCTAGAATTTCTATCCACTAGGTTGGTTAGTTAAACATGTAAAGAAACAGTGGAAGAATATTATAATCTTAGTCTTAATCTTAATCTAAATTAACTTGTTTATCATAAACAAGCATTTCTTGAAAATTCAAGAGATACTAAAGTACTTATTATATCTAAATAGAATGTTGTACAAGAAATAAATTCAACAATGAAATGTTCATTTGATAAATTAAAAAAAAAGCTAAAAAGGTGAAACTTAATGCACACTTTTTACCATCTAGAACATGGAATAAGGATTAATTACTAAAAAAACACAAACTTTCTTAAAATTTTCAATTATAGCCCGAACTTTAAAAAGTAACAATAAAATGCACAAATTTTTAATTTTTTCAATTGTAACATGACTTTAATCTCACCGTTATTTGTGCTGACATGGTAATGCCACGTGTCGACGCCCCTCACCAACAGGCACCTCTAAACCAGCTAATTTAGGAGAAGATTGTGTGATTAGCAAAACGACGTCCTTTAGCTTTGATAGTAAAATGATGTCATTTCAACTAAAATCAGATCTCCTTCCTTCTCCCTCTCCTCTCCGTCTCTTTTCTGTCTCTTATCTGTCAATCAATGCTTAAAACTCTTACTCTGAAATCCCTAATCTGTAACATAAAATCCTCCAAATCCCCCAAAGTTCATAAGAGAGTGAATTTGTGTGTTGGTGCTACTTCTATCGCAAAGTTATTTGCTCCATCAGACCAACAAGCATTCTCTGTGATTTCGTGCGTGGGTGCCTCATAAGAGAGTGATTTCGTCTTCGGGTAAAAATTGAAGATTTCGTCGCCGAACTTCCTGTAGCACCGACTAGGGTACGATTGATCCTCTCTCTCTATTGTTCTTTCCACTCTGATTCGGTTTTTATATGAAATGTTGTGTTGTTGTACTGGATTTCAAATTGGATTTGTGCTTCTAGAAAATTGACTTGTATTATGCTAGGGTACTTGGGACTCAAATTGGATTACGTTAGGGTACGATTTATTTGTTATTAAAGAGGAAGATTGACTTGTATGTTTACATAGCAAATTGAACAGTGAAAACTTTGAATACTCCTAGACTTAGTTTTCAATACAAAATGCAAGTCGAATAAAAAAAATAAGAGTAATTGAATGCAAATGGTCGATTTATACTTTGTTTTGTGTTGTATGCAGAATATGTACATCTTGGTAATTACAAAAAACTATGATTTCTATTTGGCTTGTTCTATGCTCTAATATTTAATATTTGGTTTAACTTGCATTCCATTTGGTAACTACTAAATGCATTTCATTTGGTAATTACTGAAAAATATGATTTCTATTGGTAATTATTGAATGTGTTCCATTTTATTTGCCTCAAAACTTTAAGTGTAGTTTATTATTTGTATGTTGTGGATATATTCTTTTTTTAAGTGGTACATCCTCAAAACGACTTACTTATGATCGTTTCAGTAGGTGAGGCTGCTAAGTTGTGAAGTATTATGGAAAATTTTAGGAAACTTGTAAATGTATGTTTCTGGTTCCTTTTCAACATTTTAGTTTGTATTATTTTGATGTAATACTAGCCTTTTATAAAGCTTCTTGCATCTTAAAATGTGGGTGTATTATTTTGATGCAATCATGCTAACCTATTTCTGTGCACTGTTAGTTAAGTTGTTGCTTCTTTTTTTCTTCTTGTAATATTTATCACTTTGTATTTAGTCATAGTTTGCCTTTGCAGATGTTGGTCAATTTTGAATTTCATTATGGTAGAGTGTTTGAAAGGCAGGAAAATAAATATGTTGAGCGTAAGATTAAAAGAAAAAAGAATATGGGTATTGATGAACTAAACATGCTAGCTCTAAAAGGGATTTTCGAAGATAAAGAACATAGATAATCTCTATGTTTTAAAAATTTCCACATGAGTCCATTAGAAGCTTGATGGAGTTAGGCTTAAAGCATGATAGGGATATATTGGATATGCTAAAAAAATGGAAGAATTGAATTATCAAAATCTTCAAATAGACTGTGATCATTATTATGAGCAATGTTTTAAAAATCAAACCGGATCGGCCGGTTTGACAAAAAATAGTCTGAACCAACTAGTTGTCAGATTCGGTTTCATTTGAAAACCTCAATTGGGAAGCCATAAGTCCACGCATCATATAAATGGCAAGGCAGCGGAAGTGTCGAAATCAAAATTCCAACCCCACGACATCCCAGAAAATCCAGAATCCATATGCATTTATAAACAAATTATAAAAACGTGAAATTACAACATATATACCTTACAAACACTCCTCCTTTCTTGAATCTTCTCCTTGTTTAGGTTGTAGCAAACACAAAACACATTCCTTGGCCTCTAGAGAGCACGCAAAGATGAAGAAAATCAGTATGTAAGGGTGGTTAGAGCACCAAACAAGACGAGTTCAAGTAGATGCTCTAGTGAGAGTTAGATTAAAACCAAGTTTCATGTAATTAATGTCGTACAACAATTGCTTAAAATTGTATGAATAAATATCAAGATCACTCCGTTTAACTTCCAAAACTCTTATGGACCCTTAACCTCTCTATTAAGTTTGTTTTTTTGGCTAAAATTTCGGGTGTACATAAGTGAAGAACTCACTTATTTATCATATGTCATTAAGTTGGTCATGATCGTGGCCTATAAGCCACAATCATGCTTGTTTAAATGACAGCTGTGCACACTTTATTTTTCATATGCATGTGACCTTTAGGTTCCCAGTTATTTTGGTCACTTGAATTAACTCTTAATTTGAGCAAATCATAAATGGTTTCATGATGCCAATTTATCATAATGTAAGTGGATTAACACTCGAACTCTTTGATAGTTAATTATTCGACTTACGAAACTTTCCATAGTCAATTACCATGCAATTTGTCCATTCACCATCCTATACCCCACTTGAGTCAGAGTATGGGCTATGTGTCAAATCCTACTAGACAGACTATGTCAAATTTAGTCTAAGTTATGTTAGTTATTATCATAGGGATCTCATTACTCTATGTGTCATTGAAGACTCTCTTCATGACACATAATTGTTTTGGTCATAAATTCTTGAGTAATGACCCTAACAAGAAGGGTATCATCTCCTTTATCAGGAGTAGTGAATTCTTAATTGGGTAGTCTTCATGACATATAATTGTTTTAGCCATAAATTCTCGAGTAATGACCCCAACAAGAAGGGTATCATCTCCTTTATCAGGAGTAGTGAATTCTTTATTGGCTACCCAATTACTTTCGAATACCAATAGCTGTACCCAATCGCCACGCTATGAGTGATCTCATCTTGAGGTAACAAGGAATAGTGTCAAAGCACAGGATCAATATCCAAGATATCCTTAAATACCTCAAGTCTAAGGATATTTGCACCATTGCTATGATGAGATTAATCACCGATATTTGATAGATCATCCATATGATAATCTCATAGTAGGTCATCCGATGTACTTACTACTCCTAGTAAGAATCCACATGTTAACTCTAAACATCTCATACTCACAGGTTATGAAATCCACTGCTTGATCAAATCAAGGAGTATAACATATGCTAGTCTATCCGGAATAACAATGTCCTGTCTCATTAATCCTATGACTTAGGATAATTTAAATACTAACATAATTGTATATGATAAGAATCTCATTATGATTTCTTTCATGCTATGTTTTGTATCATGAACTTCATTAATTCGAATTAAAGATAGACACCAATTCATAGATAAATGAACATCAAATTAATGAAAATTGTCTTTTGCTTTATTAATCAAAATAAAGTTTATACAGAAGTGCTAAAGGTGATTGCCTTAAGAACACTACTCTAATAACCTCTATATATAAAAACTGGCTGGTTTATCCCTGAATCGGCCGGTTTATGTAAGAACCAATCGGAGCCGATTTGTTGAAGCAAAAAAAAAACCACTATTAGTCTTCACTTTTCGCTTCGTTTTCTGGAAATCTTAGTTGTTTGCTTCTCCTCGCTTCGTTCTCAGCTGTCGGCTTCTCCTCGCTTCATTTTCTCCTTCACCTCTCTCTTGTCTTACGTTAAAAACACTAGTGGTTTGTTTGTTTTGTCTCAAAAAACTTTTGTCAATAGGTACACCCATTTTTATTCTTCTCCAAAACCCACCGAAACCGAATCCTTTTATCAATTTAAACCCTTAAATAATAGTAACCCATGAAGAAAACCCAGAAAATGCCCACCTCGCAAGAATTATCCTCCCCAAAGAGGCATGGGTGTGGCTCAATTTGAGTGTTTAAGGCTACAAAAATGGAGAAAGACATTGAACAAAACCAACCAAATGACTCCCTCTCAACTTCCTTCAGCTACCTGTCCAGTAGATGATAGAATTAATAGAAATACAGAAATTGGAGTGAGAATATATTAGGGAAAACTAGAAGGAAAGTAAATAAAGAAAGTGCAAGAGGATTGAAGTGGGGCTTGTGTGTGCCGGTCATGGTTGTGAGTTCTGTACCGTATTGGCTGGAATGTATCGTACCAGCCGAAAAATGGTACAAAATTATATTTAAAAATACCAGGCGTAAATACCGATCAGTACTGGCTAATTTTGCCTAGTATCGGCCATTATTTAAAATACCGACCGATACCGTAAATTTTAAAAAATAAGAGGACTTTTTAGCAAAATTTTTAAAAAATTTCAAATGTTTTTTCCCTCCCACGTCCCCCTCCCTCTCTTTCAAACATTTTTTTAATTAACCATTTATTTCAATTTTTATTTCAATTTTTTAATTTTTATTTTTAAAATAAAATAAATATTTTTATTACTCATAATAGTTATAAAGTAAATAAAACTTTAAAATAAATTATTTTAATTAAATTTATTTTAATCATTTACATAATATT
>JAOQMS010000003.1:27352336-27363816 GCA_027563885.1 Erythroxylum longipes
AGGAGACAAAGTTGGTCTTCGAGGTCTTCATGAAGATTGTAGTTCTTGAAGTCCTCTTTCCAACTATCCAAAGGAAATCCTAGTTTGGATGCTTGTAAGGGAAGTTACACTAATAGCCCAGAGGTAAGTATTTATGTGAAGTAAGGACTCAACTACGCTGATGATTAAAGGATTCAGGTTGAAAGGTAGAAATGAAGTAGTCGACTGCTCTAAGAGCTGAACTGAGACTAATAAAGGGGAGTTTTAAGAAGATAATCCGAAAGTGATCAAGGTGTTATCGTTGGGTGATAAATTACGTATTAAGATAGTCTGCATGCATAAAAGTAACGTAGCAAGTATGCATGAAAGCGTTAGACTCCGGAAGAGGGGTCTGACAGTTATGGTATCAGAGCATGCAAGTCATGAGTCGGACTCCGATAACGGGGTCCAACAATAACACAGAGGATAGATTATGGGCCAAGGATTATAAGACGGAGTTAAGAAGTTATCTGAGTTGAAGTGCCCTCTGTATTACTGTTCACGCTATCGTCTGGGTTACTGTTCATGGTTATCTTCTGCCCTATTTTCGACCCCTCAGAAGATAAATTTGGCCTTCGAGGTCTCCATTAAAGTTGTAGCTTTTGAGATGCTCTTTCAATCTATCCAAAGAAACCCTAGTTTGGATGCTTATAGGACAAGTTATACCAATAGCCCCGAAGCACGTATATGTGTAAAGTGTGGACCCACCAACGCTGATCATTGAGGTATTCAGGTTGAAAAGGGATAAATGGACAAGTCGACTACCATCGTAGTAATTGACTGTTCTAAGAGCTGAGTTAAGCCTAGAAACAAAAAGGGGAGTAATGAGAAGATAATCCGATAATGGTCAAGGTGTTCTCTTTGGGAGATAACTCACGTTTTAAGATATTCTGCATGCGAGTTGGACTTCGAAAATCGGGGTCCGACAGTTGTTGGTATCAGAGCAAATAGGAGTTAGACTCCGAAAACGGGGTCTAATATCTATTAATCAAAATAGCATAAGATGGTGAATTAATATAAGTTTTAATCCATTTAGTGAACACACTTGGAAAGCCCATCACTTCAAATAGCCTCGAGATAAAATTACATGGAACATTATCAAAAGCCTTCTTAAAATATATCTTGAAAGCACAATTCTTTGGAGCATTCCTTCTCAAGTAGCTTCTTAGGAGTTCCTGCACTATGGAGATGTTATCTCCTATTTGTTTACCCTACAAGAAAGCACTTTAATTATCACTAACCAAAGATCCAATAACAATTTTAGTCTATTGGCAATGATCTTTGCGATCATTTTATAGAAGAAATTAGAGCAAGCAATTGGCCTGTAGTCCTCCAAAGATGTTAGATCGCTTAGTCTAGGGAATTGTATTTTCAATACTAATTGGGCGGAAAGCTTATTTTCGTGTACACTTGTACCTAATTGTGTCACTATCACTCACTATCATTAACGGTAGGAGGAAGTTTCTTCTTGTTCTATCTGTCTGATTCTTGAAGTAAGCAGTGCTCACTGTTGTTAATACTTGGTACAAGAACCTAAGGTCACGTTTGGCAAATAGCGGATTACATTAGCTGTTAACTGATTCTATCAGTGGTTAGCTAATAGCTAATTATACTAGTTGATTTGACCAGCAGATAACATCAGCTATTTATTAAAGATGTTTGATAAAATTAGTTGTTTATTATTAATCGTTGATGTGTAAAATGACTTATAAAGGCATAATTTTAAAAAAATTATAAGGGCATGAATATTTTATTTCTTAATGGTTCGTTAAATATTCTTATAAGAAATTTAGATTTTAGATATTTAATTTTACAAAAAAATTAAGTTTATAACTTTAATAATAACAACAACAACAACAACAATAACAATAATAATAATAATAATAAAACGTTAAATTCTCTATTAATATGAATGATGCAGCGAGCTACATCATATTAATATTTGTCATATATATATATATTTTATTATTTAATAAATTAAAATATCTATGATATAATATGATACATACGATATATAGCATAACTCAAACATTATGAAAGGAGGATATAATTGGTTTTTTACCTATTAATTTTTAGTTGATCATCAAAAAAGCTCATCTGTGGAGGTTTTAAAAATCAGCTTATTGAGATTAAATAAGCTAACTAATAAGTCATTTATCAAAGACAACAATAATTTTTTAAGATAGTCAAAAAAGCTAACTTTTAATCAATAATCTAAAAGTTTGTCGACTCAATTAATAGGAAGGGCGAGAAGCTTACATGTGGTTTTTAACATTTGACTCTCTTTCCTTGACATCCTATCCTAATCTTGTTTAATATTTTTATATAGACCCATGATATACTCACAATTGAGATAAAAACAACGCGTCTCATTGATGATTCATTGATGAGAGACAAGGTTCTCTGTCCAATTTTTACGGTATTTTATTCTGTCCCATGAATCTCAGTCATTTATTTATGTAAGTCTGACATTTATTTATGCGAAACCTACGCGAGACCTATATAAATGAATTGCTAAAATTTAAGAGACAAAATAAAACACTATAAAATTAGACAGAAGATCCAGACTCCATTGATGGCCACGTAGTGATACTCATCACGTAGTGATACTCATTCTGAAAATGAACGTTTGGCTTTTCGTTTTACCGGAAACAAGACGAAGTAAAAACCATAGATATGGAATCAATATAGAGCCTAGATTTAACGGTATCACTTTTTGAATCAAGTAAACTAAATATTATTCGCCTTTCCATTAAATCATACCGATGGTGATTTTAAGGTTTTGTTGATCGTATCGGTGCACGGTCAAATGCCTGTTTCGCGTATCATATATACCGTATCGTCCTAATCCAATGTACGGTCCTTTTCCTCCAATTCCAATAAGTTCTATGTACGCAGGCATTTTTGTTCGAAGATGGTCTCTCCTCCTATCAATCTCCCTATGGACTTTCTTTTGGAGACATACTTGCTGTGCGAATTCTTATAGATTCTTTTCTTTAGAGGAGAAGCTCCATAACTTGAATTCTTACAGAGGGTAGCGAATCTATCCGTTTGGATAGAATTTGAAGGTGTAAACGTGCAGATGCAATGCAACGGTCAGTGTGAAATTTTTTGCAGATCAGGTTATCACGCCATTGCAACGCACCGTTAAGCAAGTTATCATCACCTAATTATATAGCACGCGAACCCGAAAGAACTTCTTAGTGAATTGCTTGACAATGGACATAAGGATGAAAGCCTGTTGACTTGAACAAACATTGTTGGGAATTACATCTTCTGTAACTATGAGCAG
The DNA here is from genome assembly GCA_027563885.1 of Erythroxylum longipes. Lineage (NCBI taxonomy): Eukaryota > Viridiplantae > Streptophyta > Magnoliopsida > Malpighiales > Erythroxylaceae > Erythroxylum > Erythroxylum longipes. The sequence goes on from JAOQMS010000003.1 coordinate 27,355,647, forward strand.
AAAAACAAAATATTTTCCATCTTCACAAAAATCCCAAAGACTGCATTACCTCATCACAGAACCTACACTTGTGTTCTCTGCAAGATTTGGTCTTTACATAAACTGTTCAACAAGAAGCACAGCATTTCTAGTATATACCTCAGTTATTCTGTGCTAAGGACGGTTCTCTAGCTGTTTCAAGAACAACAGGCTCAAGTTTCTGAGCTTCACCATTTCCTTTGGGTATAATGAGACCGTATCCACCAGCTTTTCTCTTGTAAACGATATTTACTTGACCTGAGATGGGAAGACATATAAGAGTTGAGATATGAGAAAGAAACTGGGACAGATAAGTGTATACCAGTTTCTTCATTCCTAAAAGCATAGAAGTCGTGATCAACGTTTTCCAGCTGGTCAATTGCTTCAGAGACCGTTAAAGGGGGCATGTCAAAGTATTTAGTTCGAACAACCTGTAAACATTCAGCAAAAGGAAAGATTAATGCAAACTAACAAAATGATATGATATGATGGGGTAGAGCATTTTATTAATCTACCTCATAGAGGTAGTCCTCGTCTTGTTGTTGGTGTTCTTGTTGTTCTTTTTCTTCTCGTTGGGGAGAAGTAGACTGACGATCGTCGAGTTGTGGTTGAGTGAGAAGAGGCTCTTTAAACGTCAATCTATTGAAACCCTTCATGTGACGACCATGGTCAGATTCCTTTTCCTTGATTTTTCTGAGCTTTCTCTGAATGATGGAGGACACCAAATCTATGCTTGCATATATAGTCTCCGCATCTTCCTCGCCCCTCACTACTCCATGCTTCTTTGTAAACAGAGTCACCTACAAATTTCAAATATATGTTCTGCAATTGTCAATTGAACCGAACCAAACCTATAATCATCTGTTGAAAAGAAATTTATACCTCGCATCTGCGAATCCTAGGGCCTCTACCGAGCTCGCCACCTCGTACGGACAACCGAACATCCACTTCCCGAACCAGATGGCTATGTTTTTGCACAGCCTTCCCGACTTTGTCTTCTACGTGCTTCTTTATTGCTTCATTTAACTAAATATGATGACATTTAGTTTACTGTTAATCTTATTATTATTATTATTAAAACAAATAAATAAATAAGAAGAGAAGAATAGAAGTAAGTACCTCCAGATTCTTGGCCTGAATGATCAATTTGACGGAGGAGAGAGGGCCGTCCCAGGACATTCGAGTTCCGATTGACGAAGAAGAGGTCTTGCGTGGGCTTGTAGTATGAAGTGGAAATGAGTTGAAGAAAGATGATTTGAGGCATGATGTTGATGGAATAGAAGGATTAGATTGAATAGAAGATGATTGAAGAGGTAAGGAGGTGGAGGTTAATGGGAATCGAGGATGTTGGTGGTAGCAGCTACTGGTTTTGAACAGAATAAGAGTGTGAGTGGCCATCAATGTTCTTTCTTTCGGGATGGTCGGATCGAGGAGGAACTAGGGAGAAAGAGTGGGTGTGTTTGGGAAGAGGAAAAAAGAAGTGTCGAGTGACTTGGATAAGGAAGACGTCACTGCATAGGGGAAACAGATGAGATCTCCCAGGTTTGGATATTTAATATTGGATTAAATAGTCGCATCTGCATCCGGTTGTGGTCCCCACACAAATAAAGAGAGATCAGATAACTTGGACTCTCTGAGGTGGGGAAGGCTGGAGTTAAATTGTGCAATTTCACAATTCTACTCAGTAGTTAGTGCATTCTGAAGCGAGCGTAGAGTATTTACCAAAGTCTTTACAACAACTAGTATGTTCTTAATCAAATAGTAGGGAGGCAGTAATCTTGGTAAGTGTGTTTTTCGGATGAAAGCGCTCTTTAAACCCTTTCCTGGGAAGAAATAACTTCTTACATTTCTCGGTTAGATGTCCTAGAGAGGCTAATTTATGGTAGCCAAAAGAAGTATGATCATAAAGGAAAGTTCAAGTAATGCAGGGAGCTCAAACAAGGTGAGCAAGCTTTAAAGAAAAACTGTGTTATTTCTAACACAATGGGCCTCATTATACTCGAGATTGTCCACACAAGGATTAACAAAATGCTTTAATAACAAAAGTGAAGATGGATATGATCATTCGAAAGCTGGACTTAATCTCATTATCTTGCTTAATGCAATAAGTACTATAGCTAGTCCCTTTAAACAATTAATATATGTGGATATAAAAGTTAATAGGAAAAAACTGATAGATATATTAGATACATTTTCCACTTATTTCTTAATGGCATAATAAATGGTGCGAAAGTTAAGAGTTGAAATTGAGTAAAATCTTGAGGAAAATGCGAACTCCCACACAAAAGTGCAAGCAATTGTAGCAGCTAACTATAACGTTTCAGTTAGTGTTGAAAGTTGGCATAAAAAGTTTAATATAATGGTGATATCTCTTGGCAATTTTGATATAATTTTGAGAATCGATTTCTCCGATGAAGGAATGACAGATAAAACAATAAAGGTGGCATATGTCTCATCTATGAACATTAAGAAAGGCCTTAAGAAAGGTATGTAAAGGGATATAGTCGAAAACTATGTGATAGAAGTTTTAGATTCAATTTTCAAAGTGACGAGGAACTTTGATGATGTGATGCTTAAGGAGTTGCTAAGGAATTTTCTCCTTTACTGAGAAATCAATCTTAAGATTATACTTATGCTAGTTGATTGTTCCTGCTTGTTCCTCGTATCGAATATCTCTATTACTCTGTGTTTAGTTCATGTCTTTATAGGTTGGGACATATGACAGGAACACAAAAGTTCTGTCTCTGACTTATTTGCTTGCTGTCACCACCAATTTCTGTCCCGACTCCGGATGACAGAGACATAAAAGTTTTGGAACAGAAAAAAAACACATACGTAAATTTACAGGAATACCCTCCCCACGATTTACTTCTGATTCAAGATCAACATGATTGCTTCTTCAAACCCAACAACACACCTCCTCGTCGACCACTCCTCTCTGACCAGTCCTCTCTGTTTTGTCGCCCTTCTTCGCTCTAGTTCGTCTCGGCAGTAAGGTAAGTTTATTTTGCTGTTCATCTCCTCCCCTTGTCTGCCTCTGGTTTCGCTGCATCTCCTCACCTTGTTACCCTAACTTGTTCATCTTTTTAAATTTGCAAATCTTTCGTGAATCCTTCATTCCTGATTTCTTTTTGTTTTTGTTTGTGGGAATTTGAGGTTGGCTCTCAAGAGAACCTTTGGGTCATTTTCAGCCAAGTGAAAAAAATTTTCTTATTCGTTGTATCCATAGGAAAACATATCTTCGTGTTTTTTTAAATTATTTTCCTTCCGTTGTTTTTTTTTTGCTATGATTCTATTCTATGATTTTGATTGTGACTTACTTTGTTGCCATTGCATCAAGACTTGATTTTCCCCCCTCTAGTTATGTGCATCGGATCAACTTTTCTTTCTTTCTTTTTTAATTATTCTGCTTCTTCTATTACTAGTTTCATTGTCTTACGATATTATGCCACATGATCACGTATTTGATTGTTGGCCAAGTTTCATACTGGGGAATTGCTTTTCTTTGTTATGATTGAACTTTTCAGCCGCTGCTTTAGTTGGTCAATATTTGAACGCCTTTTCCTGCTTAGGGTGTTCGAGATCGATAGTTGTGGGTCTGTAGCTTAAAACTGATCTGATGGAACTCATTTCTTTCAATTCTATGATTGATTGGTTGATTAATTTTAACTCTTCAACTTCACATCTGTAGTTGGTTGAATATTGATACTACAGATCTTTATGAGCTAAAATTTAATTGTTTTGATTCAGATTTTGCCTGTTGCTATGTATAACATTACTCTTTTATCATGATAATCAATCTCTTTAAGCATACAATTCGTTAGTCGTGTGTTTATTGGTAGCATCAGCTATTACATGTCAATTTACGTCACATGTGTCTCTCATGAAGATATATATCAAAGTTATTGGCAGAGCGCAACAAGCTCAATCCATTTATGCCTATTCTCCCTCATACATATCGCTTGTTGAGTCAGGGTGAGTTTCATTTTTCAGTTCTCTTTCTTTTATGTAAATCAGCTACAAACCTAAACACCAAAGTAGTTAATTTCTGCATCTCCGTTATAGCTAGGGGAGTGATAAACTGAAGCAAAATGTTTAGATTAGAAAAGTTCCTTTTTCAATTTTTTCTTTGCATCTAATGTATTAAGGTTAAGAACAAGTGAATGCAGCACATATTTTCTGTTATTGTGTTATTAAACTTTGTCACTAGCTCGTGTACATTCTTGTATCCTCTTTGTGCTTATCTTTTGTTAGGGTTTTAAACATCACTCTGCATCATGCATTTATTTAGTTCCAGACTGTTTAGTTTTGCAAGTTGCGGGTAAATATTTTTCTTTTCTTGTTGAATTGGATTGATAGTCATGACCTTTATGGCTTTATGGCTTTTTCTTCCACATGCTTGATGTTTTAAGCGTGTACAATAATTAGTTGGTATAACACTAATGTTAAAATATAAAACTCCATTGCTCTCACCCTTTTGCTTTTATTATGACTACTATTAGTTAATAATGAAGCGAGGTCTTGGCATCTACAAAAACCCAAGTGATTTATAAATTATTATGTATATTTATTTTTGAGATCAAATTTTGCATTCAAAACATACGAACTCGATTTTTGTATTTGCGTTTATAAATAAAAACAGTTGCTAAAGTATATTTGTCTAAAAGAGATTTGGATTTAGCTTATGTCCTTGAAATTTAATTAGTCTTATATATCACATTTTTAAATCTAGTACAAATATTATGGTGTTCGGTAAGAAACATCAATTCGCTAAAGACAAAAGGAAACTCACATTAGCTCCGAAGGTAAAATTTCTGTATCAAGAATGAGTCAAACCATGGACTAATCTTTGAGATCAAATTTTGCATTGAATATTTTTACAGAATATCCTCCGATAAGAGTACAAAAGCTATTTGAAGGGGTGGGCGTCATTTTCACTGATTTGGATGATAAAACATAGCTAAGTATATTCCATAACCTCTAGAGAGGTCACACTAATTGACAATAAGAGGCTACCTCACAAACTGACTTTTGACATTTGTCTTATAAAAAGCATTAGAATGATGCTTAGCAAAACACTATAATATATCATTGTTCAACTTTTACCTCATAGCATCGATTTTTTGATTATTTGTGTATTTGTGTTTTGATTTATCGATTCTTTATTTATTTGTGCTTTTGTGTTGTGTAATATTTATGTCGGAATTTTACCTCTTTTATTAATTTTGATTCAATTGTTTCAGGTTGAAGATAACATTACTCGGTTTGTGCATCTGTTCTCATTGAAGCTGAGGTACTTCAACTAATCCCTGTTTGTTTTCGTTATATCATTTACTTTTTGTTCCTTGGAAACAATAACAATAATCAGTTGGTGTGTTTGCTGATTTCTTGCTTGTTGTTTTTCATAATGAAATTTTTAGTTGTTCTTTATTCTTGACTTCTTCATTATGGCTTGTTTATGATCATGGTATTTTTTAATCTTTGCAGACATTTTTTATTTTAACAAATGGATAACTTGGATCATAATGCTATGTCTAAGTGTCTGACTTTGTTTGACCTTTGGAATGGGGAATTGGATTTTATGAGAATGGTCATGTTGCTATGCTTGTATGTATACACAAAAAAACTGCGTAGGAGTGAAAATGCTGAAGGTAGTAAGGCATTGAGGTTACCAACTAGGCAAGCTACTATAGATAGGATTTTGAATGAGGGTGATAGGAATAGCCAGTGGGATTTAAGGATGGACTTAAATGCATTTACATTGTTAAGTGAAATGCTTCAAGTCCATAGTGGGTTGAGGAATAAAGGCCACGTGCCTATTGAAGAAAAAGTTATAATCTTCCTACGAATATTAGCACAAAATGAATTTAATAGAGTACTACAAGTTAGGTTTATGAGGTCGGGAGAAACAATAAGTAAAGTCTTCCATAATGTGTTGAAGGCTGTACTAAAGCTTCAACATCTGTTGTATGTCAAACTCATACCAATTCCCGAGGATTGCACAGACAATAAATAGAAATGGTTTAAGGTTAGTAAATTTAATTAGCTACAATAAATTGTGTAATTTAACTTTTTGTAAATAATAAAGTAGATCCTTTTATTGTTGGAATTTTTTTCAAAGGGTTGTCTTGGTGCTCTAGATGGGACCTATTTAGAAATAATAGTTTCCCATGCAGACAAACCCAGATACAGATGTAGGAAAGGGAAAATATGCACTAATGTGTTAGGGGCGTGTGATAAGAACTTAAACTTTATTTATGTTCTTGCTGGATGAGAGGGGTCAGCATCTGATTCAAGGGTTCCGCATAATGCTGTTACTAGGCCTAATAGACTTCAAGTTCCAAGGGGCATGTAAGATAAAAATTTCCACAATTTTGTTAATTTTATTTTAAGGTTTGATTCAAGACATCAATAGTAATAGTGTCATTTGTTCATAGGAAATTACTACTTGGTAGATGCTAGCTATACCAATGGTCCTGTGCAAGAAATTTCTTGCACCTTTTAGAGGCACAAGATACCATATTTAAGAGTGGGCAAGAGATGGAAGGGCACTTAGGAATCCAAAAGAGCTCTATAATAAGAGACACTTATCTGCCAGAAATGTGATTGAACGTGCATTTGGTTTACTGAAAAAAAGATGAAAAATCCTTAGAAATCCATCTTTTTATCCAACAGCCACTCATGTGCACATCATTCTTGCATGCTGCCTTCTGCACAACTTTATTAGGTTGCATATGACTTATGATCCAGCAGAGCTTACTTCTTTTGAAGCTGAAGATATGCCCAATTGGTGAAGATGCACCTTTCCCTGAATTTGTTGATCGTGTTGAGACAAGTAATGAATGGAGTCAATGGAGAGAGGATTTAGCTAAGAATATGTTTGATGATTGGCGAAGAAACCATTAAATTGTGAACTTTCATTTACTTAATGTGTATTTTTATTGAATTGAGGGTTTAAATGTTGTATTGTTGACTTTCATTGTAACTGAATTTGATAAGGCACAATTAAATTTCTATTTATTTGTATTATTTTTACTTAATTAAATGTTTCTTATAATTCAATATTGTCTTCTTTATTTCAAATTAAGTTTCAATGTATGTTGGTTAATCAATTATGGAAATGGTTTGTAATGGTTTGGGGTATGACATTGCATGGTTTAGGTGCAATGTCAAGAGTTTGGACTGAAGATGAAACAGAAGCACTTGTGACCTTTATGGAGGACGCAGTTGTTGCTGGTCACAGAGCTGATAATGGGCAATTTAAGCCTGGCACTTTCCAACTTCTTGCTAGAATGATGGTAGAGAAGTTTCCTAATTGTGGCATTGACAAGAGGCATGTCAAAAATAAGTGCAAGAGGTTAAAGGAAAAATATCAGACAGCCTTTGACATGTTGAACTGCAGTGGGTTTGGTTGGAATGAAAGCAAGCAATGTGTTGAGGTTGACAGCAAGCAAGTGTTGGAAGAATGGACGAGGGTAATTGTTTTTTTGGATTAGTTGGTTGTTTATAGAAGCATCTTAATAATAATTTGTTTGTCAGGCTAAAGTTTTCTGTTCTTTTATCTAGAGACACCTTAACAAGTACTACATTCCTGGAAAGCCTTTCCCGCTTTATTTTAGACTTGAGTTTGTGTTTGGGAGAGACAGAGCCACTGGTGCAGGAGCACAAGATGTTGCAGATGCTGTTGCTGAGCTTGAAATCGATGAAACTGATTGTGATGCAACAGCAACTCAATCAGCTCCTGCTGCCCCATCAGATCCAATAGGGCCATCAGGCACTCCTATTCCAACTGCTTCAGCCCCTCCCACTGGTTCTATCGCCTCTTCAATCAACACAAAAGGGAGGCAACAAAACAAAGGGAAGAGGAAGATGAGGGATATTGAAGTTGTAACATCCCACTACCATAGGGTATGTACCTAAGCTTTTAGGCACATAACCTACGATAATGGTATGTTGGAGTAATGACAAATCTAACTCACACATGGCATAATTTAACATACTCAATAACGTTATCATTTCTTTTAAAACATTCACTTCATTCTTTGATAAAATATACATCGTTGAGTATACAAGAAGTTTCGAATTAAATAATTTAATACAAGTTCAGAAAAATGCAATGCAGACGCGAACTGATCCCGACCTCTATCCTTCA
>JAOQMS010000003.1:27363916-27380764 GCA_027563885.1 Erythroxylum longipes
ATTATTAATAATTTTTATAAGTGTACGAATGATGATATAAGTGTATAGATGATCATATAATTAATATTTTTTAAATCGATAATTTATTAAGTGTACGAATGAACGGTGTTGGTCCCGTCAACGTGTCCTCAATCAAACAGTTGGAATTTGTCGAACCGCGTCAATTAATTCTATGAATGCTTAGATGTTTTATTTCTATAATATCTAACTTGTAGCATTTTTTACCTATTATGTAATTAATTCAATGAATTCGTAGATGATATTTTAAATTATTATGTATTATAATTTCTAACTTGTATGATTTGTTCAAACCTATTATGCAATTAATTCCATGAATGCTTAGATATTTTATTAAATTATTATATACTAGAATATCTAACTTGTAGGATTTTTGTTATTCAATAAATCATTTCATTTAATTTTTAGGTTTCGCATTTCAATAAATATTTAGGTTTCTTATTTTATTTTATTGTAATTTAAAAATTATAACTACACATAAAAAATATTGGTACAATTATAAAAATAATCAATGAATTACATATTTCTAATCATGTTATACTGCAAGGGCATTTTCGTCATAGACATTGTTTTTATGTTCTGTCTCCTACAACCAAACACATTTCTGTCCTCGAGACGGAGACATTTTTTTTTTCTGTCCATCATAACCAAACAGCTCACTGTCTCCAATTTTTGTTATGTTCCGTCTCCAAATTTCCGTCTCATTCCGTCTCTGCATATTGGAGACAGTAACCAAACGCTGCGTCAGAGTTGGTAAAATTATGGAATCATTTCGGCAAGTTGTTAAAGGCGGGAGACATCTGTTAAAAATCAACAATAATTATCCTAATTCTATTACTTTGTGTGATGGAAAGTTAGACACGTAGCATAAAGATAGCTAAGTTAAGTGTGCGGTTCAAATTGTTCGTAAACTAGTAAATAAATATATTAGGTCTTAGTGCAAAAGATCCAAAAATTGTGAGTTTGAGTATGAGTGAGGGTAGAAGTGTTCTAGCAAAATATTGTGAGAGTAGTAGCGTGTCATAAAATATTAGTATTTGTGTTATTCAAAGTATACTCTGTACTTCCCATCTGATGGATCTTGTACATAAGAAATAATCACTATTTTACTATTTTCTTTGTGAGTTAAAAACTTATTAATAAAGTGCATATTTGATAGTATTTTCTGTTGTCGAAATTATCTTCAAATAACCAACAAGTGATATCAAAATAGGTGGTCAGGGACTAACATCAGAAAAGGTGTGCATGGTCAAACATCGATGTCAAAAGGAAAGTGCATAGTCTGGGACTGTGAAGTTGTTGTCAGGGACAAAACTTACATTGTTATTTAAAGACAATACCAAGTCACTGTAGCAGATTTAGTCAGTTCGTCCAACTCAATTAAGAAGCTCAATCACACTAATTATAGCAACTGGAGTACTTGTAACCAATTCTATCTATTGGGCCAGGATTTATGGAGTGTTGTTGGTAATCAAGAAACTACTCCATTTGATCCGGAGGAGCTCAAAAAATACAAGATCAAGTGTGGCAAGGTTATGTACAAACTTTTAAGGACTATCGAAGATGATCTCCTGCAGCATATCAAAGACACTAAGAAACCAAAGGAAGCTTGGAATGCTTTGGCAACATTGTTTTCAAAAACAAATGAAGCAAAGTTGCAAAGGCTCAAGAATAAGCTTCAACACTGACATAACAGGACATGACAATCAGCCAATACTTTAATAAAGTAAAGGCAATATATTTCGAGATCTCCAAATTAGATCCAAAAAATGCAATTACTACAACGAGGATGAAGAGAAATATTATTCATGGTCTATGACTAAAATATAATGCTCTTGTCATTGCTACTCGTGGATGCGCTCAAGAATCAACTCTAACCAAGTTGGAAAATTTATTAGCTAAACAAGAAATGCTAGCTAAACAAATTCTAATCAAAGATGAGGAGAAAGCTCTCTACACCAACAAGAGAAATTTTAAAGGGTAAGACGAGGAGAAAAGGCTAGGTGGAGAGCCAAAGAACCATCACATCAGAGACTTCAAGCACAAGGGAGCAAGACAAGGCAAGCGCAACAATGAATGAGATGATAAGCAACATCAGAAGAAAAATGATGAATGCTACAATTGTTGTAAGAATGGTCATTTTGCTCAAGATTGTTGGCAAAATCAGGCTGAAGGCAATGTTGCGGCTTGAACTCCAAATGATAGTGAGGATGAATGGGATCTTTATGCCTATAAAGCAGTAGAAAAAGAAGTAAAAGTTGAAGAGGAGGAACGTGTCCTCTCAAAGTTTCAAGAAAAACAAGCTCTTATAGTTGCTCATGATAAAGTATCAAACTACAAGAATGATTGGATTGTTGACTCCAGGAGTTCCAATTATATGACTGGAGATAGCAACATGGTTCTAAACATGTTAGAATACAAGGGAAGAAGAGTTATGGTGATTGCTAACAAATTCAAAAATGTCAACACTCATATTAGCGAAACAACAACTGTACCTCGGTTCAACTCACACCAAGTACAACTGCCAAATGTTTACCATATACCTGGAATGAAGAAGAATTTACTGTCAGTAACCCAGTTGACGTCTTCTGGTAACTTTGTGGTGTTTGGTCCAAATGATGTTAAGGTGTGCTAAAGTGTAAAGATCATGAGTGAGCCGATCATAGAAGGTAAACGGCTTGAGTCCATTTATGCGATGCATGCTCAAACAGCATATGTGGATAAAACGAGAAAGAATGAGACATTTGATTTTTGGCATGCTCTACTAGGTCATGTATTATCACAAGCTAAAGGCAATTATTGATCAAATGACTTCCTCAACTTGAAGTTCGAGAAGACACGATGTGTGTAGGATGTCAACATGGTAAAGCCCACTAATTGCTATATGAAGAGTCTAAGTTTAGAGCTAAAGTACCACTCGAGCTAGTTCACTCAAATGTGTTTGGCCCATTAAAACAATCATCGATCAGTGGTTTTCGATACATAATAACCTTTAATGATGATTTTTCTAGATATGTATGGGTTGACTTTCTAAAAGATAAGTTATAAGCTTTAAGCAAATTCAAGGAATTTAAGAAGAGGGCTAAAAAAGAATCAGATAGCAAACCACAATGCCTTCGCACTGATAATGGAAGAGAGTACACATTAGCATAATTTGCACAGTTCTTGCAATAATGCAAGATAAAACGACAGTTGACCTATCTAGGCATACCACAATAGAATTGTGTTGCTAAAAGGAAGAATAGACATCTTGCAAAGATATGTAGAAGCATGTTGCATGCCAAAAATGTGCCATCACAATTTTGAGTTGAATGTATGAATACAACAGCTCATGTAATTAATAGACTGCCTCAAGCATCATTGGGATTTGTGTCTCTATTCGACAAGTTATGGAAGATCAAGCCACTGGTTAGTTACTTTTGTGTATTTGGCTGTGTGTGTTATGTATTCATACCAGATAATCCATGTAGGAAGATTGACAAGAAGGTTGTTTGATGCATCTTTGTTAGATATAATGGTCAAAGAAAAGGCTGGAGATGTTGTGAACCAGAAATAGGTCCCTACAAGCAGTCTTATTACCATATTCAAAAGAGGTTAAAGAAAAGCTAAAAGAAGGATCAGTCAAAGGTTGAAAATGTTCAAAAAAGTAATGAAGACAATAAGTATCTCTGGAAATTGAAGATAGTAGTGAAGGCACTTCTAGTTCACCAAAAAAGAAAAATCCATGGAAAACAGGGGTGCGTCAGGAGGTTCATGAAGAAGAAAGGCCAAACCAATGGAGGAATTTGAAGTAGAAGAAGCTCCTTAACAAACTGTACGAAGATCAACCAGATTGAGAAAGCCAAATCCTAGATATGCTAATGTAACACTAGTTAAAGATCTACAGTGAAAGAACTAGCTACTTATAAAGAAGCATCCAAAAATAAGGCATGAAGATTAGCCATGGAAGATGAAATCCAAGCACTGAATCAAAATGAGACATGGGATTTAGTGGCAGAATCCAAGGATGTAAAACCCCTATCACACAAATGAGTTTAAAAGTTGAAGATCCAACAAAATGGTTCAATTGAAAGATACAAAGCTCGATTTATTACTCGGGGTTTTTCACAACCATATGGATTAGACTACGATGAAACTTTTAGTCCAGTGGTGAAAATCACCATCATATGTGTTTTGCTAGCATTGGTAACTAGCAAGTCATGGAAGTTACGACATATGGACGTGAAAAATGCTTTTCTGCATGGCAAACTGGATTGAGAAATCTATATGAATCAACCACAAAAGTTCAAAAATAAAACTTGTCCACAATTCATGTACAAGTTGAAAAAGGCTCTATATGGGTTAAAGCAGGCCCCGAGAGCATGGTATGGGAAGATAGCAGAATTCTTAGTTAGTTGTGGATATTCAATGGCTCCATTAGACTCAAGCCTATTTTTTAGAGTTCAAGATGGAAAGATGGTAACAGTTTTGGTATATGAAGGTGATCTCATTATCACTAGGGATGTAAAAAAGAAATTCTTTGAATAAAAAAGAACTTGTTAATCTGCTTCCAAATGAATAAGTTAGGAAAGCTCAAACACTTTCTTGGGCTAGAAGTTGATCATATAAAAGAAGGCTTACTTTTGGGCAACAAAAGTATGCAAAAGACCTACTGCAGAAATTTGGGATGCTCAATTGCAAATCTGTATCGACACCAATGGAGATTAATGTCAGATTCTGCTCAGTAGAAGGCAATGCTTAAGAAAATCCAATAATGTATTGACAGGTGGTATGTAGTTTAACCTATCCAACTTTGTCCCGATCTAATCTTGCCTATACTATTGGAATGGTTAGTAGATCCATGCAAAATCCAAAGAAGATGCATTTGGAAGCACTTCGAAGAATCTTAATATACTTCAAAGGCACAATTGATTATAGAATACTATATGAAAGAGACAATGAATGTAGAGTTTTTGGCTATTGTGATGCTAATTATGCAGGAGACCACGACACTCGTCGTTCAACTACAAGTTGTGTTCAACCTTAGTTTAGGAGTAATCTCTTGGTGTAGCAAGAGACAACTTTCTTGAGTTGTCATTGCCACTGCTTTGTATTGTCTTGTTGTCTCCCACTGAAACAGAATACAAAGCAGTGGCAATGACAACTCAAGAAAGTACATGGTTGATGAACTATGAGAACCTATCAACTATATAGTTAGCTGAAAATTCAGTGTTTCATGTAAGTACAAATCATGTGAAAATACATTATCATTATGCACGAGAAAAAGTCTTACTAGAAGAAATTAAGATAGAGAAAATCATCACAAAAGATCAACTGGCAAACATTTTTAGTAAAGGTCTCAATAGAGCAAAATTTGAAAAAGTTTTGAAGTCAGCTTGGCATGATATCTTGGAAGGAAATAAAAAAGGGATAATTAATGTTGAGGGGGAGTGTTAAAAATCAATAATAATTATCCTAAGTTTATTACTTTGTGTGATGGAAAGTTAGACATGTAGCATAAAGATAGCAAAGTTAAGGTGTGATTGAAATTGTTTGTAAACTAGTATAAATAAATATATTAGGTTTTGGAGTAAATGATCCAAAAATTGTGAGTGTGGGTGTGAGTGCGAGTGTGAGTAAGAGTTAGAATTATTCCAGCAAAACTTTGTGAGACTAGTAGCGTGTCGTAAAATAGTATTATTTGTGTGATTCAAAGTGTACTCCGTACTTCCTGTTTTGATGAATCTTGTACGTAAGAAATAATCACTATTTTACTACTTTTTTTGTGAGTTAAAAAACTTAACTTATTAATAAAACTGTGTATTTGATAGTATTTTCTCTTATCGAAATTTTGCCCAAATCACCGACACCATCTGACAAATATAATACCATACCTCAATAACATATGCCAATGGTCCTTATTATGAAATAAATTGCATATATTATTAATCCATTACCTATTGTACCTTTCACTTGCGTGGACCACATTCACATTCTGTATCCACGGGAAGATATTATTGACTTATATTGTCCTTTTTTATGAGTGGACTAACCTCTTCCTCTCGTGCTTCACCAAGAAGCCAAGCCGCTTGAATGAGTCGCGGCCACGTAGAAGCTAAGCTCTTAGTTGATAGATAGTACGCTGACTCTGGTTTCCACCACAGACTTTTCTTCAATTAGTATTAGTTTATAATTATAAATTAGTTTCATAATAGTAGACAAGACCCCTCCTTCTGTTTATCTATTCTCCACGTGCCAACGTCCCATCCATGAGATGAGATCCCCATTGCAACAAAATATCTATGAAACCCACTCCACAGCATAGAAAGATATCTTCTCATGTGGGACCCAACACCAAATATCAAATTGGAGGGAACAGGGAGAGCCTTTGAACGTGCACCACCCATTCCGGACTCCCAATTCCCAAGTCTTGAACTTCCTTTTGTTTATGGAGCTGACGTGGACGAAGTTCAGATATTTTCATCCATGTGGGCATGGGACCCAGTTGACTTACAGCCCTAGAAGAAGACGTGGTTGTCTGTGGACGCTGTAATCACCGCCATTCAATCTCAGTTTTAAATATGTGTGAGGCCTGGATATTTTGTTTCTTCGCTTTCTTTCTGCTTTTACTACTACAGCTACTACATATGGCCCATTGATTTTGCAGGGGGACTTTGAGAGTTCAATCCTGGAAGGATATTATGGGAGAGGCTGTGTTGGAGGCGGTCAGAAGAAGTAAAAATGAGATGACTGAAGAAAGAGAAAACGAAGAAGAAGAATACACTGAGACTGAAACCGGGGAATCGAATATGAACACTAAGAAAAAGAAGAAGGAAGGTGATGGTTCGAATGATTGTGAATTGACCCTGTGGGAGAATTTGTTTCCTAAGATGGTTTTAAGGGTATTGCTTGTTGAAGCTGATGACTCAACTCGGCAGATTATCGCTGCTCTTCTCAGGAAATGCAGTTACACAGGTTTGTTTTTTGTTATCTGAATTCTCTTCTGACCATGAATTTTCCAAATTTAATTTCTTCTTTCTGGCGACCATTGCGATGATATTCCTAATTAATTAATGAAGATAAAAATCTTTAATTCAGTGTTCAGTGGAATTTTGGATCAAGGTATTTAAGTTCAATACTTATTTTATAGTGTTGTATTAATCTACATATTAAATCCTTTTCAGAAATCGACTCTGATTATTCTTGTTTTGTTGGTGTTTTCTACTGAACTTTTTTTCTTAGGAGTTGGTTCAATGTTTTCTTTGTTTTTTTTCTTCCCTTTCGTTTGGAATCCCTGGCTGAGAAATAGTAAAAAAAAAAAAGAATAAATTTCAAGGACGTGCTTAATATCGAGGAGTAAGAAGTTAACAGTGAACTATAAAATCTGAAGAAAACGTACCAAATTGGAATATGGAAGTTTTTGGAGCAAGAAAAAGCTGAACAATTAACAACAGTACAAATGTTTAATGTCCAAGTTTAATAACATAATTATCCAATAAACCATGAAGCTACATAAAAACCAAAAATTGCATAGAATCAGACATCAGTGCTTTAGTAATCCGTTGCTCTTCAGCCTTCGTCCAGACTGTCGTGTTGTGATGGATGTATGTCAATAAGTTGATTGCGTACTCATTCCATGACTTGCTGGTTGACTTACAGTGAGAAATGCAGAGCCAATTACCTTTCAGAGTATCTGACCACTGACTTCTGCATGGAACTTAGTAATTCTCCTAACCTGTAATATCTAGATATTGAAGGCAAATTAGTTTCCAATTCGTCCATGTCTTTGTTTAGATTTTGGTTTTCATTTATCTAACTAACAGAATCCTCGGAGTGCAGGAAATTTCATTTCTTAAAGCTGTACTTTGAGCTGACTACTAATACAGAAAACGCTAGACATTTGAACTAAACAATCAACTTACTTCTAGGGATCATTCTAGGAAGAGCCTCACATATATTATCAGAGGTTGTCCTTGTCACTGAGATCTTCCCTTCAAACTGTTCCTCAAACTCTACTGGGTTCTGAATTACTGTCTTTTAAATATTTTAGTTAGATTTTCGGCATTAATTCACATCTAGAAACTACTTTTTGTTTAATGTCTGCTGTTTTTGCAGAGCAGTTACTGCTGTTCCTGATGGCTTGAAGGCATGGGAGATACTTAGAGGAAGACCGCATAATATAGACATCATTTTGTCGGAAATTGATTTGCCTTCAATATCTGGATATGCTCTCCTTACTCTAATCATGGAGCATGAGATTTGCAAAAATGTACCAGTTATAAGTATGGAATGCAGACTTAGTAATTCTAAATGTAGGATTAAATTTTGGGTTTTCACCTGTTGAGAAATTTATCCAGATTTCTGATGGTTTTGCAGTGATGTCATCCCAAGATTCAATTAGCACAGTTTACAAATGCATGTTGAGAGGTGCTGCTGACTATCTTGTAAAGCCTATAAGGAGAAATGAACTTAGAAACTTATGGCAGCATGTATGGAGAAGACAATATGTATGCAAAATTTAACATTTAATCATTTTGCATTTAAGCTTTATTTGTAACCTTCAGTTTTGATCTAGAACTAATTTGTTCTTACTACTCTGTCAGTCTCTTGCAGCAGGAAGTTGTCCCCAAGATGAAAGTGTTGGACAGGGGAAGCTTGAAGACTCTTCCGAAAACAATGCATCGACCAATAATTCAATTGGGGATATGGCATGTATAAAGACAAGTCGTGGATGTATCGAAAAAGGAAGTGATGCTCAGGTCAGTGCTACATTTCGAATGTCTACACGAATGAGCACAGTTAATGGGTTATCAGGTTGATGCTTACATATTGCTAAATTGGTTGTTTATGTGATCAGGTTAATGTGTGCATAGCATAGTGATTCAACTGTGTTTGTGCAACTTCAACACTTCAATCAATTTTAGACCTGGTATAAACTAGTTTGGCATCTTTAGTTTTGGAGTCAAAAGTCCATTTCTTAGAATACTTATTTCCAGATGGTACATCCATGAGGAAATTCATACATCAATATGAACTTAATTCTTTGTATTAGCTTGTAATATAGGCCAATTTCATTGTCAATATGGTTTACCCAAAATTCTGATGCTTTCGACTAAGAGCATTTACAGAACTGAGCTGAATATTGCTCATGGAATAAATTACTTTATTTGCTCACTTAAAAGGAATTCCCTCTCAGTTTAGGTTTACTACATGAGGTTTATATAAAGGTTGCTTTTTATGGCTCTTGCAGAGCTCTTGTACAAAGCCAGGATTGGAAGCTGAGAATGCACATACGAAATACGTGCAGGACAATATGCAGCCTCTGTGGGTCAAATTCTTGTTGAATGACACCAAAATGCAGAAACACGAAGTTAAGATAAATTTTGGCAAGCAATTGCTGATGCATGAGAGTGAAGTTGGTGGTAAGGCACTTGCCTATCTAAAATTAACTTGAATGCTATATTTTTGTGGAAGAACTGAAATTTTGTACATATATTTTCTACATTAGGTTCATCTGATGCTGCCCGTACCAACTTTAACAAAATGAATGTGGAGGGCAACAGTGAACCAGAAAGTCAGGCTATGAATGCTAATATTTCTTGTGAGGCTTGTGGTGATAATGATGTCCTTATTAACTATTCTAGAAAAGCCATCGACTTTATGGGAGCATCTGGAAGTCAAATTTATAGTTCAAATAATGCAGAAGATAACCTTGATTCTTGTCCATATTTGGATCTTTCGCTGAAGACATCTCAACCTAATGGCTTTGGCATTCAAGTTGCTGAAGAAAGACGTAGTCTCAGACATTCAATTGCCTCAGCTTTTATGCCGTTAGTTCTGTTTCCATTAACTAATTTACTTTTCATTTGGATTTGGGACAACTATTTGTGAGGTGTGACTACGAGCAGAGAAAGAATTTATTTATCGATAAGTGAATTAATGTTGGGACCTCTGTTATCAGCTCAAGCATTTTCAAGGCTATGATTTTGAATCCAAAATTATCCAAAAGACTGATAACATGACATTTTATTTTTTCCTTCTATTTTTGTGGGTTACCTAGGATATCTTCACGGAACTTCTGCAGTTCCAATTTACAACTACCTTTAATTATGCTTTTTTTCAGGTATACTAACAGGGCATTGCAACCCCTACGTTCACCATTGTCAATCTTGTACAATCAAAGAGAACTTGGAACTCATTCGGAGAGAAGATTGTCCAATACTAGTGACTGTGATTCTGATGCTCCGGGTCCAACATCAATTACTCAAAGAAGTTTTGTCTCCTTAGCTACTGGTCAGACCAAAGAAACTGATATTGCAACTTCATGCCCTCAACAAGTAATGCATTCAATCCAAATTCCTAGTCATGGTCTGGGATTTAATAATCAATCCACAAACCACTGTTCTCCATTACCTTCAACATTTTGCAAGCCATCAAGTTCATCACCAATGCCAAATCCAAGTTCAGCCAGCCATCCGGATCCCAACTTTAAAGCGAGTCAATTCCATCAGTCCAAGCTTGGAAGTAATTTTGAGAAGTTTTATAAGCGACTTGGTCAAAATAGAAATGATCCCACCAGTCGAAATCTAATACGGGAACAGAAATTGGATTCTTTTAAGGATCATGGACATGCTTCTACAACTGATTCTGTTAGTCATCTTAAGGGATATGAAAGTGTTTGTGGTATTAACAGAGACGGGGATCCAGTTAGTCTTGTTAGAACTGCCACAGAGAGCAAAAATGAAATTGATGTTCTCACTCACGATGGATCCTCTCTTCGATCTATCCAAAGAGAAGCAGCATTGACTAAATTCCGTCTGAAGCGAAAAGAAAGATGCTATGAGAAGAAGGTAATCTTTCCTTTCTTGATTAATGATTTTTAGAACATTCAATCAAACTGAAGCTTGCCCAGTTTCTAAAGCTAGTTCTAACTTCCATGCGTGTAGACAGGGAGATAATATCAGTACTCTAAGGCATCACTTGCAATAGTTAATATACGTTTTGTTGCATTGTTTGACAACAGCGAAGTATAACAGCTATTGTATTCATACGTTGCTAATGGAATTATGTTTTTCAGGTTCGGTATGAGAGCAGAAAAAAACTTGCCGAGCAACGTCCCAGAGTGAAGGGACAATTTGTGCGCCAAGCGCAGAATAGCCCCCCACCTACTGAAATTGGATAGCTGTTGGTCAATTGTCTTGGTGGTTAAGAGTTGATCCATTAATATCAAAGATCTTAGACCATTAGCACTCATTTTCATGCGCTTTCCGTTTCCGAGATGCTTCTGATGTACATCTTTAGTCATCTTATGTATTGTAATTTGCAGAAGGTACAACATATGTATTTTTTTAAATAGTAGCTTTGAATTTGTATTGTACATCACGTAGAGATCATTTATAGACATTTTCTTTAAGTTGTAATGTGTAGGTTAGACCATCCAAAATCCTGTACACAAGTCTAGTATAAAAAACGTTTTGAGTAAATGCACCCTCTTCTTGTTACCAGTGATTTCACGGATATACCAGCAGGGTGTCCAAGACTTACTGGGTTGTATTTTGCAGTGGGTACAAGAGAGTATCTACTCTCTTGTACCCACCGTTTTTTTCTTAGTTTCTTACCTATTTTCCTCTACACTGTTGTATATACTAGATTTAGAATGTGCGCATGGAGTTAGATGGCCTAACATCTGAACTGGGTCTATCATAGTTCGTACGTAGAAAAGAGTTGTATTAAATCAGTTGTAAAGGATTATAATATCTGGTGGCCAAGGGGATGCAACTAATTTACTCAAAAAACAGGTTCTACATAGAAACCAACGAAAAGAAAACAACATTTTCTACGACTTTTCTGTCTCACTTTGCCAAAAGAGTGCTTTAGCGATATAATCAAACGCTAGTGACTGATAAGACATGCGTGCACCTGAATTGATACCGAAAATTCCAGGCGACCCCATTCATCCAAAGTCATGGATCCATGTAATGATACTAATATTTGATAAATTGTTTCCACTAACTATTCTCTAATCTTGATGCATTCATACTTGGTACATGCAAGTATATAATCATTTGTTCCCCATAATCATAAACTCACACACACACACACTTATCTACATGTATATGTTTGTAATTGAGATTGTGTTAGGTCCCCATAAGAGAGAAGAAAGAAAAAGTTGATAAGCAAATAAAGGAAGAGCAGACGAGAAAGAAGTCACTAAGGTACGTCCTGGCCCAGGGCTCAATAACTGCAAATTAGTCTCATCTCACTGTGTAATATTCCTCCCTCCATGCATGGACCCAAACACAATCATTGCTCTACGTGGCAGACATCCAATGGAGAAGTTTCTTTTTTAACTTTTATTTCATATCTCTCGTCAAACATTAGTAAGTCTCCCGTGTTTTCTTTTTCTTAACCTAAAAGTAACGGCTACAAAGGACCGAAACAACTAGTCAAAAGATTAGTTAACAGATTCTCCATACTAGAACCCAACACTCTCAGCTCGTGTTAAATAAGTAATTAAACGCAATTTCCAGTTGAACACTTAAATCACAGTATGCCATTATGAATACACCAAAATTTGTGTTTCCACTTGAGAAGAAAGGTTAGATTCTTCTTTTTAATCAATCAAAAAACCACCTTACTCACAGGAAATGAGCTTCATTTACTACATACTTACCTACATACACCTAAACATCTTCTTCTTCAGATAATGGCGTTTCTCGAGTACGATGAAATGATGATATTGGTTTATGCCTACACATTCCATCCAACATGTTGCTTCCAGGACGGTATAAACATACATATGTAAGACACTCGCTTGTACAAATTTTTTCTTTATAAAATTGATAGAATTATTTATTACGAGAAGCGAAACAGGTGATCTCAGAATGTATCCTATTCTCCTATGCAAGGATTTCACGATATATCTTAATCTTACCCATAGTATGTTAACGACTGGCGTTCCTTTTCCCATGGAAATTCAATCGCATTGAGTGGATTTAAGTTAGCAGATCAACTTGTGACTTTTGTTAATACTACAAGGAATAGGATGAAGTGGGTATATACAACTGTTTCGTTCTTCAAAATGGAGCTAGCTTCAAGAACTTGTTTCTTTGCAAGCTGAAAACACCCAAAAATTTAACTTTGTCAGGCATCTAATAAGGCAGCAGTTGTTTGTTGGGACAAAACAATGGAATGAATTCTGTTACTATGGTTACGTTGTATGTGTAATTCTCTAATTTAATATATATACCAAATACAAAAAAATGGAATCAAATATGTTAATTTGGATAATAACATAATCAATCTGAATCAAACATCAAGAAAATGTACTAGGTGACATATATTATAAAAAGATTATTTTAATTATAGACCGCTTTTAGTATCTTTGTTAACGTTATTAATATGACTTATAATATAAGACATACCTTTAACACTTATACATATATACATATCAGATTTAATTAAACTTACTAATTAAGTATCATTAAGTTTTTTAACTAAATTATGTCATTTTAAGATTGAAAAGCCTTAATCAATCATGGGTGGGAGTTTCATTTTTCACATAGTTTAGTCAAACAATTTAATGAAACTTAATTAGTTAGTTTAATTAACTTTGACTTACGTAAGTGTTAAAAGTATTTACATTATCTGAAAAACCACGCCAGCAACATTAAAAGAGATATTAACGTTGAATTAGAATTGAAAAATTAAAATTTTAACCATTTAATTACCACTTTTAAAATTCGGTTATATTTGAAAACTTAAATAAAGTTTAATATCTTTTTGTAACAAAAAAAAAAGGGTTGAAAACGAGAGGAAAATTTCAATGATTCAACGGTCGAGATCTAGTTTCAACGAAATGCGTAAATATAGAACCACCGATCTAAAAAGTTAGACTGTTGAGTTCACATGCAAAGCAAGTAAAAATTTCACAGCTACCTAACAATACCAATACCATCATAAGAAGAGCCAAGCCAAAAGCAACCACAGACTTTCCCAAAATAATTGCTGCTTTCTTTTTCTTTATTAACCCCACCGTTTCTTCTCATTCCTTAGCCTTGTACACAAAAACTCTTTCTCTTCTCTTCTCATTCCTTGGCCTTGTACACTGCAAATGTCTCAAGTCTTCACACAATCTCCAAAACACTGTGCCAATAAAGGATTAAACTTCAACAAGCTCTACAAGAGGCTATTTTTTGCATCGTCCGCACTTTTCACCTCTGTTCTGTCACTTGTTTTACTCATCTGGCTCATCCTACGTCCCACCAAGCCCGAGTTCTCCATCAAACAGTTTGATATATACCAGCTCAATCTCTCAGCTCCTAATCTCCTCAACTCCTCTATCCAAGTCAGTTTGCAATCCAGGAACCCGAACCAGAAAGTTGGTGTCTACTACGATGACTTTCAAGTTTATGCCGTGTATAAAAGTCAGCAGATAACTACAGATACCTCTCTTCCTCCATTCTACCAAGGACATGAAGATACTAACATATTAACAGCATCTTTGATTGGACCCGGTTTACCAGTGGCTCCGTCGTTTGGTTACGAAGTGGGACGTGACCAGACGGCCGGAAGGTTAGTCATCAATTTGAAAGCTAATGGACGGCTCAGGTGGAAAGTCGGAACCTGGGTTTCAGGGCGCTACAGGTTTGCTGTTAGTTGTACTGCCGTTCTACCTTTTGGACCAAATATTCCCGCCGTTCCTCTGAGTTCGAAGCAAGGAACTGAGTGTTCAACAACTGTGTAAGCCACTAAGATATGGGGAGAAGTAATTGTATGGAGCTAATTACATTTTCCATTGTATTTGCCAATTACCAACTTTATGTTTTACATATTTTTGCTGCTCTAAGTGTAGTAGAGTGTGTATAGTACATGATAAAGATGAATGTTCCACATGTGGTGTTTTCAACTGAGAGAGTTTATTTGGATTCTGTATCTATAATTTTCATCCTGTAGTTCTGCTACTTTTAGTCTTTGATATTTAAAGGGAGAAAAAAAAAATCGTAGCTTTCTTCGTGGTGGAGCTTTTCTCAGACCAGAGAAAAAATAGAGATGAGATTTCGAGGAGAAAGGCAAAATAAAGGCGGAAACAAGTTGGTTGATTTGCTAAGGATGGTATTTCCATGTCAAGCTTGCTCTCACCTTTTTAGGCGATCATTAGAGACATCGCAACTTTTGGGTCCCAATGTCCAGTAGATTTCTGGAATCTGCTCCTGTCAAAATCCATCTCCGATTTTCACTTTCTTCTTGGCAATGTAGGTGTTGAGTTGGATCAGAATATGCATGCAAGTTCAAATATGTTACTTTCATTTCCATCATATTGTTATTCTGTGTTCTTTTTCATTTCAATATATGAAACCTGAACCTGATTCCATAAAGCGTTTTAGTTTCTTGCTTATAGCACAGGACTCGGGAGGACGAAGCGAGAAGGCAAAAGTAATATGGACCATCTTTTGCAAAAAAAAATATATTCTTTAAAGATTCACAACAAAGATTACATCTGAACTCTATGAATTTAGTCATCTTAATTGACTTCATTATTGAGTCCATTTAGATGTTATTGTGGATCAAATTCTTTTTCTTAATTTAGTTAATGAACTGTTAATATTATTTAAATAAAAATTCCAACATTTGTATCTTTCATTGGCAAGGCTAAACTTAATTGGCTCAACATAACTACACCGAAATGGGCGACTGTTCCATTTGGACTCACGAGTCTTAAGTCATGAGATTGTAAAACTACGTATGAATAATGGATTCGATTCAATAAAATCGGCACGGAAAATGGAAATAGAGAGAAAAGGGAAAGATGTTAGGTGGCGCAAATTTATAAACTAGCTAAGCTTTTCTTCAGGTATCTGAAAAGCAAGCTAGAGTTCATACTGTTCAGTACTATATTAATTGTTTAGTCTTCATCAAAAACCTCTATAACTTTTGGTAGAAAGACTCCTTTTTACAACTGCTTTCTAAGTTAAATGCTCTACTACAATGTCTTTTCAGGAGGGACTACAAGCAAGAAAATAGAGGCCAGACGGTCGTGAATGGACGTTGGGATTGGAAAGGCCTTCCAAACTCTCGTATTCAGTCCAAACTCCAGTTTTGATACGAATTTTCCATTATATCAACAAATTTTCAGATCAATTGTGGAGTAATATTTATGACAGTACTTTTAATCAATATTGCAAATATCGTAACGCACATAATAGTGAATTAAAATCCAGTATAGTACTATATTAGTACCAACAAATATCAGGTACCGTTTCAAGTAATTTTTAAATTTATAAAATAGTCTCTAAATTTTTAAAAATTTACAAAATGGTCATTGTCATATTTTACAGTACAATACTTTTAAGTTTTAACTTTGTCTCCAAAAATCATAATAATAAATAATAATCACAATTAATGTGAAATAACAATAATTTTTAGATATTTCACATATAAATAATAACCATGATTTATATGAAAAAAGACAATCATCATCATACAAATATAAAATTAAGAACAATACAAAGCATTTAAAATATTATAACTTTAATTTTTATTATATAATAAATAATAATTACATCAAAACATCTAATAAAAAGAACAATAAATATCCTTAATTATCAAATTATTACAATTTATAAAAAGAGTTTGTGATAAAGAAACAATCAAGTAGAATTAAAATATGAAACAAAAACATATATTATTTAATTTACTATCAATTAAATATATTATATTTAATTAATTCAAATTAATTATTACTAAAATTATAAATATCTTAATTTAATTTATAAAATTAATTTAATAATGCTTAATAAATATAATTAAATTTAAAAATATTTTTAATATATATAAATTTCAAATAAATTT
>JAOQMS010000003.1:27389386-27418990 GCA_027563885.1 Erythroxylum longipes
GGGGCCATTTTGATGCTGCTATGATATTGATTATTGTAAGCAAATTCAATCAGAGCTATATATTTATCCCATGCTCCTCACATATACTAAATGCCAAATGAAAGCATATATAGAATTGTATGAATATGCCAAACAGTATATCATAACTTATGTCTAACGTTCATTTAGCTTAAGTTATATAAATGTCTCACATAGTTATGTGTTCTAGCCGTATGAATAGGTGTTGGGGTGTTACAACAATCATCATTATCATTTTAAGAATTATTATTAAAAGAGTTTGAACTAGAGGAAACTTCATTATTATTTGTCATAAAGCATATGTGAGCCACTTTATTATTTGATTCTCTATTTTCAAAATCGTTTATATCATCCCGTGTGGTCATTAGTCTTTTTTTCTTCCTTTGATGCTTCTCCTTCTTTTTACTCTGTTCTTAGTTGTATTCTAATCAAACTCATCATGAGTAATATTAATTTCATCAAAACCAATATAATTATAATAATCATTAACATATGTAAGATTAAGTATATGCCAAATATCATGAGAATTATGACACATATCTTAAATATGTGTCAAATATCATGAGAATTCTGACACATTGAACTATAAATATCAAATTTCTATGCAATCTATTCTAATATTTATTAGGGTTAATTACAAAAAAAATCTCAAACTTCTCTCAATTTTTCAATTATAGCCTAAACTTTAAAAAGTAATAATAAAATGCCCAAAATTTCAAATTTTTTCAATTCTAGTCTGACGTTAATCTTACTGTTATTTTTGCTGACATGGTACTATCACATGTCACGGGACTCTCATTAATCAGACACATCAGTGTCATTAGGAAAAGTGAGTTTAATTCATAAAATGACGTCGTTTCTTTATGATAATAAAACGACAAAATTTGACTAGGGTTTGCCACTAAACAACAAGAAAAGAAGAGTCACCGCTGAAGAGAAAGAGGAGATCAGAAGGGCTGCCTCCTTCGGAAGGCAAAGCGTTATGACTGCTATGCGGCGAAGGTTTGGTGGCAATCACACAACACCCGTGTCGTACACCTCGAACATGAATTTGAGGTCGAGTTAACCCGTGTGTAACCGTGATGTCTACAACCTATTTAACTCCTAAGTTTTACCCCTTTTCATCAAAAAGACAACTTTCGCAAAGTTCAGCTCGAGTAAGAAGCACCCAAATCGTAAAGAGTAGGAAGAAAGAGGAAGAGTAGTGAGTTATGGAGATTTCCGGTTGATTTGGAAAGCAAAAGGCAGGTGGGAATGTTAAGACATGTAGGATATGGAAAATGAGAGAGTGAATTTTATATATATGCCGAAGGAGAGAAACAGAGCGTGAAGTAGAAGAAAGAAACTTGGTGGCTGTGGCTATGGTTTTGTTGGTTGTCTCTCACAATTACACTATGTGGGGTTTGGCTGGAAACGGACCATGCAGGCATATAGATCAGGAATGGACTAGTGCCACAATCTTCTTTTTGATTATCATAAAGACTGTTACAAATTACAAACCCTAGTTTGAGTTCTTCAAACAACACCATTTTATTATCATAAAGAAACGACATCATTTTATTAATTAAAAGAAATGAGGATCCTCTGACACGTGACAGTGCCACGTCAATAAAGATAATGGTGAGACTAGCGTCGAGTTAGAATTGAAAAAATTAAAAATTTAAGCATTTTATTGCTATTTTTTAAAGTTCGGGCTATAATTGAAAATTTGAGAAAAGTTTAGGCTTTTTTGTAACTAACTCTATTTATTAAAAATAAGTTTATTATCGTTCATATTCTATTCACTATTTTCTAAAATTTTTCTATAACTCAAAATCTTTGGCCATAAGAAAGACTTTCCCTATAGTTCTCCAAAACAAGTAAACATTTTTGTTTTAAAATGGAGCAATATATTTAACTTGGCCTTTTTGGCCAAAAAGTGATGAAAGTTGTATCATAATAATCTTTACTCAAAAATTGCTAGAGATCTAAATATAATAAATGAGACTAACTTTGATACCAATTGTTAGTCCATATATGACACATGTGAGTAGATGAATTGCGTATATTCACTTTTTACCTTATTTGAAAACTAGTGAATAAATTACTTGCTATAATATCTGACAATTAGAAAATTTATATATGACAATAACAAAGTAACCAGAAAAATAACTAAGGTAAATAGGTAAAGAGAGACGTAATTGGCTATAGCAGTTTGACCAAACAACTCATGACTTATGTCAACTCCTCAAGTTTCATGTGGGAATTTACTATCTTCTTCCTTCAATTGGTAAAGATGACCCTCCATATAACTTCTGTTTTGAAGAAGAACCCTTTTAATCGTCTTACTTTTTCACAGGTGAAGAGTAACTCTTTATAAATCTTGCTCAAGATAAAAAAGAATCCTCACAAAGTTTATTTCAATCAAGTTTCCTAATTGAAATAATTGGATAGTCATACAAATTAAAAAAAAACTCTCTTTCTTGCTCTCACCAATAAATAAAGGCTTAACATATGTTATATCAAACACACATGCAATCTCTAAGGTCTCCAGGCTTTTAGAAACTTTCTAGTATTAAAAAATTCTTCTAATAACTCAATTGTTTTCTAATTATAAGTAAAATAAACTCAAATAGTTGTTAAATACACAAGCTATTTGTTACAATGACTAGTTTTGTTCATGGTTGACTAGTCAGACACCTACTTTTGGCTACCTTATATTTAATCGGTGCGAGTCCAACTAGACAATCCTTTAGCCTAACAAACAACACCTCTTATTTTATAATTTTTTTTTTTACTCCTTTGTTTGGCTGGTTGATTTGAACCTTTAAACTAACTGAACCCTTATAGAAACTAAGTTGAAAGCTTTACTCCCAAATATTGCCAAAGATAAAATGTAACTTTTCAATAAAAAGTTATTTGAAAATCATTTCAAAAATTCTTGAAAATTTTTTGAAGTCCAGGAAGTTTTATTTAAAGAATAAAACAAAATTCATCTAATTACGTCAGAATTAATGTATTATTGCCTACATGTAAGTGATCAAACAATGATTGAGCAAATAAACAAAATAAGATTACAAGAAGGAATATAATGATTTGTTAAATCTCAAGAATCTTGATTTCTCTTTATATTTGGTTTTTCACTAGAATTTCTTTAAAACTCTTTTTTAATGATATATGTATTCCAGCATACTCATTTACTTTATCTTTTGATTTTTTAATTGATTCAATCAATTCTTTTACTCAATTTACCCTTTTTATTGAACTTGATTTTGTATATATTAATTTATTAATATCACTATTGATAAAATATCAACATTAACACGAGTCAAAACTATGGATCAAAAAGTCACTTGATCGAACATTATGCCATGTGTATTTTTCAACTCCCTAGCTCTCTCTATTAAAGGTTTTTGGTTAGGATGGAAACAGAGAAAACAACTAGATGTACTTGGTCAGCTGGGATTCTTGCTGTAATTCTAATTTCTTCGTAGGAATGAGATTTAGAAATATGCCTGCTTTCAATGATGCTGCTAGCCAAACAAATCTGATGCTTGATTAAGGATTCTTTTTCTTTATGTACAAGAGTTTTTGAGAGCCAAGAATTTTTCGAACGGGGATGTTCTTAATGCCCTAAGTGACAGTGATCTTTGAGGATATCAATAAGTCGGGCCAGGCTCGGACCGCTCTCAGCTCAACCTCAATCACGACAGATTGCGGGTCAGGATGGGCAGGCTCGTGGCCCGACTCTCCAATAAGTCGTATGACTCGTCTAAATTTTTTTAATTAAAAAAGATAAAATGATGCCTTTTTGTCTAAAATAGCCAAATTACAGGTCACATCGAGCTGACCCATAATTTACTCATGACTCGCTAAATTCGGGCAAAAACAAGTCAAATCAGGCCGAAATTTACATCCTAAATAAGATTATATATATTGAACTTCCTCGATTCTCGCATTTAGCCAGTTAATGGGCAGTGTCAATTGAGGTAGCAGTTAAGTTGACAGGAGCAGTGATTCAGAATTCCTGGTCTAAGAGATGATTCCTTCCGTAAAGTGGTTGTGGTATATGGTATGGTCCTCATAAAAGTCCAAGTTAGACCAACAAAAGCAGAGTTGTGGGATATGGTATGGGTCCAAGTTGGACCAACAAAACCAGAATTGTGGGATATCATATGGTCCTTATAAAAGTCCAAGTTGGACCAACAAAAGCAAAGCACCCTGTTCTAGACAAGAATAGGGTGTTTCTAGAGGGCTTACCATTGTCCACGTACATTTATATTTATATGAATCCTACCTAAATATATGAATAAAATTTAATAAAATATAGATAAAATTAATTAATTGAAATAGAAAATTTAATCCTAACAAAAAAAGTACATATTCTTGTTTCTTCTCAAATTAGTTGCCAAGCGTCAAAATTGTAATCTACATAGACAAATCAAGAAGAAATAAATTAACATCAAAAAATTTGAAATTGGACAAATATTTGATTATAATTTGAAAGAAATTTTAATTAGGGATGACAAAAGAGTCTAAATCTGACCCAATTTGACCATGATTGGTAAAGATCAAATTTTTTCTTTAAAAAATATTTTTGGTTGTATTATGAAATTTTTAATTGTTAATTGATAATATATAATGAATTAGGATAAGGAAAATGAAAATTAACAAAATCCAAATGATGCTGATTAATTAAATTATTAGTCACTGACACTAACTTATTTCTTTTACTTCTCGTGATGAAGCTTGTACAACTATTTTTCTTTTTTCTTTTTTGGTTTACAATGTGGAAGCATGGGCCAGTGAGACCCACACAACACAACCGGCGACTTGAACCTTAAACAAAAGAAAGGCCTACTTTGATTTTGAAAAAACTTGGCAACGACCCGGAAGGTAGGACCTGTCTTCTTCTGCTTGACTTTTCTCAACTTTCTCACTTGAATTCCAGTTTCCCGGAAAATTCCCAAATCCCAATCTCGGTCTCAATCTTTAAATCACCTTACTTCCTTCAGTAATTCCCATAGGAAAGTTTTTAACTTTTTGCCAGAGATGGAAAATTCCAGCCAAGAATCGTTCCTCAGATCCGAAAATTGCATCACCTATGAATCTCCCTACCCTCTCTACGCCATGGCCTTCTCCTCAACCCCATCTCATCATCACCGCATGGCGGTTGGCAGCTTCATCGAAGACTTCAACAACCGAGTCGATGTTGTTGCCTTTGACCCTGAAACTCTCTCCATCAAGAGTCACCCAACCATCTCCGTTGAGCACCCGTACCCACCCACCAAGCTCATGTTCCATCCCAACGGACCCTCTTCTCTCCGTAAGTCCTCCGATGTTCTCGCCTCTTCCGGCGACTTTCTCCGCCTTTGGGAGGTTCGTGACGCTTCTATTGAGCCGCTTTCTGTGCTAAACAATAGCAAAAGTAGCGAATTTTGTGCCCCTTTAACTTCTTTTGATTGGAACGAGATTGAGCCCAAGAGAATTGGGACTTGCAGTATTGACACTACTTGCACTATTTGGGACATTGAAAAGGGTGCTGTGGAAACTCAGCTTATTGCCCATGATAAGGAGGTTTACGACATTGCTTGGGGCGAAGCTAGAGTCTTTGCTTCTGTTTCTGCTGATGGGTCGGTCAGGATTTTTGATTTGAGGGATAAGGAGCATTCGACAATCATATATGAGAGTCCACAACCTGATACACCGTTGCTTAGGCTGGCCTGGAACAAGCAAGACTTGAGGTTCATGGCCACCATATTGATGGATAGCAACAAAGTTGTGATATTGGATATTCGGTCTCCAACAATGCCTGTTGCAGAGTTGGAAAGGCATAGAGCTAGCGTGAATGCTATTGCTTGGGCTCCTCAGAGCAGCAGACACATCTGTTCTGCTGGTGATGATACGCAGGCTCTAATTTGGGAGTTGCCAACAGTAGCTGGACCAAATGGCATTGATCCCATGTCCATGTATTCTGCTGGTTCTGAAATTAATCAGCTCCAGTGGTCTGCAGCACAGCCTGATTGGATTGCAGTCTCGTTTTCCAATAAAATGCAGCTTTTAAAAGTTTGAAGCCCCCCTCTGATGAAACATCTATAAGCTTAACTTGTACCATTTCTTCTTAGCTTTTTATTAGCATCTTTCACTGTATGAACTCTTTGCTTGGTTAGAATGCAATAGTTCAATTGTTATTTCCTTGACCAAAGATTTCATTTATGTCATATTATTTCTACTTAGTTAATTGTCATTAAACATGCGCTGTGTCAACTGCAACTGCCACCACTATTCTATTTTCCTTTTTTAATTAATTCCACAAATTTTCAATATAGGATTTCTTGTGTTATCAAAACTGTGCTTGGATGTTCTACGAACGACCTTAGCTCCCTGAATCAGTTCGGCAGAAGTATCAGTGCTAGTTTTTGTTACTTGCTATGGTTCTACTGCAACAAATTTCTCGATGAGTGTCTTATAAGATGTTATACGAACTTTTCTCGATATAGCAGGTATCTATTGAGCGCTTGCATTGATCTTTTAGCTAAGCTATTATGCCATTTTAAGAAAACAATTGAGTTTCTCATTACAAATTTTGACCTGCTATGCCTTTTAAGCTGCCTCAAACCTGTCAAAAATGTTAATAGAGATCCGCAATCTCTCTCGATCTAACATATTATCTCATAGTTCATCTTTTCCAAATTTGAATGGTCACTTATAGCAAGATGTTTTTGCCCATGTGATTTTTTATTTTCATTTATACGGTCAGAATATGAAAAGTCTTTCCTAGTTAGACCTTTCTTCATGCGAATACAAGTTGATGGTGTTGGCCAAATTGTCGTTAAATTTTGTTACAATGTCCAGTTGTTATTTTAATTCTGGTTTATTTTGTTGTTTAGATTCCAACCGTTATTCACAATGTGAATTATGCTTACGGATTGCTGATCTTGCTCCCATTGATGCATATTCTGAACTTCCATGAAGATAACAGTCAAGCACTCCCATAATGTGTTTATCCATCCTTTAGTTGCTTCATGCTTGTCTAGATACCTCTAGTTACATTGAATGCTGAATTGCATAATGTTTGATAAAAGTCTGGCCAAAATTGCTGGTCCTAACTCAGAAACTTGGTTGCATCTTTTCTAACATCTCTACAGTTTTACATCGCGGACTGGACTTTGATGTTTCGGCTTTCAGCTTCCTATCCTTCAGTCTTACTGTCCAGTTGCACATTGACCATGTTGGCTTGTTAATTGTCATAGCTGCAGCTTGACTGCATTAGCATTCCCCTGCATTGAACAATCCAATTCTTCATGATCCACTTGTGCATCTATTCGACCTTCCTCATGTTAGCTTATGACATATATATTTATATATACAAATGCGCATCGTATGCTGTTATGTTATACTTTTATAGCTAACTAAATTACACGGGAGTTACATTCTTAAATTGCGGTTTCTTTGTAGACAAATGTTGCCAAATTTTAGTGTAAAGCTCATTTGTCATGTCTCATTTATTAATTGAACCCACATGATAACCAAGACTAATAGGAAAGCAAGACGCTGTATTAATTAGAGATGACAATGAATTAACTCATAGGTTTTAATTTAAGATGTTTTCAATAGATTGATCCATCAGTCAAATCAGGCCCAAATTAGTACGAGATTCGATTTTTTTAAGCAAAAAGAGTTAGACCTTGGGTAGATGTAGTTTTGGACAAATTAAAAAAAATTATTTTACACTTTTAATTTAAAAATTTTATTTAAAAAATTAGCAAGACTGGCTCATAAGCTGACCCATTGTCATCCTTGATATTAATTTGTATGTATATTGTACCATAAAAAAGTTAATAGCTTGGAGATTATCTTTAGATACAATTGCAATACAACTCCTCAAATTAATATGAATTTGACCTATTGCACTAACATAGTATGGGTAGTGCTAAATCGTGTTCTTCACTTGCATGTAGTGTTTATATGTGAATATCATCAAAATTCGTATAGTCGGTACCAGAAGTTGATCTTTGGGCCACTCTGGCTCATTGGGCAGATGGGGTTAACAAAAATCCAAAGTATGTGGCATTGTTATATCACATGAATCAAGAAAGGATCTTCTCGTTATAACTCTTAGGCTAATTAAAATTTTCACTAATAAGCCTCAACAGAGTTGTATCATGAGTTTTTAGCTTATATAACAGATTTCCATAAGAGGGCAAAGATAAACAAAAATTGACTGTAGTTTAAATTTTAGATATGTTACCTGAGACACAAGTCCTCGTTTAAGGCGACAATTCTCAAAGCCTATCTTTTAGGAATTTAAACTGATCAATCTTTCTTGTTATAACTTAGATCTTAAATAGGATTTATAGTCTAACACATTCTGATACACAGAATCCTCATGAAGAGACAAGTATAAAGCATAAATATTTTTTTGTATGGTTGTTTCTTACATTATTCAAGAATCAAGCTTTTAAGAGAGAGAGAAACTTATAAGAAAGTCATAAGATAGAAAACACTCTTCATATTATTAATAGAACTAGGTGTATCTAAAATGGAAGAAAAACCTTACTTTTATAGATGAGGAAAGGGAGAACAAGACAAATAACTTTTAAATAAAGATACAAATAGTCCCATATAATACAGTGCATAATAAAAGTAAAAATTATTGGGAAACATTGGGCCCTAATAATATTCCTAAGAAATAAGATAGAACCTTTCAATAAGGTGGTATAGAGGAAGATTGAGGTCCACTATCATCGTCAGAAACTAACAATATTTCATCATCTACTTTTTTCAGTTCTTTAATGAAATGGGCTATTTCTATATCGGTCTAAACTGGGGGCCAGAGATCTTGAACATCTTGAAAATAGTCAGGAAGTTTGTGCTCTTCTTCAGGATTATGAGCAGTGGAGCTTTCTCCAATTTCAAAATGCTTCTTAGGCTCAAAACTTGGTGGGTATGGTAGTTCTCTGGCCATGACAATAAAACTCATGTGAACAACTTGGTTAACAGAAGACCAATATCCAACAGTTGGTAAAATGTACTCTAGTAGGAAAAATCTCCAAGGTATGGACTCAAAGATGTGTAAGTAGTAGGCTTACTGTATTTGAGATTCTGATTAAGTTGATCTAGAAAGTGATAAAGATCACGCATTAAGTCTTTCTGACTTCTTGGCTAGTCAATGGAGGTCCTACAAATTTGAAGATGATTAATGGTACAAATATAACCATTTTTAGTTAGGCTATAAGGACAAAGGAGGACAATGAAGATTGAATGAGCTTTCTGTTTAGCCAAGGGAATACTTCATAAATAATATCTATTGAGTATTTTTTCTAAATGGATATGCCATTTTGCCAAAGGTAGAGCCACTCCAAGAATGCCCATAACAAATAAATGGCATTGATGGGATTGGTTAGGTGATGGTACACTTGTAGCAGAGATAGAGCAATGGGATAGGCATAAAAGGCAGATAAAGCCTAGAGTCATATAGTGGGTTTAGAAAGAGAATAATAGAAATGGGGAAGGGTACAATAACATGTTAATATGTCAATTTGGTGTGGATGAGGAGGAATATTCAGGGTGGTGAGGACAAGGTGAAGGTGATAAAAAATGCTTATGCAAAGGAAAACAACAATTTCATCTAATGTTTGTTGAGGATTTATATTAATTAGGGGAAGGATTTTTTGATAAAGGGAAAAATCCATAATTAGGAGGAGTAAAGGAATTGGTTTTCTGGATGGGAGAGAGAAATTGAATTGATTTTCTGGGTCTGGAGACAAAATTAACAAGCACATTGCGATGACCTTTGACATGGCAAACTATGAATTTATAGAGAGAGAATTAATCTTTCCAATGAAGTAATTAGTTGTCAAGCAATATTTTCTTGTTAGGCTCAAGAATCTTTGGAAAAGATGTATTGTTTATTTCAATCACAAAGTGATAAAGGCTGAGGTGAAAATCAAAATTTTCAATATCTTTTATTACAACCAAGATCTCCATGTTGATGGTATAATAATGATTTTCTAATTCTTTGAACTGGC
Organism: Erythroxylum longipes; assembly: GCA_027563885.1. NCBI lineage: Eukaryota > Viridiplantae > Streptophyta > Magnoliopsida > Malpighiales > Erythroxylaceae > Erythroxylum > Erythroxylum longipes. Next base: position 27,399,415 of record JAOQMS010000003.1, read on the forward strand.
TACTAGCATAACTGCAATAATGTCGTGTCCCATCAATCTCCTTAATCAAGATGATATCCTAATAATGGTCACTAGCATCTATATGAAGGATGCGTTGACCATTTTTAGGAATCTTTAAAGGAGGTGGATGCTGACTAACTTATTTTAAGTATTGGACAAACTTGGTTAGATCTTTAGTCTATGGTGGTAGATTCTTTCTTAGCAATTTGGGTAAGGAATTTGTATAATTAGCAACTTGTGGGATGAAATCTCTGAAGTAATTAACAATTTAAGGAAGTGTTGGATTTGCTTTATGTTTAGTTTTCATCAGGAAAATATTGATAATTCATTAGCTATATATGGGTCAGGCTGATGAAATCTATCACAAAAGTTCATACCCAAAATTCTATTTGGGTTATTCCAATATGACTTTTTTTTAGTTGAGAGCATGATCTCATATTGCTTTGTAAGATCCAAAAATGATTGAAGTAGTCCCTTATGATCTTTATGAGTCTTGGAATATAATATAATGCCATCAGTATAGATCAACGTACTAGAAAGAATCAGCTCATAAATCTTCATCATAGCCCTTTGGAACAGTGATGGAGCAACTTTAAGTCCAAATGACATGACAATCCATTTATATTGAGCATTAGGAATGTAGAAGGTTGTCTCGTATCGTTCTTGTGAATCTATTATCAATTGCCAAAAACCTACTTTAAAGTCAAACTTTGGAAAGATATTGATAAGATTAATATCTTTATTCTTTTTAAAGGTAAAGAATTGTGGATTCTTCTAAAGAGGATGGGGGTATGAGAACTGTATATAGTTCTTAGGACAGTGTTCCAAAAACTGGTCTCTTAATTCTTCATATTGAGAAGGTACTTAGGTAAGTTCAAACATATTGCAATTATATAAGTAAGCACTGAAATTGGCTCATAATTTGATACCAGTCCATAAAATTTGTAGAGGGGATGCTTTGTAGTAAACATCCATACCAGTCAAGATATCTGGGCCAGTAGATGACTAGCAAGAACTTTAGTCCACATCTATAATCAGGAACAAATCTTATCCTTATTTTTCTATTGTTGATAAGCCCAATCTTAAATGAGTTGCCATCAGTAGTAGTAAAATATTTATCATAAGATATTTAGGCTTCAGGAGGTAACATGTTGGACTTCATAACACTTCGACAAGATCTAGTATCTATATATCCAATAACCTTAATTGGCTTATCATATTTATCCTATTATAACAACTAGATATGGACATAAGGACGAGGAACAGTAATAGGCTTTGAGTCTACCTTAAAACATGTTTTTTGTAACCTGTATAGGTTATCATCTTAAGTATCCTTATCTTTATAGAATAGGTCAATAGAGGATTCAAACACATCATTAGAAGAGTCAATCGAAACAACAAATTTTGTTTACTTATCTTCATTGAATTGTTCATCAATGATGTCTTAAATATTACCATTTTCATGAATTGGCATGATACCCTCAATAGATTCCAACAATTTCAAATCCTTTTTTGTCTTGTTAGGACATTTTCGAGCATAATGTCCAGGCTTGCCACAAATAAAACAATGATTTGCCTTTTTTCATAAAGAAATGAACAAACCTTCACCTTTTATTTCTTCTAAAAGGTCTATGATAACCTCCATTAAAAATGTGGGATCGTTGAGATTTCCTATAAGATAATTGCTTGTAATGATATCTCTTTTTGGGATGACATTCACGGTCTTTTTTCTCCTTGCATTTGATCTTGAGATAAGGCTTCTTGTAAGACTTTTTTTTTAATAGAGGATCACCTTTAATCATATTCTTAAAAAAAAATTTGACCGCAAAGTTTATCAAGAGAAGCTAATACGAGTTGATAGATCTCATTAAGAGATATTTCTATTATATCTCTTCATAGAGCTGCAACGGTCCTTTGAAGTTCAAGTTGTAATTCTTCTGAAAGAGATGAGATGAATGTATAATAGAGATTGATCTTGTTAAAACCTTTAAGCATATAATATCTTTCTGTCATACGTAAAAAATGCTTCTATAAATATCTTCTATAATATTCTTATCTGATTTGCTTAAAAATGAGTTGAAAATCTCCAATAAATTTTTATGTATAACTACAAGAAGAATTCCTACAAATGCTACTTAAGTATATTGAAATATGTGATAATCATCTAGACTTTGCCACCATTCTTGTAAAGTAATAATAAAACACGAGGTAAACTCAGACAAGATATCTTTTAAAGGATTATCTGGTCAATTCATCTATAAATCAATCTAAGCACCAAATTCATGAAGATGATCTCTCCATTTTTTGATTGGTAGATTATCAAAAGTAAACCAAGGTCCTGAAGTAGGTATAATTAGTGGTACTTGTATTGGTGCCGGTGAAGGTTTGATTGGTTTAGTCATTGTAGATTCAGCTTCAATGGTTTCTGGTTCAACCTCAGTTGTTTGAGATTTATTCGGCATATTCATCATGATCTAGGCTTATTCAATTAAATCAGCAAATTGTTCAGAAGTCTCTGAATCTTCAAATACAAATGATTGACTTTCATATTCATCTAAGACAGATACTGGTTTAAGAGTTACAATGAACTTTTGTTGAGGAGCTTTATCTTTTCTAATGGATGGAACAAGTTAGGTTTAGGTGGAAAAGAAGGTGGAGTTTTAATTTATAAAGGTTTTGTCCATGGATCAACATGATTGGTGTATGAAGGTGATGGAACATATGTTTTTTAGTTTTGGGCTTCGTAGGTTTGATAGATTTAAGTTTAGTGGCAGGATGAACATGCTGTCTGATTATAGGATAGTTCATTTTAAACATCTTGTCATAATCAGCAGTTTCAGGATTAGTTGAAGTTGAATAGATGGTTGAATAACTGGAAAGGTTGTAAGATAAGCTCCATAAATAGTATTAGATTGTTTTGTCTGTATTTCTATCTCCATTCTTTGAAATACTTCTTTAACTTTTCAAAGTTCTTCCTCATTGGTTGTGAAATCAGGATCTTTCGAGATAATTATCAAGTTAAACCATTTGATCTTTTAAAGATGTATATAGTTTTTAGATACAAGATGACATAGTTTCTACCCTTTTTGGAGTAGCTTATGTTTATTGTTTAAGACCATTAAGATTAGTATCCATTTAGTAAAGAACCTTATTTTGGGCCACAATATTATCATGTGCTAGTTGAGTACTTCATTTGTAGCATGAATTTAAGAGTTAGAAATAACCCTATTTGTATCATGTGTGCATCTTTTCAGGGGAGGAAATTCATCCTCATATGGTCTGATCATCATACATGAAATAAGTGCAAGAGTAAGACCGTCATATTTCACATATTGGATAGGAGGTCCACTCTTGCCTTCTTTGTGTGATAACATCAGTTGAAGCATTAAAATGATGCCAGATGTGCCAGAGGATCTAGGATGTTCTTCATTGGGCCTGGTGTAGAAGGATTTAACATATTAATCTCTTAATGTCCTGAGAATATGCAGAGTAATAGTATTCTAATCATGAGCTCGATTTGCTACTATATATAGAGCATCAGAAGTCAAATTTGGGAAGTTGAGATCTACAACATGATCCTGTAGATGATAGATTATTTGGTGGTGCAAAATGGCCATAATTAATGTAAGAATCTTGCTCTGCCCCAGTAATTTGCATTTGAACTTAAAGTCTCTCAAATAAGGTGAAATCGTCCAACCTGATGTTGAAATCAGGGACTATGGTGAGAATAACACTTACATTGTTAAGAGTTGTCAACAGAGTACTAATCAGTGCATTTTGATAAGTTGTGTAAGCAGTGTCAGGAAGAGATATCCTAGCAGTGGCTGAAATTCCTTTTATTCCATGAAGAGAGGACAAATTTGATATCTCCAACATGGGGATGTGTATGATTATGGTCTCTCTAAAAAGAGATGAGTTCTTTTAAAATCTCCAAGTTCTTTAAACCAAATTGTTCTGAGCAAGAACTTTAGATTATTTTCTTTATCTTTAGACGATTTGCAATAAGGATAATACGAATACTTCTGGTCCAAGAACGATTATAAGAATATATATTATATGGACAAATGTTTAAAAAATTGGACCGAATCGACCGGTCTGACCGAAAAATGTTTGAACCGGCCAATAGTTCGGTTTGGTTTCACTTAATAACCTTTATGTATTAAAACTGGCCGATTTATCAGCGAACTGGCCAGTTTTTTGTCGAATTGGTCCAACTGGTCTATCACTACACAAAATTTCAGATATACCAGAAGCTACTTCTCTTCACCGAAGGCTCGGGCTTTTCCTCTTCACTGCCTTCTCTTCACCAAGAATTACTGATCTTCTCTTCACCATCTCTCACTGCCTCCAGAGATGTAGAAATCAAGCTCTTCTCTTTAAACTTCATATTTCATTTCATTGAACCCTCTCCTCCCTGTGTTCTCTTCACCATCTCTCACCGCCTCCATTTCGTTGCATACTTCTTAACTCGCTCAATCTAAATAAACTAAGCGAGAAAGCTAAAAATGCAAGGTTTGAGTACAGCAACTGCCACCATTGAAGCTTCTCTCGAAAACTGATGATCCTTCAGACATTGAAGCTTCTCTTGGAGGATTGTTACTATTTACTTGTTATTTGTGATCAGTGGTTTCGCAGTGGCTCCTGCACAATCTGCAATTTTACATCCATGTGAGGACGTCGACAGTTACTATGGTGGTGTTGGTCTTCTAAAAGGCAAAGCTCTTAAGACAAGACTATTCTATCATCTTTCCATATCGAGCCCTGTCCTACAAACAAGTTTTTCTATCTTTTTTGACCTTTTGGTTTCTCTTCTCTACTTTTGCTTCATTTTTAAATTATTCAGGTGTGGGATGCTCTTAACATTCTTGATGCTGCAAATATTTATTTCCCTGAAATTTTGGAAGATGTGTATGTATATAATGCATTTACAACTTAATTTGCTTCTTGGTCGATTATACTACACCTCACTAGATTAGCCTTTTTCTTTTCAAAATTGAAATTTACTCCTTGAAAGTTGTTTCAAAGCGTTTAGCTGGGAAAACTGAAGGGTGGAATAGTGAGTCCACGATTATCTCCAAGCTATCTAGCAAGCGAAATTCCCAAGAAAATACTGTAAGCATTTGTGAAAACTATGCATCCCCCTTTTCTAATGCTCAAGCTCAAGTGCCTCATGTTTGTCTAGTGTCTTCTTCCATGATATCTACAACTCATATGTCCACTATGGACAACTTATTCTGAAGTTCATGTATGAACACTTTGCTTGAATTGCTCACATGCAGTCAGCTATAGTTGTATCAAACGAGAATACAAGTTACTTCACTTGATTTTGCTCAAGCCCATTGTCTTTTCATGGCCAACATTCTAGAGTTAGACAACGGTCAGTATCCAATCCAATTGATGGTTGTGGATAGCTCGAAGAAGCTAAGCAGAAGAATGAGTTTTATGTTAATGAGTTGGTCGTTCCTTATTTCATTTGATATGACGTAGGTTCTCTAACAATATTATTGTGAAAATTTTCCAAACTTGGTGAAGGAAAGCTCAGTCACTCTGGATATTCAAGCGGTGGCACCTTAAGGAGTTCTCCTAGTTCCAATCCACTCTCTATAGAAAAGAGTCATGGTGAAACAGTTTGATACCGCATGCTTTTGGTCCTACTCTTGCTTCTCTGTCTTCTTGGGACAAGGAATGAATAATTTTAGGGTTTTTAGAGGGTTCCAATTCAGAAACCATATGAGCTTGTTATTTTGCATTAAAGGAAACCTGTTTATCTATCCATTCAGAACTTATTAGAGTAGCTTCCTGTTTCTAAATGCTACCCACTTGCATCACAGGGATTTGAATTTGGAAATATTTGAAACTAGAATTTTGCATCAACTTGAGCTCATTTATGTAAATTGTCCTTAAGGGCATGAAAAGTATTGACACTATTGAAATGTATTGTCCTGATGGCAAGAAGCCTCTTTTCTGCCAGGCTAAGTGGATTCCTAGACAGCTGAAAGGATTTCATCTCAAGCACCACTTCAACATCAGTACTTCTTTTCCAATCCATTGAGAAGACTGCATCATAGATATTACGATATTGGCATTTTCATCTTTGACTTCCCAACAATTGTTTCTAGATGCAAAAGACTAACAGAAAGCGTTTAGCAAATATATATACTAAGCCTAAACCTACTTAAAAGCAGTGGATAACTACTCTCTTTTGGAACAGGCGCTATATTTGCATATGGTGTTACTAGTAATGGGAAGACGCATACAATGCATGTAAGTATCTAAATGAATACCAATATATTGGAATATATAACCATTTCTTTCCCTACATTCTTGTTCTACTTCAGTGGCTAATTATTTGTGCTTATAAACCCAAATAATATTAATAAGTGGCAACTATGAGAAACAAATTATGTTAGTTATTTAGATGGCAAATACAATATCAAACATGGATTTATTTTATTATACTCATACTAGACATAAAAAATGGTGATTAATAGAGGAAAATGGACCAGATAACTAGCCCTTATAGACAACAACAAGAAGCCCTTTTGTTTATGTCAAGGACTTGATTGGTTATTAACTTCATCTGCTACTAAAATCTTGATGTATTATTTGCCATATGTCTTAAATTTTCAAACATGATACTCATCAGTCCTATATGTTTTTATGTTTTGCCTTTAAATTTTAGGGAGAACAAAAGTCACCTGGAGTTGTTTCATTGGCTGTAAAGGATGTTTTTGGAATAATACAAGAGGTAGGATTGTTTTGCCTACCATTATGTATTTGAGACTTGTATCGTGGAATTGACTAAATATGCTATCAATATGTCCCTAAAACTAATATTAACATGTCAGACACAAGCACGAGAATTTCTTCTTTGTGTTTCTTATTTGGAGATATACGACGAGGTCAGTTAATCTCATTTAAAACTAAGCGTCCTTGATTGTTTCACTAGTAGATATAGTAACTGAAAATTTAGAAAATTTAAACTTTATGGGAAATGCTTTTGACCCTTTCTATGGAACATTGTGCTTGACATGACCACACACAATAATTTTTCTGTGCTAGATTTAGTTCTTGCTTCGAGCAATTCATTGTGTATTACACATGTTCTTTCTTTTTTTCTTTTCTACAAACTAGGGTACTTGTTTTCTTACTTCTTTCTTCATTTAGCTGCCAATTTACAAGATTCAATGCAAACATGCATTACTGCTTGTTGTAACAATGCCTTCAAGATTGTTGCCCATTATCTTGAATGCAAATTTTTGTAAATTTTTACTCTTTTTATAGCTGAAAAGTGGCTACCAGTTGGGGAAGCTTCTTTATCCTAGAGTGGGAAATTTACAATCTTTGATTGCTTTGATTTGAGCGTTGGAACTTTTTTGAAGCTATTTACTATGGTGGTTTTTATAGTGAGCAGAGCCTTGGACGTCTAGGTTATCTTGTAGGAAGTCAACTGGGAGGTGGAATTGGATTAATGGTATATGATGTAGTTAATGGAGTGGATTACTTAAGTTTGTTAGAGTAGAACATGAATTTATGTAGTAGTTAATGGAGTGGATTACTTAAGTTTGTTAGAGTAGAACATGAATTTATGTAATATTTAGAACTCTATTTAATATCAATTTCTGTAATATTTAGAACTCTATTTTTTTTATCAATTTCTAGTTTTGATAATTAGGTTATACATACTCTTTCAACTATTTAAGTTGTTGATCTAAAACACCAAAATTGAAAACTAGCAATAATTCGATTAAGCTATTTGAAGTGGAGCAATTGCTAAATCAAAGTTTAATAAGTGAGTAACATTTGTTGGTCTTTTCTGTATCTATTATGTTACTGTTGGTTTTCTTTATTACAATTGATAATGAGAATTATTTAAGTTTTATGTTTTTTTCCTGACAATAGACATTGGTGTATTTTTTATTTCAATAAAATATTTTATTTTTACTTATTCTTATAAGTTTTACTTCTTATTTATTATATACTGGTTTTATAGCGGTTCACTACCGGTTGAACCTCTAAACCTTAAACTTTTCCTTCGACTGGTTCAATGTCTGATCTGGTTTTTAAAACATTGATATGGACTTTAACAACGGAAGAGAAGTATCATCGATACAACTTTCTTCCTGGAGATGAGTAAATTCTATTAGATTTTATATTTTATTTAAAAGAGTTCGTTTGACATTAGAAGGAAGATTAGCTATAAAAATGGTTGAAGAAAGATGAACAAGTTCATTAAGTAAAGAGTCATTCATAGCATATAGAAAAGTCTCCTTACTCAAGAATAATATATGCAACTTGGTGTTGGTTTATGCCCTACAGTCAATCGTTTTGATTGTATTTTAGTGATAATTATTAATAAAGGCATTCTTTATCTTTATATATTAATATTTTATGTTTTAATACTAAAGATAAAATCCTTGGAATAATTACTGTGTAATTGAAATTATAATGAGATCATAATTATGAGATTCAATTTACACTTATGTATTATTCATAAATTTCTTAGTTGTAGTTTCATCAAGATGGGATATTGTTGAAACAGTAAACTAGCACACATTATGTTTGTTTTTTATGAAGAAAGTAATTGATCTCATAAATTAAAGTATTGAGATGCTTAAACTAATATATGGGTGATTATTAGAGAATAAGTCACTGAATTGACCCGATTATGAGAATTCCGAATGGAATATTACTTATGTGTCTATGGATTATCTCATAATAATAGTTGTATAATTGTTCCGCAGACTTGAGATTATCAAGGTATTTAGTGTAAGAATTACTGTGTTTTGATGCTATTTATGAATTGTCCTAGGATAATTCAGTCGGTAATAATTGGATACAATATGAACCATATGTAGATAGTTAAGTAAGTCGATATAGGATTCGTCACCCTAAAGTAATTAGAGCAAATATTCTACTGTTCTTGATTAGTAATGATTCATAGAATTCTCTGGCCATAGTGAATTGACATTTGAAAAGGTGTTTTCAAATTTCAATTATAAATCAATTACTAATTAGCGAGAATAAACAAGATTGGATGATAAGAGTAGACACTGTATCCATACTATGTCTAATTAGAATATTGAATGACGAAAGGATTAAGTTATACTTCATAGCCATGCATGAACAGGTTAAGTCAATCACTTTGACATTCTTAATATTTGGGTAATCGTGACATGTTGCTAGACGTCAATCATGATTTATGAATATGAATTGTTTAATTGGAGAATTAAAGATAAATTAAAAGAAATTTTAATTTATCTAATTCTAATTGTGAATTATAATTATAATTTATAATCATTGTCAATTTATTAAGAACCTAATGGGTCACACATCAAAGAGCAATTTGTGAAAGAAAAATCAATTTAATTAAGTCAACCTAATTAAATTGATTTTTCTTTCACAAAATTATAAAGTTTGAGAAACTTTAGGGATCAAATGTGAGATATTCGATGTTATTAAAATTAAATTAATTATAATTAGAATTTGATTTTAATTATAATAAAAGACTTTTATGATTTTTCTATTTAAATGAGAAAAGCTTTTAGAAGCTAGCACTTTTTGTCTTCTTCCTCTCAAATCAGTTGAGAATTGCTCTCTGAATATCATCAGAGGCTCGACATTTAAACAGTTCGTGATAATCAATTGGAAAAAAATTTTCAATGGTTTTTCAACAGGAAAGCGAACAAGGTACGATTTCTTAATCATTTTATGTTTTATTCAAGTTTATTCAATTATCGGGATCCGCTCGAAATCCGTAAAAATTTTATTTTCTGCTGCACTCGTGATTCGATCATGGTTGGATTCCAACACTTAGGAGGAGGGGAAAAATAGCAGCAAAATCACATCTTATTGATATATCAAATCACTACAAGGCAGCTTGAAGAAGCACAACAAATATTGCATTATAGAAAGCCAAAAGCAAAATAAGCGGATTAGGGGTTCTTAAGGAATTCCATGACATAAGTGTTGAAAGCTGAGCACATGACTCTGAAACCTTGGAACCCTGCACCCTTTGCCAAGTCCTGGAATTCCTTCTCTGTTCTCTCTTTACCACCTGGGTTATGAGCCAACATTATAACGTCGATGTGAACCACCCCCTTCGTCGCAAGGCTCGTGTCTGGTGCCACTGGAAGAATGCATTCTGCTACTATCACCTTCCCATTCTCTGGGAGTGCATCATAGCAATTCTTCAGAAATTTCAAGCAGTGCTCATCGCTCCAATCGTGGCAAATCCACTGCAACGTGCATCATCAATTCAGAAATTGTTGATTTAAAAAATCACCCAAGCCTCGTATCATGTTATCAAGTGGTTCTTGAGAATGGTTCATTAGAAAACTCACCTTCATGAAAATGGCATCCCCTTTTGGAACACTAACAAACATGTCTCCACCAACATGCTTCACACCTGCAATCCAGAATCCATCTCATATCAATTTCAGTTCTCCATAACATTATATTTTATATGCATATACCACAATGTTTAGTGTGATTAAATTAAAGTACAGGTAAATACCAGGCAGAGATGGGGCATCTTCGATGACATGAGGAAGATCAAAATTAATGCCTTTAATAGAGGGGTATTTGGAGACAATCATGCCAAGAACAGCACCAGTCCCACCACCAACATCAACCACCGAACTGAGGCCTTCAAAACCCTTGTAGGACTCAAGAATTTTCTTCATGGTAATGGTAGAATGGTCTGCCATACCTCTGTTGAATACCTTGTTAAATCTAAGATCTTTCCCGTGGTATTCGAATGAAGTCATGCCATGGGCCTTGTTAAATGGAATTCCTCCTTCCAGAACCGAGTCTTTCAAGTAATACCTATACCAAGGTGCACATCAGCCTAATCTTCTTCTTTACCGAACATACACGCGATCCATAATATAATAAACAAAGAATAGGAAAGCAAAGCATCTTCTTTGTAATGGTTTCTGCCAGAGGTTCACTTCCATTTCATGTCTCACGTTGACAATTATATATGTCTACTAACTTTATTTGATTGGAGCATTCAACATGATGCTCACAATCCAACAATTACTTAATTTCGCAGTACGTATACTTAAATTTCTTCTCTGAATAGTTTCTCAATCTGGTCAATAGATAAAATAAACCAGTTATTTCATTACTGCTACAAGACTTACCATGTGAAAACATCAATCTATTTTACTTGGCAAATAACGAGGAATCGTTGCATCTTATACAGAACAAACTAAACAAAGAAGATTTGTATCAATTAAAAAGGACATTAATCAAGAAATTTCGTACTTACGAGATGTTATAATCCCAAATTAAACCAACTTGAGATATTATAACTAGATGTAGCCCCGAAAGACCTCTTACATAACGTTTCTAACTTCAGGTCTAGGCATTTTCTTCGTCTCAGGATATATTCAATAAGGTAAGCATTTCTAGTTAACAAAACATGCGAAAATAAATCAAATAAAGTCAATCCAGTGGTAGGTGAAGTGGTGGGACCGAGTAGCTGAACAATGTGGTCCCAACAAAGCTTCACGGTGAGAGATCCTGGTTGTATTCCACTCTATACATCTGTCCCCGTGAAAAAGATCATCACTGAATTAATCAGTTTAATTGATTGATTAATAGACTAATTAAGAAGTACAAAAAGTAGTGGTCTTAATTAGTTTCACCAAATTCTCCGAAATTCCAATTGCAACTCAGGTGATTCGTTTTTGCGATACAAGTTTTGAATTGAAAAGACATAAACATGAGGCAACTTATTTTTTCAGAATGACTAACAAAGAAAAAAAGAAGATAAGGAAGACTGGGTTGATTGACACTTGTTTTTGGGTATGGAGTCACACAAGATATGAATATATGATAGTTCGGGAAAGCAATAAAAGGAGAAAAGATATGGAAGATATGTAAGGGTCTGAAATTACCAGCTTTCCATAAGAACCTTATCCTGATTCATGAGGCAGAGAGGGGCAATAGAGACACCTTCCTCATTCTTGGTCAAGAATTTACTAACAGGTCCAAGACCGTAGAGCCTCTCAACTTTGCCATCAGGGAGTGTTTTGAGTGAGTAAGTGAGAACAGAGTAGCTAGCCAGAAGCCTCAACATACGATCTAACATGACTGGAGCCTCGGGGTTGTTGGTTGGGAGCTGAGAGGCAATCTCTGACGGAGACAAGAACGCACCAGGACCAGCCTTTGCCATGATTTCGAGAAGGTCCAGCTCAAGAGCGGCTTTGAGGATCATAGGCAAGACGGAGGCACTAGCTAGTTGCATGGCAAAGAGGTTTGCTTCTTCGTCGGACACTATGGTCGGTGTCATCTGGGTTTCGCCTGTTGAACCCATTTTCTTTGATCTTCCAATAAACAAAACGTACGTAAGTTGAGGAAGAAGAAGAAGGTGGATGAGTGGAGAAAGAAGGATAAGGAAAGGAAACTGGTAATTTGCAGAGGTTAGGACAAGAGTATATAAAGATGGATTGCCCAACCACCGTATGGGTGAGACTATCACCTAATCTTTGACACTTAACCTTTATTTTAATTTTAGGTGCTTCACTTGCGATATTATCTCTCTAACAAATGTCGAAACAAAACCAAGAGTCACTGTAGTAGTTGGAGTGGAATTTCACTATACACATACTTTTCAAATTACAATGATATGCCAAATGTCTTTCATGCTCACAGTCTACCCTGAAGTTTGGTTCAGAAAATTGAAGTAAAAGTTGAATTATGCAAAACATTTTACAGTTAAGAACATTAAAGTAGAATTATTTAATAAGAAAATCATTAAAAAACCAAGAAAATTTTATATATGAGCAGTAAGATATCTATATGGATACCATAAATAAGTCATTCTTATTCTTATCATTTAAGAAAGATCTTTGGAATAATCTTTTATGACCATAAAATTATAAATTAAAATAACGAAAATAGCCTTTTGTAAAAATTATAAAAGAAAGTGCATATATCGATGACTATCTTCCGATTCACAAAGTTAGAATCTTTGTACATTGAATTTGACTTTTCTAATGTTCATAAAATTTTGACGGGATATTTTTTATTATTATTGATATATCTAAAAGGGTTGGTAGGTAACTCCATCAAATCACCAGACAATAAAAAGAAGGTAGAGAGATCTAAGTTACCATGATTATAAGAGTATGATTCCTTCTCGGATCGGAATGATTCTTTCTTAATATCCAATCCATGCGTATATGCAAAAGATAAAAGGGAAAAAAAAAAGTATACATTTATATACACATATATGTGCATTATAACTTTATGATAATTTGCAACTTAAAATTTTTGTTGACCTGAATTTGGGGCTTATGATTACTGGATAATGGATACAATAGCAATATAACCAGGAATAAGATGTTAGTATAATTACAAACACTGTTTAAATAGAAAAATGGGCAACAACCTTGAAGAATGTAGTCAAGATATCGATATGGAAAATCTACGTTGAATGAACAGACGAAGAGTGCTTCTTAGGAAAGAGATACAGAATTTCTGAAACCATAACCTTTCCTTGGATTCGGCACTATCAACAAAGTCCTAACGTACCTCTTGAGTGGACTAGAGCGGGTCATCAATATACGATGCTTTTTTCTTGTATTTTTTACAAAAAAAAATGTTATTTTCATAATTTGAATATGATGATCTGATCACAAAGATCAACTTTTACTAAATTCAAGTTCCTCACTCATGCTTTACCATCATGCTAAGGCTAATTTGTAATGAATTCTACAATCGTACCAAGGTTAACATACAAGGTTTTAACTTGATTTGGAGAAATGTTGGGAGGAAATTTGAATGAGTTCGTATATAATGAAAAGGATCTTTTTGGCACAGAACAATTATATTTGTAAATTATCACCTCCATCTCAAAAATGTGTCCAACTACATTGAATTAGTTTTCCTCAACTTATAATTTATGTCATTGATCACCATTCCTTTAACTTGAATAGACATTATATCCCAATTAAAAGCTCTAACATGATAAATTATATCTTACATATAATTCACCGCATTTTTATGTTCCTTTTTAATATAGGACAAATTTTATATTATAACTAAGATGGCAACTAGTACCTGCCCACCTTGCCACAATTAGAAAGCAATGAGTTAGACCCGAGTTGATCAAGCTTCGGTCTGAGCTCGAACTGTTCAGGCCTATCTTTATATATAAATAAGGATGGAAAAAAAGACCTGACCCGATTTTAGCCCGAGTTAATAGGGCAATGGATTGATCATGGTCTGCCTGATTGGACCACGAGCCAAGGTCAGGCAGCCTGTGGACCAACTGTTTCTTCAAAAACAACATCGTTTTGTCAAAAACGACGTCATTTTTGAAATTTTTCTTTAAAATATGGCAAGTCGGGTTGGTCGGGCCATCGGCAGTCCTAACCTAAGGTCTAGTCGGTTCGGTTCAAAATGGCGTCGTTTTTGAAATTTTCTTAAAAAAATATGACGGGCTGGGTTAGCCCGGGCCACCAGCCGTCCTAGCCCGGGGTCTAGCCGGGTACCATTGAAATATCTATATATAAAACGATGCTATTTTCGTATTTTAAATTAAGAAAATGGGACGGGTCGAATTAGGCTTGAGCTTGGCCCTACTGCTTCCGGCCTGACCCAATTTATTGTCATCCTTAATTATAACATGATGTGGACCCTAAATTAATTATATCATATTCTGATGTCACTTTTTAAATCCTTAAAGAAATCGTCAATGTAATTGAGAAGAAAATGGAGTAGGTTTAAGTGTTCCCATAGGTAAAGAGGTGTATCATAATTTAACTCAAAAACTTATTATATTAATGGATTCGTATCTACACCAATGTAACGTTGATTAATAGGTCTCAATCAACCATCACCCACATATAATCACACAACCATAATACCCCGTCTCAAGGATCTCAATCACATCTTAGAATGAAAAAAAAAAGTCACATTACAAATTATATACACACAGAGCAGTGAATCCATGATATCAATCCACACACACATTCAAGTTACGTTGTCTTCATGACATCCAATTCACACTCCATAAATACCTATAACTATTGTCATGTCCCACGTTGGATAGGCAATGGAAAGGATCCTGGCTTATAAGCGTGGGCACTGTATACCCTATTAGGTACATCTTTTGGAGAGAGGGTAATGGACACGTGACAAGTGGTATCAGAGCCAACATGTTCCCGACTCCGATGTTCCGCCAAGCGCCCCTCGGGTGGGGTAGACAGGGGGCCCCACCTGTGACGAAGACCTCACAGGATTGGGTGGGGGAGAATGTCATGTCCCATATCGGATAGGCAATGAAAAGAATCCTGACTTATAAGCGTGGGCGCTGCACACCTTATTAGGTGCATCTTTTGGGGAGAGGGTAATAGACACGTGACACTATATGTTGGCTATATCGCAAAACCACACTCAACATGCTTAAAGCTCTAAAACCATCAATTTGATAAAATCTTAAATCCTACCGTAACCTTTACATGGGGTTCTATAATTCAAATCCAATTTTAGTAAGTTAAAGCATGCATATAGTTATTAATCCCATAATTCCTCAAAGAATTACACCTAATCAATAAACACATATACTAGACATCTTAATACATATGGACCACTTATTAATCGTAGAAAGCATACCTTAATCCCCTCTTCATATAAATTCTAGCAGTTTCTCACTAAAAATGGCTTATCTAGAGTTCAGTTATCCTAACTCATTACTCAGTCAATTGAAGGTTTTTAAGTTATGAAATATTGTGATCATTCAATCAAAAAATAAGGCACATTCTATTGATTAATAGACATGTTTTCGATCATCCGGTAGTTTCAAGTTTTTAAAACAATACCACAACTTAGTCGACCCATAAAGGGTTTGGTTAATCCGTGTCCCCAATAGACAAACTTTTTTTTAAAAAAACGGAGGAACCTGCAGCCGTTATTCTTTAAATATATACTAGATAAATTTTTAGATTGACGTAATAGCCTATAAATCACGTACAATTGGGTATTCTACATTAGACAAGTTCTGTATTACAAGCTCGATCGAGATAATATAAATAGAAGATTCCAACAGACAAACTTGATGCAAAACTACATATTTGTTCACCAACTCGCTTAAACGTCACAAAAATAATCCATAACGTCAAGAAATTCCTAACTCTCACATTATATTAAAGTCCAACAAGTCAATACACAATCTTGTATTATGAGAACATACAACTGACAAAATTCATTGCCTCGCATTTTTATAAAGCTATTATGCATGGAGTTTTCTAAGTAAAAATAAATCAAATGGTAAACATTAATTCCTCAATAGAAAATTTACCATAATTCAAGTTCAAAAAATATTTATTCTTAAATAGCTATGTAAAAGATGTATTTACATAATTATAATCTTAAGGAAGATATCAAAATTATAGTTTTAAAAAGTAACCAAGTGCCTTAAGTTTTCTATGTGAACTTTCTTTTGAACCCCTAAAATTAAGCAATTCGAAGAAACCAACGCAAAACACACACTTATCTGTTGTGCAATAAGTTTATCAAAGTATGTATAAAATGTTAAATCAATACTAATTATATTTAGGGATCAACAATTTCCAATCTTCCAAGATCCGAGTGAGCCAGTCCTTTTGCATATTTGACCCATTCAATGGAACAAGAAGCTGAGTTTTTTTCTTTTCTTTTCAATGCATGGGAAATTATACATGTATTTTATAATTCACCGAAAAACAAAAAGAAAAGAAAATGAAGGGTTGAAATAGTCAATTCAATCGATTATTTAAGAAGAAAAGAGGATTGGATCAAACTTTGGTAATGCTTTTGGTGTTGGAATCGATCATACTTGTGTTAAGAAATCAAACGAGTTGGTGGGTGGACCCAGCTGAGCATGATATATAATTAACTTACATCATAGTTTCTGATGTGTCAGTTGAATTTCTTCAAATCCACATTTGATGATTTTAAACAGAAGTAGTCAACCAGCAACTTACATATTTCGTTAGACATTTTGTGCCGAGGAACCTCAAACAATTTGTGGTAGATAGATGAACGTTACGTGGCTATTGCCCTCCTGCTTGATTATTTTCCCTTTTAACCATTAATTGATGTTCTTAACAATTAGTTTCTTCCATTTTAACCAATGTTTTAAAAATTGGATCGGTGACTGAACCGGAGAAGTAACTGATTCAAGGGTTAATGGTTCAACCAGAATTTAACCGTGATCGAACCGGTGACTAATAAATATATAAAATTTTATTTTATATATTATATAAATAAGATAAATTTTTAACATAATTTTTAATTATTTATCTAACTTAAACCTTCAAACTTCAAAACATACAAGTTTATTTTTTAAAGTTCACCGACACAACACAAAATAAGATAACAAAGTTCACTAGTCATATTTCATGAAAAAAATTAAAAAAAGGATCAATAATCATAATATTCGTTCATCATAGTTGTAAAAGTTTTGATTTTTAAAGGAAAACTCTTCACTTTAAATGAATCGGTCAGTTTTTTCTTTCACCGATTCAGCGGTTTTTACCGATCCGACCGTCAAATGAACGGGTCAATCACTCACAAAAAATAAGGGCTAAATCGGACCATTAAAATGCTCCGGTTCACCGATTTACCGGTCCAACCGACCGGTTCGGTCCGGTTTTCAAAACACTGATTTTAACTTTGACTTAGATAGTGTGGACAAATTGATCGGTGTCCCCTGAACTCCCTGCCCTTTTATCTTTACGTTATATACCCTAGTTGATTTAACTTTATAACAACTTTTTTAAATATTCCTGTAATCTAACATATACAGGAGAACTTTGACCTTGGGCAGTGTGTGTATATTGAGGGATACTTATACAAGTAGATTTAGGTTGCTGACCGATATTCAAGTATTACATATATTGGCTTATATTATTCATAACATTGACTGATCAGGGAGTGACAGCGTTCTCGTTACCTACCACTGAGAGAAAATAGACGGATATATAAAGACAAAGAAGGTTGCAATGCAGCCATCAGAGACTTTGTGTTCATATCACGACACTGTTGATTTGACCCAAACCAAAAACCAAGCCCTCTCTCTGGAAGCAAACATATGAAGATTTGAGGTTTCACATACACACACACATACAGAAAAGAGCCTCTCCACCTACCCCTCCACCAACCCTGTAAATTTATTTCGTATTTATTTTCATATCTCATTCACTCTCTCCTGCATGCTATTTGGTCTTCCTCCTATACAAGTTAAATGTTTATAAGATACACTTTATTAGTTTGTCATTGTCACTTTTGTCTTGCACTTTATCCTTGGAAGGTTCGTTTATGTAATTTGGCCAGTTTTAGTCACGCAGCGAGCCTAACCCATGCACAGATTTTAAACTTGTCTCTTAAAAACAACTACATAAATAAACAAGAAGAAGAAACCTTGTCCATGCGTGTTAAATTATTGCAAGTTGATTGCTTTATCATTTTGTCAACTACCAGACGCTTTTGCCATGCCAATTTTTGTGTTTTGAAAAATTAAAGTATATATACAATCTTCTTGAATAATGCATTTTTTAATTAATTAATAGAAAAAGGTATGAAGTCGTTATTTTAATTATTTTCGTATCTTAATTAACATCGATTATCTTTGCAAATCATAAATTGTTTGTTGTTGTATAAAATTAATTTGGATAATATTAATTATAATAATTATAGAAATCATTAAAATGATGATCACGATAATTT
This sequence comes from Erythroxylum longipes, assembly GCA_027563885.1. NCBI lineage: Eukaryota > Viridiplantae > Streptophyta > Magnoliopsida > Malpighiales > Erythroxylaceae > Erythroxylum > Erythroxylum longipes. The sequence continues at coordinate 27,418,138 of JAOQMS010000003.1, forward strand.
AGATTCATAATTAATTAACATATGCATCTAATCATTCTTTTCCATACAATTAGGCGCATACGACATATGCATTGTGCCTAGACATGTCAATGGGTCAGGTCGAGCCCGGGCCATCCTCTCCTATAATGGCCAACGAGTAGGTTGGACTGACCGACCCATCGAGTTATTGGAGGGCCGACTCGACCCGACTTGACCTGTCCATTTATTTTTAAAGGAAAAAAATTCAAAACATCGTTTTAGTCAAAATAAAGGGATTATAGGCTGGGCCGGGCTGCTCCAAACAAACCATGGTCAACTTGTAGCCCGGCGAACTCATGCCAAAAACGGATCATGCTATAATTGTCATCTGTAATTGTGCCCTGGGGAAATGCTCTCATTGCATCCTTCTATGCTCACCAATTGGGTGTCGTAATTACGGACCTGCAAGAAAGACGTCAAAGTTGTCAAACTCCAAAAATTCTTAAACCCCTTTTTTTTTATAGAAAAGTAATCAAAGCTGCATTAAGCTGAAATATCCTTACAAAGTAGAGAAGAAAGTTGGGGAGAAACAGAATCCCCAAAAAAAGTATGATCAGATTGTGAGTAAGATGCTTAAGCAAGGTAATGAGCGACCTTGTTCACAGATTGTTTAACAAACTCTACTGAAACATGAGGTAAATTTGCTAATAATGCCTTACAATCATTGATGATGCTGCCAAAAGGAGAGAACATATAAATAGCGCAATGTAATGCATGGACGACGTCTAAACCAGTGTTTTGAAAACCGGACCGAACCGGCCGGTTGGACCGGTGAACCGGTGAACCGGAGCATGAAACGGTCCGGTTTAGCCCTTATTTTTTGTGAGTGATTGAC
>JAOQMS010000003.1:27437557-27456164 GCA_027563885.1 Erythroxylum longipes
GAGTACATGCACATCCTTCCTATTTGATTTTTCTGACATAAAACTCCAGAGATGCTGAGGTGGAAGAAGACTCTGAACTATTTATAGGGCCTGCCCCACCTGCTTTGATTGCTGAAGCAGAATTTGCCAATGAAGCTGAGCGTTTTGAAGAGGTGTCTGGTTTTCTCCTGATAATTTTTTTGGCCATATTTTAGCTGCTTATTCTATATTCTATATTTTCATGTTCATTCTGGTGTTAGGCAGCTTGCTTATTCTATATTGTCTTGTTCATCCAAACTTCCCTAGTAATTAATCATTGAAAGCCTTTCCTCTTTTTAGGGTTGGATTGGGAAGGAGTGAGAGTTTAATGACAGTACAACAAACGTGTTTTGGCATATGGCTAGTATTATGATAATGTTTCCTACAGGCGTTAACCCAAATTAATGCTAGCTGCGAAACCTATTTACATTTTTTTGTTTTCCTTTCATATTTTTCCTATGTTAATATGTTTGATTGATGGGTTGAAAGACTGCATCCATAGATTCAGATTGAAAAAACTTTTGAATGTCAAAGGATTAATGTATCTTCCTCATTTCCACCATGTTTTTATATTCCTAACTTTGTCACTTACCTTTCCACTTGGCGTTATTGCTCCCTAAAGTTGTGCATTTGACTTCTAGTACTGTTTTTTATTGTTTACCATTATTCCAGACCGCAGTATTGGAGGTTAGAAATGCTTTAGATACACTTTCTATTGTGGATAACATTTTTTGGTGTTTATATTATTGAAAAAAATGCTAATATGGCCAGTAGCTTCATTTAAAACATATTCTTATTTCCAACAATTTTATGTGCCCCCATTGCAATGTTGCTACTAAATCAATTAATCTAACAAACTCACGAATATTCTTCTATGTTATCTCAATTTTGGTGAACATTTAATAAAGTTTCTTTTCCTTGAATACTAGAGTAATTTTTTAAATTCATTAAGTTGGTTTCAAAATCTTTTTAAATAGTGGAAATTCTATGGTAAAATGTAAGAGCTATTGGGTGGGGCCCACCAATGATTAAAGGATCTTATGTTGAAATTTGATTTTGTTATCTCTCTCTCTCATTAAGAAAACTGGTAAAAATGATAATTTCATATCGTATTTAAGCTGTTGATTACATGTCCAATTTGTTGTGCCAACTCCGACTCTTTTGTTTTTTGGTATTAACCATTGACTTCCATTCTCACTTATCGAGTTTATGCACATGTTTGTGGCATTTTTTGGCCGTTTAGGACAAGGCATGTCGCTTTTTGTATATGTAGTAGTTATCTCCTTCCCCATGAATTCTTTTCTTTTTTTTTTCACAGATGTTGGTTGTTGCTAAGGGAATCTCATGACTGACGAACATTTTACATTTACTTGATAAGGTGACAAGGATAATGGGTGTTGAGAAAGACTCCCCATATGATGTTATTGGAGTTAATCAAAAAATGTCTGCTGGAAATATAAAGAAAAGGTAAGGTTGTCAACAATTTTTCTAAGAAAACATGTAATCAATTATAACTTAGTTGGTGGATCAACTCAGACAAACTTGCAATGTGAGATTTACTATTAGTAGAGTGGCATAGATTAAGTTATCAAACCTAGCTAATCACTCTGATAATCTTCTTTCTTTTGCCATTTTGATCGATATTGAAGGAATATTACATAGTTTTAACTTAAAAGTCATTAGGTTTGTTAAAGAGAAAAGAAAATTTTAAATTCACTAGTTATGGATTCTCTTAATTGTACGGAGATTTAACTTCATTTACATGATTCTTGATGTTGTTTGGCGATGTACTAACCTTTTTTTGTTTGGTTATATGTACTCAGGTACTGGAAAATTTCTCTTCTAGTGCATCCAGACAAGTGCTCTCATCCTCAAGCCCATCAAGCATTTATCAGATTGAATAAAGCCTTTAAAGAGTTACAAGATCCTGAGAAGGTGAGTGTTGACATTTTGAGAAATTCTTACTTGCTTGTTAACATTTTTGGTAACCTCTTCTATATTGTCATTATTATTTTTAATAAAAGGCAAACACATGGCTTGTCCAAATTGAGCAAAATTCCTCTTTGGTTGAGTAATGAGCCCAATCACTAGCCTGTGTTAAAAGGTCAAAAAATAATTGTCATAAGTCATTTCTTTGTTCATATCTTGTAAGGTATTCCACTGCTCAAATTGACTGAAATTCCTCTTTGCTCAAGTAATGAGCCCAGTTACCTGCCTGTGTCAAAAGGTCGAAAATAATTGTTCATAAGTTAATTCTTTGTTCATATTTTGTAAAGTATTTCACTACTTATGTTTTATGGCTAGAAATATGCATTTTCTTTTTCTGAAAGATTTTCCTCTAGTTTAGTAACTAAAATATATTTGATGCAGTGTTTCCCTATCTAAAATTTCTGAGTAATGATCATAACTGGAGATTTTAGACGCTTTTTATAGATCTTGATGTAGTTGAATAGATGTCAATCCTTGATTTGTGTGTGTAAGGATAAAATAAGTATCCATTTGAAAGAAGAGATTTCATTTGGTGTTGGAATTTCAGGTTCGGGATTTCAGCTAGATTGTTTTAGGGTTTTGGTTGCGGGAAATTCAGACTAGAAGAGCTTGAATTTTAGTGAGATAAACAAGTAATGGAGGGTAGAGAACTAGGAACCATTCCTAGAATCTAAGAATCATTCTAATAGAAAGCGTCACGCCTTAATTAAAAACTCAAGTTTATAGAGAATGCAGGCCCTTTGTTGAAGGACTAAGTACACATATATATAGAAAGTTGTTGGAACCCTTATTCTAGTATTAAAGGGATTCCCAACAAAACTATCCTAAATAAATTAAATCCCACTCTAATAGGAATTCTATATTCTAAAATAAGCTTAAGTTCTAAACAGCTAGGTTACATGTCTAACTTATTATTGCTTCTTATCTAATAAGGAACTAACAAACTTCAGTCTTGTTGACCTTGTTGTCACTTCAATTCTCACTCTTCACTCTAGCAAATTAAAGGTTGTAATTGAGTGATTTGCCCTCTTTTATTTCTTTTATAAACTCTAAGCTTTTTTGCATCAATTCTCTCAGCTTGTCTGAAGTCATATTTAGCATAGAATGTGATAAATATTAATCATATGAGTTTAGCTTCAACTTTTGAATTTTGTATTCTAAATTTAATGTGCGGTCACAAATTGATCCTCCTTTTCCACTTGATACGAAACCGTCAATATCTACTTGCTCTTATGGTCACAACTTGTTCGTCAACATCTTCTATCTCCTCTTGAATATGTTGAATGGATGAAATTATCACAATTATAATCAGATGTGCACCATCTTGTCCATGATAAATAGTTAAGTTTGCAATATTAAAGATAAGACTAATTCCCATATCACTTAGTAATTATAAAACATAAGCCATTGCACTTATCTTCTTGAAGATAAGGTCCAACACTCATTGAATGATGTTTCTTATATTTTTCCTTTAGGAAATGTTTTTGGATGAATCCTTACCACCGTATCCTTTCGATTGAATTATACCAATCGACAATATTGGTTAATATATTCTTTATATGTCAAGTTTTTGATTGTTATCCTTTGTAGAACCTTATAAAAAATATCTCTGATGTATTACGCAAAACCTTCAACTTAACACTAACTCTTGCTATTTGTGGTAAAGAAACCAAATCAATAGGCTTCCTTGGTTGAACTCAGGAATTTAAGTAGTTGACATATTTATAACTGTTTTTGCAAATTCTCTTATAGGAAGAGTTAAGTCCCAATTGTTCACATTATTCCCCACCAAGCATAGTAGCAAGTCACCTAAACTTTTATTTACCACCTTGGTTTGTCCATTGGTTTGGTTGCATGGAAGATACTTCTTAAAGTTGAGATAAAGTTTGTCTTGCCTTAAAACTCTAAAGACTTGTTGAAGATGTAATATGTGGTCATTTGTAGTCTTGTTATATATTAATATTTCATCAAAATATACTGCAAAAAATCTGCCTAAAATGGTGGAAACAATTGGTTCATCACTCTCATAAAAGTGCTAATTACATTTGGGAGTTAAAATGACTTCACCAAGCATTCATAAAGTCCCTCTTTAGTCTTGAAATTTGTTTTTCATATGTCCCCAGGTTTAATATTGATTTGATGGTACCTACTTCTTAAGTCTATATTGGTAAAGATGGTAGCTTCAGTTATCTAACATGCTATCAAGGCGAGGGATTGGAAGCCTTACCTTATTGTTTTCTTGTCTATCGTCCGACAATCTATGCGCATTTGTTAACTTCCATTTTGATTAGGAGTTATTAGTGCTGGAACTACACATGGATTAAGACTATCTTGAATAGCCCTTTTTTCAGCAACTCTTCTACTTGTATCTTCTAATCTTCATTTTTGGTAGGATTTGAGCGATATTCTAGAAGATTTAATAGAGTAGATCTAAATACCAAGTAAACAACATGCTAAATATCTCGGAAAGGAGGTAATTTACCTTATAATTCATTTGGTGTAAGATCTGAAAAATTAGCAGCAGTTCAATCACTTCTGGTAATGTAAGGGGTTTCACGTGTTTCTGTTATGTTTCGCACTACCATTGCAAACACAATTCCCTTCTTATTGACAACTTCAAACTCTCTCTCTTTAAGGATATTAAGAGGTTGTTTCTTGGTATCTATGGCTGCTTGGTTACTTTCTCTTTGCTTCTCTACCTTGAACACCTTCATAGGCTTCAAGATTATCTTCTTTCCATGAAACATAAACTAATAGGCGTTAGATTTTCTAAATGTCTGCACATCACGATCATAAAGCCTCAGTCGATCAAGTAAAATGTGAAAGATATTTTTATAGGAATAACAACCCAAGCAACTTTGTAATGATGTGGGTGTTTCTATGGAAGTAAATTTAATAGCTTCATGTTTTCCGATACCACTTTAATTCTACTTTCTCCATCAATAATAAGCTTATGTACTTTATCTCGAAATCTAACTTTACTAAAATGGTAGTCCTACGAAGCCATTCTTCTTGTTCTTTCACCTTAGGTCATAAGTATGCACCTCACTACATTGAGATTTGTGGAACCAACTTGTTCATCCCTAACTCGTGTAATGCACGTTCATAAGCAAAGTGGCTCCTCCCATCAGTTTGAAAACACTTCTTGTCATTGCTGCCCTTTTTTCCCCATTCTAAACTATAACTTTAGCTCCATGAGAAGCTTTGTAGTTGTTTTGTGGTGCAAATTTTGATCCATTAAGTGCTGGCCTAAAGTTTTGCACAATCGTAGTTCTCTCAATACCAAACTCCTCGACTTGATTTCTAGATTGCTTAGTTACTTGCTGTCCTAGGTATTGTTTTTGCTTATAACCCAATTATGCGTCTTAGAGGCTGTGAATCCTTTCCATTGTCAGTATTTTGGAAATTTTTTTCCCTTAAGCCATTTGTGAAATGAAATATGAGTTGTAATTTAAATTCCATTTCTTCATAATGGACATTAAGATCATCAAATATTTCCATGTACATAGAACTTGTTGGTAATGAAGTGGTGAGTATTTTTATGATAAATTTAATTTTATCTCTTCCCAATCAACAATTGGTTGTTGGCCTGTTTTTCAAAGTATATCCTTTATCGATCTATACTAGATTTTAACATGTCCAACTAGCTTTAACTTTGCAATTTGGATTTTTCGATCTTCTAACATGTTGTACCAACTAAAGAAATCTTCCATCCTTATTGTCTAGGTATAGATGTTTATTATCCATCTTTCATGCAAAATTAGGTGCTTCAACATGAACTTCTTTCTAACATCATTCAATATTTATTGTGTTTTAGCACTATCATGACCTTTGAAGTCTGGCATGCGCTCTCCAAATAGTGCTAGTTGTTATTGTCATGGATCTCTCAATGGGAGTTGATTCCCTAATCCCACTCAAAGTTTTGGCCTCTTTATCATGGATTTCACTTTTCTTCACCCTCAACATCAAATGTAATTTGAGGTATGATGTTTTCTAGACTAGTTCTTGGAGCACCATGTGATTGGGGGTCATTAAACTTCGATTCTTCCATAATTTTTAGAAGTGTTTAATCTCACTCTTATTCTCTAAGTAGTCTTTTTTTTTGCCCTTCCACTACATGTCATTGTGAACCAAAGTCCTGATACCAAATTGATGTAGGATGAGTAGAAGATATATCAAACTAGTAACTAGAATCCACAAAACTCATAAAATTCAGTTGTTGGAATTCAAGTTTCAGGTTTGAGATTTCTTCTTAGATTGTTGGAATTTCAAGTTTGGGATAGCCTGAATTTTAGGGTTTTGGTGCTGGAAATTTTGGTGCTTGAATTTTCATTAAATCCTTCCCAATCCATATCCTACTCCTCTTGCTCTAATTGATAAACCAACAACTATGCTTCCCCCATCAAGTGGAAGGCTACCAATCCCACCTTTTCTCCCTTTTAGATTTTTTGATTCCCTAAGGGCCCTTCCAACCCATCATAGCCCGAAAATTCAATCTTAGAGGAGCACGGTACCATTTAAACCCCTTGCTTGCCCATTTGTTTTCTCCTTTTGACTCTCTCAGTTGCCATTTCTAGAACCACCAACATTGCCCCTTCTTGAATCCTTTCCCTATCTATGAACATGGCGTGTGTGCTTCATCTATTATTCCAGTGCTTGATGCCTCACGGCCATAGTTTACATAACAGCCTCCAGCTTGCTGACTAGGCTTTCCAAGTCACCCATGATAGGTGGCTCTAATACCAAGTTGTTATGTACTATAGCGTAGGATCTACTCATTGGTTGAGGCACAGTAAAAGCCACCTCCCATTCCGTGGCTATGTGATAGGTTTCCTGGATTTGAGGTCAGGGGCCTCCAAGTTAACAAAGAAAGGATTTGAATTAAGGGTTCTATGCCCTTTTCTTTCATTTCATTTCAATATAAAGTTGTTCATACACTAATCTCGTTACATGAATTCATCAACGTGTCACCTATCAGTGCATTGCTAATTGAAAGGGAAAAAAATACCTTGCATACGAACAAAATGGTGATATAGCTAATGACAATCCCTAAACTTTCAGTAACGACCAGATTTCTTTAATGATAGCAATCATTCCATGAAGTTGGGTGTCTTCAGTTTATTATTGGGCAACCCGATTCCTGAAGGCTTGCTTCTTCCTCCTTCATGGACTTCTTACTTGTGTCCTAGTCTTCATTATTGGTCTAATCAGTAATCATAACTACTTCCCCTCGCGGATGGAAAACCACCTTGTCCTCTAGGTGGTAGGTAGACTTAAGTGTGGGTCCCAATCTTCCCACGTACTATCTCCTATTGACAAGTCTGACCATTGAACCAAAACAAGAGTGCGATGAGGGTGAGACGAAGTGTTGGATTTAGAATCTAGAATGAACAAAGGCTCGATAACGGTTGTCCATCCAGTATGAGGTGGCTAATCAAGAACTAGAGTAGTAAGAGGGCTGTGATGGAGCTTGAGAAGGGACAATGAAAGACTAGATGAATTTTAACTCCTTTTGGCAAAGCCAACTTATAAAAGACAGCACTAATTTGCTCCACAATCTATTAGGGCCCATAAAAACATTTACTAAGTTTGGGATAAGAAGTGTGGCCAATAGAGTTTTATGACTTCAGTCTCGCCGTCAGTTTGAGGATGATGCGTTGTACTCGACCTTAATGTGGTACCACTGAGTTTGAATAATTCTCGCCAAAATTGGCTAACAAGGATTGGGTCTCGATCGAAAAACAAACTTCGTGGTAACCTATGTAATTTACAAACCATATCTTGGAATAGTTGAGCTACCTTGTAAGCAATATATTGTGATGGAAGAGCACCAAAATGAGCTCCTTTAGAGAAGCGATTAACAATTACCAATATCACAGAGTAACCATTCGATGGTGGCAAACCTGTGATGAAGTTGATGCTGAGATCCTCCCAAGGTGCAGATGGTATTGGCAATGGTTGCAATGATTGCAACAAACCTCCTGGTTTCTTAGTTTTGTACTTGGGTTTGTTGGCAAATACGACACTACTTCCCAAAATTTTTTACATCAGAAGCCACGGTGTCCCAATAAAAATTCTCACGTAAGCGGTGTAATGTCTTTGCAATGACCTTGTGTCCACCAATGGGAGTAGTATGAAATTCTTCCAAAAGGAGCTGTTTAAAGGCACTAGAAGTGCTCACGCATATACAGCCATCGTACAAGATTAAGCTATCCTTGTAAGTATAATGGGGGTGGGAATGTGGCTGTTGTTGAATAGCTTCAATTAAATCTCTGGTGGAATATTGATGCTGATTTTTGGCTTGTAATTGGTCTAATAAAATGTAGTATGGATCGGTCAAAATCAAGCAGTGATGAGGGTCATGGATTCTTTATGATGCATCAGCAACAACATTATGGCTACCTTTCTTGTACTAAATCTGAAAATCAAAGTCGATGAGCTTGACTAAGATTGTTGCTCTAGGGTTTGTAAAGTTTGTGTCATCAACTCTTTCAAACTGTGGTGGTCTGTCAGAATAATAAATTGATAATAAATATTGCCTCCATTTTCCGGCCCGGCTTATTAACATCCCTAAAATGGAGGCAATATTTATTATCAATTTGGCCCAGCCTGATCCGACCCACGGATTGGGTGGCTTGTGGCCCACGAGCTGACCCAACCTTATATATTTTTTGAAAAAAAATAAAAAACCATGTCGTTTTTGACGTTTCGGTCAGGCCACGGGTTGGACTGATCTAGCCTGAGCTCAATCATTGGCCCTGTCAACCCGGTCCAAAATCGGGCCAGGCCAAAATTGACATTCCTACTCCGTTTTTTGACTGCCATTGTTATTGTATGAAGTTCTCGAATGTACGTGGAAGCGCAGACTAACTTCGGACAAAATTGTTTGCTAAAAAAAGCTATTGGATGTTTGTCCTGTAACAACATTGTGCCCATGCCAGAGCCTGAAGCATCTGTCTCCAATATAAATGGTTTAGAAAAATTAGGGAGTGCCAAGACTAGAGCAGAGGTCATGGCTGATTTCAGATTATCAAAAGCCTCTTGAGCAATAGGAGACCAATGAAATTGATCTTTCTTGAGCAAGCATGTCAATGGGGTTGCCAAGTGTGCATAATTTCGGATGAAACATGGTAAAATCCAGTAAGACTAAGAAAGCCTCGTAAGGATTTGAGGGTGGTAAGAGCCGTCATAGCTTGTATTTTTGTAGCATCGGGTTTTACTCCTGTGGTTGAAACCACATGCTCCAGATATTCAACTGTCCTTTTTTTGGCAAAGAAGCAATTGGAGAGCTTCAAATAAAATTCTCTGCAATAAGGTTTCGAAAGCTTGCTCCAAATGAAGTACATGATCTGAAAATGATTTGCTATAAACTAAAATTTTGTTGAAAAAGGCAATAAAAAAGTTGTGCAAAAATGGTTGAAACAACCTGTTCATAGTGGCTTGGAATGTTAAAGCATTACATAAGCCAAACAGCTTCACCTTGAATTTGTAGTGACCAAGGTGTGTGTGAAAAGTTGTTTTGTGAATATAAACCTCCATTAAAATCTGGTGGTATCCTTGCGTAGATCAAGTTTAAAAAGTCATTTAGTTCCATTGAGTTCATCAAGCAACTCATCAACAGTAGGTATGGGAAACCTATCCTTTACAGTCACCGCATTGAGGGCTCTGTAATCAATGCAAAAATGCCAACTGCCGTCCTTTTCTTGACAAGTAAAACCGATGAAGAATATGGGCTATTGCTAGGTTGAATGAGTCTTGATTTAAGCATTTGCTCCACCTATAATTCAATTTCCCTTTTTTTTGGAGAGTAAGATATCTGTAAGGGTCCACATTAACTAACTTGGAATTAGGTAATAAATGGATGTTATGATTAGTGGTGCGACTTGGAGGAAGAGTTCGAGTTGTGTGAAACGTGGTGTGAAATTGGTTTAAAAGATTTTGAATTTGGGAAGGTAATGGCTAGGTGGTGAAAAACTTATCGAAGTGTCAGGTTGAATTTGGATGTTTGTAACAATCGTTTGATCTGTTGAGTTGTTACCAACTTAGGTTCTTTGGATCCCGTGCCCTTGAGCTCAATTAACTGATCATGATGTAGAAATCTCATGGTAAAAGTGGAGTAATCCATGAGGAAAGGCCCAATTGTATTTAACCACTATACACCCAAAACAATTTCAGCTCCACTTATTTGTAGAATGTGGATTGGGACTTTTGGACATAGTTAAGAGTGCAATTTATTTTTGAACCATTACACTTTGCAGGGTTGAATGAGTTGGGTTTGTAAATGCAAATATTTGACAATGCGCTCCTGAATAAAGTTGTGTACTACCAATGTCAACCAAAATCATGACTGTGACGGTTAGCTATTTGACCCACAAGACGAAAGGTTTCAGGTGCCATGTGGCTAGCCATTGCATGTAGGTTGATCTGAGTTGGGTTGGGGTCTGTTAAATCGAAACCGATTAAAGGGATATTTGGATCAATAGGGAAGTCCATATCGGGTATCGCAATATCTAAAAAATCATCATCGACAATTAGTAAAAAATATCGGGATTTACATTTGTGTTGGGGACCAAACTTCTGGTTGCAATTGTAGTACAAACCATTTTCTTACAGGCTAACATTTCGTTAGGGGATAATTTCTTAAACTTGGTTTTAGTGGGTGTTGAGGATAGGATCTGGGTGTTCTAATGATGCTGGAGGATGGGTTGGAGTAGGATTGGATGTAGAGTAAGGAGACGGAATATGCTTGGAAGTGGGTTTAAAAGATGTGGTGAGTTTAGTGTCGGATAATTTATCCTCTTGGAGTTTGAGGTGGTGGCGAAGCTTCCATGTTAGCCATTTTGGCAAGAATTTTGTCAAGTTTGACATTAATGTTTTTTGGTTTGCTGTTAATGTTGATTGGTTGAGGGTAAGTTTTTGGATCGGTTCTTCAAGTCTGGGTGATGGCCTTCGAATGAGTGTTCTAGCCATTATGATGACTCAATGAAAGCACCAAATTTGTTGATGGTTCCTGAATTCGAGGACAGGGACCTCCAAATTAACAAAGAAAGGATTTGAATTAAGGGTTCTCTGTCGTTTTCTTTCATTTCATTTCAACAGAAAGTTGTTCATACACAAATCTCGTCACATGAATTCATCCATGTGTCACCTATCAGTGCATTACTAATAGAAAGGGGAAAAAACTGCCTTGCATGCAAACAAAATGGTTATACAGCTAATGACAATCCCTAAACTTCCAGTAACAACCAGTTTCCTTTAATGATAGAAATCATTCCATGAAGTTGGGTGTCTTCGGTTTCCTATTGGGTGACCTGATTCCTGAAGGCTTGCTTCTTGCTTCTTCATGGACTCCTTACTCACGTCTTAGTCTTCATTGCTAGGCTGATCAGTAATCGTAACAACTTCGACATCTTGACCATCAAAACGAGGAATTTCAAGTTTTAATTGATGACGAGTGGGAGCAGTGTCATCAACACCACTCGTCATCAACACTAGTGGGTTGCGGAGGGGTTTGAGGTGGGGATTGTAAATCAGGAGAGGTGTCTGTCTTAGGTGGTGGCGAAGCTTCCGTGGTAGCCATTTTGGCAAGAATTTCGTCAAGTTTAACATTAAGGTTTACTTGGTTTGCAGTTAATGTTGATTGGTTGAGGGTAAGTTTTTGGATCACTTCTTCAAGTTGATCAGTGATGGCCTTTGAACGAGTGTTCTCAACCATGCTGATGACTCAATGAAAGCACCAAAAATGTTGATAGTTTTCTTGGATTCAAGGTCAGGCCCCTCCAAATTAACAAAGAAATTCTTTCATTTCATTTCAATATAAAGAAGTTCATTCACCAATCTCGTTACATGAATTCATCCACGTGTCACCTTTTAGTGCATTACTAACAGAAAGGGGAAAAAAACTAGCAAACAAAATGGTCATACAGCTAACAACAATCCTACTTCCAGTAACAAGCAGATTCCTTTAATGATAGTGATCATTCCATGAAGTTGGGTGTCTCTGGTTTCTTATCCTGATACTTGAAGGCCTGCTTCTTGCTCCTGCATGGACTCCTTACTCACGTCCTGGTCTTCATTACTGGGTTGATCAGTAATCGTAAAACTGTGTTCTCCCCTTCTTTTGAATAACCTATGCTGACACAAGGAAATGACTCGTCCTCGATAGGGTCTCGTACAGCTGCTCTATTTTTTTTAATAAGGCAGCTGTGTTTTTATTGATAAAAGCCTGCTTACCTCTTTTATTAACCATAGCAGCCTGTAAATAGGTTTAAGGATAAATTAACAACCTTAGTTAGGACTCTTCATTGGGTATAAAGTCTAAAGAAATTAGAATCCCAACATAAATAGGACACAGAATCTGTAAAAACCTAAAATACGAAAGAAAATTAAGCAAAACAAAATAAAAGCAGACTTGTTAACGGCTACCCTATCAGCCACTTTTCTTGCATCTTGAGTAAACTTTTCCTACAAAAGTATCTTCGACACATTCTTAAGCCCAACAGTACCATTAGAAATTTTGCATCTGTTTGTTTTCCAACATTGTTTTAGAAGTTGATTTCAACGTCTATTAATTTTGCCTCTAATGCTGAATTCCATATTAAGATTGCCAATTAAATTCTTATGTAGCTTGAAAATGATATGCCTAACAATTGCTTTACATTTGCTTTCTAATTTAATTTTTCTTTATCATCTTCTCTTCAGCTTATATTGAGTCATATTATTTATAAATCTATGGCATATAAATTGTATTCAACTAATAAGATCAATTTCCTTTGTGTAGCGCAAAGTGTTGGATGATAAAATTAAACTCCAAGAAGAACACGAACAATTTAAGGTTTGTGTATATACCTTAATTACCAGCATATAATTGTAATATTTTTCTGATACCCAACCAGAGATGTAATTTGTTCTGTAGGTTGAGTTGCAAGCTATGCGTGAAGCTGCAGGATGGCGAAGAAAACAAGGTGCTTTCTGAATGCTTGTTATTTTTATTAAATTCACCCCTCTTGCCGATGGAGAATCAGGGTAGATTGATTTATTTTCTTAGCTGAGTTTGATCCACATTTCTCTTATTAATTAAACAAGATTTCCTAATTGACTCTAGGTCTTTGAGGAAATAGTATCATAATGGTTGAATCGATCTTTTTCTTTAATAAACTGAACTGATCAATTGGTTACGGTACAATCCACAGACAGCACACAATTTAGTTATTGAGGGTTACTGGAAAGGCCTGTGCCAAAAGAGTGGGAAGCTAAAAGTTGACCGCACATATGTTTAACAATTTGTGTTGCATTTCATAAGCATCGGGGTTCACAGGCTCTGAGAAATGTGAAAAAATAAATAAATAAAGACTACATGTGACATAATCTAGATATTAATGACATTCAATGCACAATTAATGATCAGTCAAGTAGTGGTGGCAATTGGGCCCAAACTCAAGTGTTTTTAATTGGGCCTGGGCTCGAGACCCTCTGGTCTTGGGCAGCTCATGCTTGGACCCAATTCAAAAAAAATGTTTTTACAGTTAAAATTTGATCGGGCAGGCCCATTGCCATCCCTAAGTCAAGTTTATGATGCAACTTTTAGGGGGAAAAAAAAAGTAGTCTCTTATTCTATGGGCCCATCAAAGTAAGCATTGGGAAAGAAAGTTTGGATCAGAATAGGCTTCAATTATCTATCCTTTGTACCAGCTATTCTCGGGCCTTGCATTTGCCCTTCTTGGCTTACTGCTAAGGACTATTGTACATTGAACACGGGGGCCCTATCCCGAACATTGTGGTTTTTTTGGGTTTGTTTGAGCTGGTGGATTTGTAACTGGCCTCATAAATCCCCTAACAATCAGAATAAAAAAGGTAGGCATGATACATTTTTTATTATTGCATGGAGATGGACTGATGAAAAGATTGCTTCATAAAATTAGAAATTGATGATAAAATTGGAGATTAGTGTTGATTTTGGGTTGAATTTGTACCTTCTCATCTGAATCTAGTATTACATTTCTTTGAGAGTCATCCTTGGCACCTTTCGTTTTCTTAGAATGCATTTGTTATTGATTCTGATTTTATGATCTGTTGGAATTGTTTTAAATCTAAATTCAGGAAAGCTATTCTTTTGGCAGGCATTTCAATGGAGGGTGATGATGAAATCCTTGCACAGATGGAAGTTAACGTACCCCCTAAAAGAGATGAATGGATGACAACACTACCTCCTGAAAGGAAGGTAAGGTCATATAATGTCTTAACTGTCTTACCCTCTTTCAAAATTTTTGCTTCTTTTCAGAATCTTGCCAGTAATTTTTGTCTTGGAAAGCAGTTATTATGTTGTATACGATTGTGATTGTGTTTCTACAGTCATAAATGAATTTCAGGTTCTATGTTAATACATTTTGATGGTTAATATTTTACCCTTATGTGTTCTTATGTCAGTATATAATATATCTTCTGTTCACCAGTTACTTGGACTTCACAACACAGTTTATAGGTTCTTCTGTTAGGATCATGACATGACTGATATCATGAATTTGAGGAAGGACATATTTTACATGGAATGCGCAGGAAAGCTGAATGGCCAGTGTCAATTGTTTAATATACACTTTGGAGATTTAATAGTGATATAATTTTACAGCAAGGGGTCATGTACGGCATATGCATAGAATATGCTAATGATATTGCGCTGATTATTCCTTTAGCTCATTTGGTTTAGATTGTATATTGCATCATTGAAGAGAGGGGATCATCCTAATCCCCTGTATAGATTTGGTCCCTTGTGAAGTTAATGGAATAGAGTTTCAGTTATATTTCTTGATGGATTTGATTTCTAGACCAGGAGTTTAATTAAAATCTACCTCTTTTACCATGCTTTTATCAGCCTGGCATGGCTATGCATTCAACAAGATTCCGCAAGAGCTCTGAAGAAGGACGTGGCGACACCAGTGCTTGGACAGATACCCCTTCACATAGAGCACAAAAAGCTAAAATGAAGTATGATTTCTCTTGTGATGTGTTGGAACGCTTTGTGCCTCAAAAATTTTTGTTTATATTGCATTATTAGTTGCTCTGCTCCAAAAAGATTGTGCTAATATATTTCTCAACATTTCAGTTACTTGGAAGCATATAATGAGGCTACAGCACTTGCTTCAAATGAAGAGGGAAAAAAACGATCAAATGCAGATGCTGAGTTGGTAGATAAATACAACAAAGCAAAACGGTCAAAATCTTTGGTGCAAAAGCACCAGGAAGAGGTCAGTAGTCTCTCAAAGAAGAAAAAATCGAAGCAGGAGCCTGTTAAAGAAGAGTGGTCGGGAAAGCACCCGTGGAAGCCTTGGGATCGTGAAAAGGACCTGGTAACTGGAAGGCAAAGTATAAAGTTCGATGCAGATAATATGGCTCAGGGTTTAAGTTCCAGGTTTTCAGCCGGATCGTTTCAGAGAAACTTCCTCTAAGGCAAGGCAGTCCTGCAACACTTTCACTTGCATACAAATGTAACTTCTTCAGAAGTCACACATAAAACACACCATTTTGTTTGATTCCAAAGTGATCGCCGCGTAAGCTACAGTCAGAATATGAGCTTTCCCATGTCCCTATTATCTCCGACCCTTTCACCATTTGCATTTGTTTACAGAACCTTACATAATCATTTACAGAATTTCAGCATTTGGACATCAAGGATCAGATGTACAGATTTCCCTGCCAGAAACACTTCCCTCCACCACTGTATTGTTGTTAGGTCGCATCATCAAAGCTTCTGTCCAAGTAGTAACACTTGCTCAACCTTCAACTAACTATTTTAACGCTTATTATAATGTTAAATAAATGACGACGGTAGTATGTCGTGATATAACCATAACCATATGATTCAGATCAGGTAACGTGATATAATCATATGATTCAGATTGGGCAACGGCATTCTTCGAAGATCCAATTACAGACATGACTTGGTCACTATTGTGGGATTTGTATTTAATTTAAGAAAATATTATAAAATATACAGCCGGCAAATTTGTGCTTATCACAACTCTTTTTGGGTTGTATTTTTTGCCCCAAAAGAGTAACTTAATAAAGATTGTGTGTAGCAAATGAAAATGAAGTGTAAAGAGAGCTTGGATGCAATAGAAAGAGGTATTCTTATGCAACGACAAAGGTGGCTTGGACATAATTTCTCTCGAAACAATAAACAATGCTAAAGATAGCATATCATGAAGATTAAATCTTCCTATTCTTCAACATTGGAAGCTATTTTAAAGACTAGGAAATTGTTGAGGAATGGGTTCACTAATCTCATTGATGATGGTAAGCAAACCAATTTTTAGTTTGACATCTAGACATCTCTTGATCCTTTTCATTGCTTGCAAGCTATGGAATGTTTCAAACCTGTCATCGATAAAAAAGCAATAGTAACTGATGTACTGATTGACAAATAATTTTTTATACAAAACTCTATCTCTAGACCCTTTTTTGAAGAAATTATCCACACTAGATTGAGTGAAGGGGAAGATTATATTATCTCGAAGAATTTGAGAAATGGCAAGTTTAGCAACGAATTTTACAGGAAGTTTATAGAAACACTATAACAGGATACCCTAACAAAAAGTTGTTTGACACGAGCAATTTCATCTATGTGCATCAATATGTTTATAACTAGCTATGAAAGGAAAAATTACCAATTGTGGATAAGCTGCAAAGATTCCTAAATATCCCTAATTGGTGTATTCTTTATTAGAAAGCTTAAGAAAGTACTGAACACTTGTTTTTTTAATGTGCTTATGTCAATAGCACACGGAAGCATGTATTACACCAATGCTTTATTCATGATGCACCTGGAAGATGGGATTGTATAAGGAGATGGTGTAGTGAAATCAAGCATCCTAACTCAGTGTTCATTTAGCCTAGCTATAGCATATTAAGGGATACATGAGCTTACACAAGTCCAGACTCCTTAATGAAGACTAGTGCAATATAATGTGGAATGTGTAAGTCTATTAACTTTTGTAGTATTTTGTCTTTATTTCTAATGCTTGGTTTTCGATATGTATAGCTCTTTTTTGCTACTTTTAACCTTTGCATGTCATTCATAACCTAATTCATTATTACTATTTTCTTAAAAAAAGAATTAAAATATTACAATTCTCATAGTGTATATTAATTGAGATTTTCTCTAGTATTTCGAAGATCAAACCAGTTGATATATTAAAATATAAATTAGACGATGTGTGATTATCTCTTTGTCGCTTATCGTGCGTCCAAGTATGAACGGTCACATATTTGTTTAAAAACTAAAAACTAGAAGACTGCAAACCTAAAATTGTATTCCTATTATATTATATGCATTTTCTTATGATAATGAAAACATATATCTCTCATACTTAAAATACGAAATAGCATAATAATTTTCTCTTGATATATTTTTCTATTTTTTCAAATTTATTATTTTTCTTAATTTTCAAAACATGTACTCATTTAATAAATTCAAAACACTTCTTCTAAACTTCAAAATTTCTATTAAGGATTGAAAAAAAAAGGTGAATGACAATAGGAAGAGGAAAGAAGAGAAAAAGGATTTAAAAAAGAAAAAACTCATGAAAGGATTTTTATTGCAATTTTAAATATATTTTTATTTTTAATCTTAAAACACATTTAACGTATTTATTTTGAATGAGTTTGGATAATTTTGATACTAATAAACTTTTAGTTCAAAAAACAAATAAACAAAGATTAGATGTGTCTAATTGTTTTAAAATTAGAGAATAAGTTCTTGACATTACTAAATCATGCATGGAAATAAGATGTGTGTTTTCAATAAGTGTATAATAAACATTTATTCCAATTTAAGATATAATATTATGAAATATGGGTTTGTAATATTTAAATTAAAATAAATAATCAAGTGACATATTTAAAATATCATACACATCTATTGGATGAAACATATTCAGTGCTAGATTTCTTAAAAATCTTTTTGAAAGATTTGTGATAATAAACACCAACATTCGTCTTATCTTTTATAAATATGATATTTATTCAAAGTATTATGTATATATATTTTTAAGGAACAATTTTCTTTTATGCTTTCCACTTAAAAAATAAAACTATAAATAGATTTGAAAAAGAAATTTAGATATCCTTTTCTATATTTTCTACATATTTTAAGTTATAAACATATGATGTCAAAAGAAATTTTAAACTTAATTTTAATATATTCAAATTTTTATTATTCATATAAACATTATTAGTTCAATTTTTAAGTCAATTTTGATAACTTAAATTTCAAAATTTACACATAATAAAGAAAATGTTTTGCTAAAGTTTTCTTTGTAAAATGGTTATTTTTATAATTTATAGGTAAACTTCCCTTTATTAATTAACTTCAAAGTAGTCTTTTAAGAGTTTTTCAAAAATTATGCAAGTTTTCTGGGAATTTCCTTTCAAATATTACATATTAATAATCTAAATTCTATTGAAACACTAAATTAGTTATCTTCTTGATACGGCAACAACCTATAATCAAAGTCTAGATCACCTCCGTTTCAATGATTGTTCCCAATACCTAAATTCAATCAATCTAACACGATCCTTCACCCCCAAAATAGCAAGGAATTGGTAA
>JAOQMS010000003.1:27461095-27471533 GCA_027563885.1 Erythroxylum longipes
CTTAAGTGAAGTATTTCCTAAATCAATCCACCGTTACGATTTTATTTTTAGTGTCCAATCCAATTGAAATCTAATACATTAACCGATTTTTGTCATTTGATTAAATCTAGTCTTTTTAATTCATATCTTGCATTTTTCAGATTTCCTTGATTTGCTTACTTTAATTTATTTTATTTTCAAATGAATCAATTCTTGAGTGTTCGAGTAATTTTTCATCGTTTAATTTAATTGTCTTACGTATTGGATTTTTCCGTGGGCACGATATCCGGTCTTACCGATTTATATTACTTGTCGACGGGGTGCGCTTGCCTCTAATTGGTCTAGATAGAATTTAATTTATATTGTTTTATTTAGACCGTAACAGATACCGAGTATAGTTTCAAATGATTTTTTTAGATTATGTTATACAATTTTTTTTACTTTATTACAATCATATCTTAAGAAATCATAATAATATAAATTTGATATAAAAAATACTTCTTTTTTTTATTAATATTATTTTCACATATTTCTTATAAATTATAATAAATTTAATTTCAAATATTATCTTTACATATTTCAAAAGTTATTATATAATATTTTTCAAATATATATATATATATTAATATTAAAAATATATTATCAATATTTAAAATATTAAATATGATTATATTAAACTAGTATATTTAATTATGTAATCTATAATCACTTTGTATAAGTTTAATAGCATAAAAATTTTATTTAATACATTATTATTTGTATTTTTATTATTAATTAAATAAATTATAGTTGTTTTATTATATTCTTTTTATTTAAAAGTAATAATTATTTTATATAGGACAAATTTTAAGTCTTTTCAATTTAACCTAAAATTTTTCTAAATTTATAATTCTGACCAATATTTGATAGGTATTTTGGTTCAACTAAAAGAGTCAGTACCTACTGGTACAAAAGGGAGTGAAAAACAAAAAAAATATATGTTAGGAGCTCAAAAGAATTTAATAATAGGCACGAAATAAGATACAACCGTAGAAGTGAAGCCAATTTTAAAATCGCATTTGTAAAGGGGAAATATTCATTAACACATTTTTGTGAGATATTTTTATTAATCATAATCAATTTCATTTTGATTTTTTAGCTTGATGCATGACACTTTATATTTTTGCATTTTTAGACAAATGGTTTCTTTTTGATAATTTCAAAAATGGGGGAAAAGAGTAATGATATTAAATTCATTGGGAACGATGAAATATATTGTTTGTCATTTTTGTATTCTTTGCACTTTATACGGTATAATTAAGTAAATTTATATTATCTACATATATGGATATTTCTTTAAAGTTGAATATCTCTTTTGTTCTTGATATTTAATTATGTTTTATGCGTGAATTAAGGGTAAGTTAATTATTATCTTGATATGAATAGTTATTTGTGTGCTTAATTTTATTATTGTTCTCTAACATCAGTAATATTTATCATAAAAAGAGAGAAATTGTTGAATCAAGGGAGGTTCCAATCAATATTTTGATAATACAAAATAGAATTACTATTAATGAGTTTATTATTTTGATGAAAAGTTAAAAAAACATAATGAAGTCATAAACTCAAAAAAATAATTTTATGAAAATGATAAAAAGATGGTGAAATTTGCAATCATTGAACTAAATATCAAATTAAGAATAAAAGAAGATTCTGGCTCACTAAGGTTATTTTATATTTTGTATTGTTAATTGTGATCTCACTTTGCTAATCTAATAATTTTAAAGGCTCACTATATATAAACATTTAATATCACTTCATTGCATAAGTCTTTTATTTATTGAGAGGCATTGGAGCCTTTGTTTTTAATATAAAAGCTTCTTGATCTTTTAAACATTCTATAGGAAATACTTGGGGAAGTTTTTAAATCGTTATTGCATTAAACAAATCGAATTTAAACATTTGAAGTAGTTAAAATCATATTTTGTAAGGAATGGTCAACTTATATGAGTTAGTGATTGACCAATATACATTAAAGTTGTTAAATTTGATATATTGATAGTTTGTGTTTAATGTATTAATTAACCATTATACCCACTAGTTTGTGTTCATATTGTATTTATGTATTATTCCTAAATTGTTCTTAGTCATATTTTATTGAAATTAGAAATTAATAAAATATAAAAGACTAGTACATATTACGCTTCTTCCTTGTGAAAAAAGTATTCAATTTTATAAACTAAAATATAGAGATGCTTAAACAAAAATATAAATGCTTGTTAAAGAAAAAATTCACTAAACTGATACAAAAAATTAATTTAAAAATTACTTTTATGTTTATGAAAATTCTTATTATGATAATTTTACAAGTGATCATTTGACTTGAAATTTTCAAAGTATCTCACATAAGAATTGCTATGTTTTTATACTATTTATGATATATTCTAGTTAAGATAACTTAATAGGTAGTTATTGAATATTGCATAAACTATATGGAGGTGGTTAAGTAATCAACATAGAAATTATTATCCTAAAATTATTAGGAAGAATATTCCATTGTTCAATTAGTATTGATCCAAAAAAATCCTTGGATCAATGTAGAATGATACTTTGAGAATCGTTTTCAAATGTTATTAATAAAATCAATTTTTAGATAATAGATATGATTTGACTCGAAGTAGAACAGATATTAATTTCATGTTTTATATCTAATTAGAACACTGTATAGTGAAAGGATTGAATTATATGAAAAAATTATTTACGAAAACATTAGTTAAAACTATCTTGACATTTATAAATAGATATTACTATATGTCAATTTTGATATTAGGATAAGATTTGTTTTATCAGATAATTAAAGATGAATTAACTAAGTTTAATTTATATAATCTTAAATATGATTTATGATTATAACTTATATTCATTGCCAACATATTTAGGAGCCTAATGAGTTACACACAAAGAAAACATTGAAGAGAGAAAATATGTTATAATCAAGTTGAACTTAATTATAAAGTTTAAAAAAATTTATGATTAAGTATGTGATATTTTTTTTAAAAAGACCAATATGATATATTAGATCTTATTTACGCCCGATAGATACTTAATTATTATTAATTTTACTTTTAATTAAATTTTAATTGAAATTAAAATTTTATTTCAATTAAAGTACTATAAGATCCAAAAGGTGTTATAAATACGTTTCGAATCTAAGAGAGCTAACAATTTTGTCCAACCCTTTTTACATTGTTTGTAGAGTTCACGTTTTGTGAATACCGGTAGAAGTTAGATATGTATGAAATTACAGTGGTTAAAATAAATCAATTTTATAAACGATTCAAGATAAACATTAAGAAAAAAAATCAATTTTTATAATAAAGATCGAATTATAAAGTTTTGTGGATTAACCATGTTCTAAAATTTAAAATGATTTTGATTTTTAAAAATTAAACAAAAAAAGTTTTATATTTATTCTAAAATTTCGTCCACATTTTCCAACATTTAACTAATTAATGACCCGACAATTAGCTCTGATCTCTCCAGCTTTACCCGTCAAAACACCTAGTTGGCCCATCTTTAACATGGCATCGGCGAATTTCGTTCTCCAAAGCATGGGATCCCTTGCATTCAGATTGACTTGGCTAGCTGTTGCGGCATTTGTCAAAAGTGTTTGATCTGATACAAACAAGCCTCGGTTTGCAAGGATATTAACGTAGTAGCCAGAATCTAAAGTGGCTGGACTTAAAGGGTCCATTGGGACCACCGAGTTGGCATCTACAGTACCACTTTGTGATTGTGGGCACTGCTGCTTTAGCATAGCTGCATACACGGCATCTAAAGTTGGATCTTGCCTGATTGTTTTGCTGAAGTTATACAATCTATTATTGAAAGAAGTGCAGTGAGATCGACCAATGGTGTGTGCTCCTACAAATAAAAAAATATACCAAACATTCACATGTAAATAGTAATACAATTTACGGTTTCCCATGTGATCTATTATTTCACACTTGTTTTGTTAGTTACTATCAAGTAATCTATCTTCTATGAAAATAATGCAAGTTATAGCCAGCAGTACCAGAAAGGGTAACCATTTCTTCTTGCGAGAAACCCTTGTTTGCGAAGAATTGAGTGAGTTGGTTGACATTGAGGGAAGGGGGAGGCAAGTTGGTCAGTGTTTCGGAGGCCAGAGAAACTCTGCCGTCTCTTCTTCCGGCAGGAACATCATAGCCAATTCCACCGGTCTGCATGAATTGGATCTGATTATTGCATGCAATGGTTCAGGGAAGCATATTTGTGTGGATAATTTAGTTACCATCTCGATGCTGTCTCTGGCTGCAAATGCAAGGATGTCAGCGCAAGAAACAACCCCTTTACATACGGCTTCAAGCCTAGCCTTTGCATTATAAATGACTTGGAATCCTCTTAGACTTGGATTATTGACTGGAGAGTCCCTTTCTGCTTTGTTCGAGGAAGTGGAGTCAATGAGCACGGATGCGTCACAACCCTGCATGTAGATAGAGTCCGAGCATGTACGCGTATTAGTTATATTTCTTTTTGTTGATCGTCATAACCACTCCATCTCAAACAAACACTTTTTTCACTGCCATGCAAACACTAGAATATGAATAATCTGAGCATTTGTAAGAAGACACAATTAATATACCCTGATAAAGCAGTCATGAAAGTGCATTCTGACAAGGCCAGCAGCCACTCCTGAATCTCTCATAACCCCTTCTCTAACAGCACCTTTCACAATTATCTCAGCTAAACCACATGAATCGCTATAATACCCAAGTTGAAGTTGAGAATAAACGCTTATTTGGCAGGACCAGAGAATCACAAAAACCATACCTAGTTCCTTTGGACACATTTTTTTCCACTAATATTATATAATATGTCTCTATGTCACACTTCAAAGATCTACATGTAACAAGTTATTACAAAGTCTATTTATAGTTGGAGAAATGTTATAGTGCCTAACCACATCATCATTAACAAATCGATAATCAAATGGAACACAGATTATGAACCGACTGCGGAATTAGTGTAAGACCACAGGGGATGGAATATCGGTGGTACTTGTAGAAAAAAGTGGACTATTAGTAGTGTGAGCATCTCAAGTAGAAGAAAAAGACAACTGGATTCGGTTTCATGTCTACTTACTATATCTTAATGATCTAGATTTGCAATATAATACTGGCCACAAGCGACAATATTTTAGCGGAATCACGCGTAAATTGGAGGACCCAAGTTGGCTCAAAAGGCAAGCAAGCAGATATTGGCTAGAGTAGTTAGAGTTGTGTACATAGATGTCAATGTAGTCTAAATCAAGAGCGTCGAGAAGGGAATAAAAGGGCTATGGGGCAAGTTAAACGATACCCTGAACAATCTTCCTGCTTATATTTGTGAAAAAAATGGATATATTTATTTCGAATATATTGATTAAATTGGATTCCAACCATGTAATCATAACTTTCAAGTTTACCAGATGAAGTTGTAAGGAGAGTACAAAAATAGAAGTTGAAATTTTCTTTAGTGGTTTCTGTATCTAGAAGTAAATTGAAATATGTAAGGAGTTTCTTTCACCTTAGTTTGAGTTTGGAAGTCTCATTCAGATAATTAGGATTATTAGTGATGTGGTGGTACAAACTAATAAAATAATTAGCATATATTTTATAATAGGAAGAGACTAGTTATTAAATGGAAGATAAAATTCAGACTGCCATTGCTGAGTTCTACATCATTTTTATTAAGTTGGTTATGATTTTTCTTAATTTTTGATTCCACTGTGATGTATTATTGGTTATTATGCAAGACAGCTTCAGACAGCAAAAATCCTTAGAACTGGACTCTGGTCTATGCACAGCAGGCAGCAGATCTCTAACTCACCGTATTATGATTATGCAATTTAATTAAAAATATGGTCATTTAATTAATCTGAGTTGGTAGTGGCAGCAACTACTAATCTTTTTCTTTTTGTCATTAAGTTACATGCTGTAGATGTGATGTTGGAGAACTCCGAAGATTCCGTAACTAAACTTAATGACAAAACATTAATTTTTAATAGTACAATAATGATCATATTTATAAAAACAATAATAATATTGAATATTGAATACTGAATACTTAATACCAAGTAGATAAAGCCAAGTAATTGAGCTGTCCTCGATTGCTACTTTTCTAATTTGCTGCTCATGATAGACCTAACAATGTAAAGGTAAACATTTTACGCTATCTAAAACTCACCTCTACATCTTTTATGTGACATATATGTCCATAACCATAAAATGTGTTCATACTTGACTTTTCCTCCCAGGAGTTGATTCCGTGCAAAAAGATAAATGAATGATAGTTCTATGCAAAAAGATAAATGAATGATGTTACCGGCCGGTGCATCTCATAGTCCAGCAAAATTTATAGACAAAAGTCCTCTTGGTACGTAATAAATTAAATCAAAGTGATCGTCCAGCTTGGATGCCGACACCGGCATCATCTTGTTCAATGTTTTAAGGTTACTCATCAGAGAAGCAAAAGATTAAAAAGACTAGTATTTTGACCACCCATATACGTACAACACGTTGTCAAGTAAGCTAAGCTATGTTAAAATAGGACGATGGTCTAAAAACTGTAACACAATGGATCCTTACTGCTAGTCTTGTGTTAGCAGCTGTAACTACAGCTATCCACGAGGTGTTCAGAAACCAAATGAATACCCTAAGAAGTAGAACGAGAAAATCGCACACATTTAAAAGAACTTTGTATGAGCTTAAAAAGCTTGTTGCATGGGCAAATGTGCCAAGAGTGTAAGACTTAACACGAAACTTAACTTTAGGCTCAAGAAAGATCTACCATGAACTTGTATAAATACTAAATAGTGATAAAACACAAAAAAAAGTATCTAATTTGCTGTCTATAACTTGATGAACAAGCTTTTCAACTCCTTGAATGAGCTTATGGATCCTTTGAATAAGCTCCTCAACATTTAAATAAGCTTTTATAACTTCCTTTATGCTATTGTCATCTTTTTGCATCTTTCTAAATGCTTAAATCTCCTAACGGGTAAGAGTGACTTTATGCTTACAAACTTCTATCAGGAAATTAGAAGAGACCTTAGAGTTATCTATAGAAATCTTATTGGGCTCCATCACACATGAAGCAGATTTGCCAACACTAATAAGATTTCATTTTCTTATTAAATTTTGGCTCATTTACTTATATCATTTATTGAGCCCATTTATTATTTTTAATCCAGATCAATTTTAATTTTCTTAATCTTAATTTATATAAATTCGTAATTAATAATTTTTCAATAAGAATTTTAACACCAACATTCTTAGACTTGGACAAATATTAATTACAATAGTTGTAATGAAAATGAAAACAATAAAAGTGGCTAAGAAAGTCAACGTAATAATCGACCAAAATAAAACATTTGACCTAAAGATGATTAAAGTCCATTCAATTTCGTAAGGCTTTCAATACTAAAAAGTATCAAATGCACGTGTCATTATAGAACATAGATCTAGTACAATCACATATATCTAATACCTTATTGAAATGAATGAGAAAATGAAGTGTGTCAAACTATAATGATATTTGTATGATTTAAAATATATCATTGTTTTGTTTTTTGGTCTTAATATCTCTAAACTTTATACTAAACTACATTAGAGAAATTTATTTTCTCTCATTTAATGCTAAACTGCATTAGAGAAAAACCTTATGAGAATAAACACTTATATCTCCCCTATTTCTTATCAAATCTATAGATTTATCTATATATCCGTATATGTCCCGAAGACATAAGTTCAAGGTTAATCTATATCTATGCCTAACGACTTTTAAAATGCTTACGATTGACACAAATTTTATGACTTTCACCTGTATTACGACAATGTATCACAGATTGAATGACTAAACATAATGTGATGATCATCAATATACATATAAAATGCATAGTCATAAGACATGAAAAACAAAAACAACTGTATCAGGAGCCAAATATAACGATACCTTACTTACAGCATCCAAGGCTATACATGTCTCATAAAATTGATTGGGCACAATCCTTTAGTTAGTAGATTGGCCAATATATGCTTAGTCTCTATATACTCCAATGTGATGTCACCTTTTTGTACAAATTTCTTTATGATCAAATACTTGACCTTCAAATGCTTAAACCCTTTTGATATTGTTTACTACTACTAAACAATATAACATAGAGATTATCACATTACAACTGAATAGGTCTAGCCACATAATCAACCACAAACAACTCAAAATTAATTTCTTGAGCTACACAGCTTGTAAAGCAGCCCTATAGTATGCTACAAACTCTACATAGGTAGTCGAGTAAGTTACCGGTATTTACTTGATACTCTTCCACGAAATAGCACCATCTACCGATGTGGACTTCCTATTATTTGGACATATAGCAAAATCTGAATTCATATAACCAATGAGATCAAGATTGTTGACTTTCTTGAATGTCAAAATAGATCCTTAATTCCCTGAAGATATCTCAAAATTTGTTTGACGACATTTCAGTAGTCTTTTCTTGGGTTAGCAAGATACCTACCCAATAGTCCAACAATGAATGCAACACGTAGTTCAGTGCACACTTAGGCATATATCAGGCTATAAACTACATTAGAATAAGGAAACATTTTTCATAGTCTCTTACCATGAGAGATAGGTGCTACAACATATTTACAATCGACCATATTAAACATTTGCAGTACTTGCTCAATGTATACACTCTTTGAAAGATTTAACAAGTTTTGAGATATGTCCTAGTGAATATAAATACTAAGGACAAAAGATGTTTCACCAAAGTCCTTCATTTAAAATGCTTATCCAAAAGTTGCTTAACCTCATACAGAATGGTCAAGTCATTTGATGAGAACAAGATATTATCCACATATAATAGTATAAAAATAACCTAGCTCCATTTTACTTTGTAATATAAGCATCTTTCAACTTTATTTTTTATGAAGCCAAATGAGGTAATAATCTCATCAAACTTTAAGTACGATTGTTTGGAGGCTTGTTTCAAACAATTTATGGATCTTCTCAATTTGAATACCATGTTAACTTTATCTTGATCCTAAAATCCTTTAGGCTGCTGCATATAGACTCCTTCATAAAGGTCTTCATTCAAGAAACCAATTTTGACATCCATTTGATGTAGCTTCATATCATAGTAATCTATTATTGTCATTATCACTCTAAATCATACTTAAAGGATATAGGAGAAAAGTTGACATAAAACTCAATATCTTCTGTTTGAGTGAATCCTCTAGTAACCAATTGGGCTTTAAACTGCTCAAATTTACCCTTAGAGTTGTTTTTGGTTTTATATATCAATTTACAACTGACAAGTTTACACTGCCATACCTTATTATGCTTTATGAATTGCATCTTATCCCTCATTGCATTCCACCATAACACCATATGAGGTCCAGAAATAACTTATGTAAAAGTAATTGGATCTACCATATGTCTAATATCATAGTCTTGTTTACTCAAATAGATTATGTAATTATATAGTATAGTAGGTCTTGTCACTTTAGTGGATCTCATTTATTGAATTGGTTCAACATGTTCACGTACCTTAGGAACCTTAGTTTGTACAGGTATAGGTTCTTAAACATGTATTGCTATTATATTGAGACCTAGATCCACTGGCTCTGACTATATGAGTGATGGACGTACAATAGTTGTAGTATCCATCCTTTTATCATCTAAAGGATGAGAATGATCTCCTTCATTAAGATGAGGTGGACTAGCCTCTTTATAGACGTTATGCGTCAAAAACTTAGTTGTTTATGATTCCACTATTCTAGATCTTCAATCTCTATATAAAATTTGTATCTCTTAATCGGGATATCCAATAAAGTTACAACTAGTGGAAAGAGAATGTAATTTATTTTCATAAGGATCATACAAAAGTACCTTAGCAAGGGCAACCCCATATAGGAAGATAAGTGAGGTTAGGTTTCCACCTTTTCCAAATTTCAAAAGGAGTTTTTGAAACTATTTTATTTGGGACTCTATTAAGTATGTAGAAGGCAGTCTTTATGGCTTCACCCCAAAGGCAATTAGGTAAATTCGTTCTGCTGTGCATTGACCTCATCATATCCTTTAAAGTATGATTCTACCTTTCATTGCCACCATTTTGCTTAGGACTACCTAGCATAGTAAACGAAGCTACTATTCCGCATGATTATAAATATTTAGCAAACAGACCTTTTTCTTATACTAAAACTCTATGTTTGACATAATATTCACCTTCATGGTCAGACATGACAATCTTAATTAGCCCTCCCAATTGGTTCTCAACTTCAGTCTTAATGATCTTAAATTTATAAAGATCTTCAGACTTTTCTTTAAGCAAGAACACATGTCCATAATAGGAATAGTCATCAATAATTGTTAGAAATATATATATATATATATATATATATATTCATATATATAT
>JAOQMS010000003.1:27471633-27514800 GCA_027563885.1 Erythroxylum longipes
ATATATATATATACATATATATATATATATATGTATGTATGTATGTATGTATGTATGAGTTCTAATATATATATCCTTATGTATATATATATATCCTTACGTATGAGTTCTAATAGGTTAGAAGCACGAGTTGATCCTTTTTTCTTTTTTTTGGTAAACTTACTCCTGCAACAGTCAACACATATTTCCATATCATCATAATCCAGAGTTAGGAGAATGTTATCCTTTATCAATCTCTCAACCTTTTCTTTGTAAATGTAGCCTAATCTTTTTATGCCATAATATGCATGACTTTTCCTTAACGAGTGGTCATTTCTAATAACTTTTTCAGTAATATATAAACAAACATATATCTTATTAGGGGCAAGACACATTCTATATAAACCATATAATAAGAAGGCCATTCCAATATTTTATATTGAAAGATAATCTTACAATCAGAATTTTAAATAAAAATTATAACCCTCTTCATCCAAAATGGATACAAAGATCAAATTTCGTCTAAAAGATGGTATATAGAATGTGTCATACAAAATAAGTTTGAACCATGTATCTAAGTTTAAACATACTTCCCCTATAGAGACCCATCCATTTCTTTGTTATTTCTTACAATTAATTTTTCCTCTTCTTTATTCAACTTTCTCTTTATCATGAATCCATGCATTATGGAAGCAATATGATTAGAAGCTCCACTATCTAATTACTAAGAACTTGATATGGCTCTAGCAACATTAGATTCATGTATCAAACAAGCTGAGAAGTTACATGATAGCTCTTATCTTTCTTTCCAGGTTTTATATTTCTGACCTTCATCTTCTTATGTCCCCTCTTTTTATAAAAGAAACATTGAATATTCATATTGACTGGACCACTAATTGCGCTGGACCGACCTGCATCTTTATGTGGAGGAATTTTACATTTCTTACTTTTAAACTTCTAAGGCTTCACTTTTGCCTTTCCCTTAATTGCTATTAAAGCTGTATGAGCTAGAATTTATTCAAAAACACACCAGGTAATCAATTGATTTATGTCCCAAGCTTTATCCTAAGAATTATATATGGTAACCAGAGTAACAAAATTTGATGGACGAGTATCTAAGTCTTAATGCACAATACAAGCATCAAGAATATAAATGCTTAATATCTTCAGCTTGATTTAAAGGTGGAACATCTTAATTATGTATTCCCTCACTCTCCCTACTCCATCATATCACGTAGAGTATAGTTCCTTTAATAAGGTACATATTTCAACACTAGACGATACCTTATACCTTTGTGAGACATTATTGAGGAAATATTTTGCTATGTTTGTCTCTGGAAGTCCACTCAGTAGATGGTCTAGAATGGATCTCTTTATGGTCAAATAACATATCCTGTTTGACCTTTCGCAGATTGCAAATGCTACTCTCTCAACCTCTAAACTGATGGATGTAGGTGTTATCGGTCTTTCCTTGATCATGGTCGTACTGATATCCACCATCTCCAATGCAAACCTATATCTTACTTCCATTTCTTAAAGTTAAAACCAATAAGGGTTTCAATGGTGACATTGTTATTATTTACAGAAAAGGTGTCTACAATATCGATAATGTAAATTATGGACATAAATGTCAAAGCCTCAAAACATTATATGTACTGAGCATCTTATCACAGATATCATAGAACACTGGTGGGCTGAATGTATAATACATGCAGATAAGACCTCTATATAAAGGAGATCAAAGTACACAACATCAACTTTTATGATTTTATCATCTATGGGTGAGTAGATCATTTAAGAAATTATTGTACTTTATCAAATGCCTTTATGCACTTTTCAATCTTATATAAGGCCAAAACCTGTGGGCAGAATAGCTAAACGTAAGAGTAAAGACATCCCTTAAAATACAAGCAAAATAGTCCAAATACTAACTCAAAAGGCTATTTTATTGATTGCATTCTAATTAGATCTTAAACTATTCCATAAACACAAGAGATACACCTATATGTTATCCTCACATTCATCTATATGGGCATCAAATATGTGACGACATACTATTCATAAATGCAAAATCCTTATGCGCAATCTCATTGTCATATTTTAGTGTTAAAAACATTATCAACAAACTTTGTTTTAGAATAAATCAAAAAAATCTCAATCAGAATAATAATCATGCAATAACAAATAATAAATGTACCATATAAGATACCAAAACTACATGTATCTCTTTTATTTCAAATCAAATGTGTTAAAATTCACTCAATCATGGCTTTTATAACCTTATTTGATTTTTTTGGAGTTAAACCTTACTTATTACTAATGAAATAAATCCCAAAAAAAATTAAAAATTAATTTAAAAAAGTCATCGTCTCCAAAACCTGACCCAAAATAACTTGAGGGACCATTTTGTAATTTTGATTTTTTTTAGTTCAGTAGTGTGTTGATGTCAGCAAATGATGTCAGTATTATGTGTGCTACCAGATGAAACGTGTTGCGTGAGGCAAGTGTAGCTCACGTGCTAGACGCATACCGACCTTCATAATGTGTGTTCTCCATGCAATAGATGCACACATACAAGCCCACCACCTTTATGGCCTACGGAACACATACACGATATGCAAAGATACATCAATCGCCTTAGGCACATGCATATCATGCACTATACATGTGTCCAACACACTTGAGGCTCCACGCTAGTTATCCAGTGAATGTATATCACACGTGCCAGATGTTGAGCGTGTCTCAAAAGTACTTGGCTGCTTCTACACGCCCCTTTACCTAGTCACTAGAAAAAAGCAATTTCTAGTGACTTTTTGGTGATTTTAAGCCAGAAAATCACGTCGAATTCCATTTTTCTGCCCCATTTTTCTCGCAAAGCTTATCCAAAGTCAATTGACACAACAAATATGTAGTTTATATAAGCAAAAATAGATAAATTTCTTCGATGTCATTATATATAACCTTAAAAATCTTCTTCCAAATTTATACAATCATGGAACTGCTATAATACCACGTGTAAGAGTTAACACAAACCTTAACTTTAGGCCCAAAATCTACCATGAACTTGTATAAATGGAGATAATACGAGTGAAAAAGTACTTATTTTGCTATCCATAACTCAATGAACAAGCTTCTCAACTACTTAAATAAGCTCCTGAATCCTTTGAATAAGCTCCTCAACGTCTACACAAGCTTCTGCAACTTCCTTTATGTTGTTATTGTCTTTTTGCACCATTCTGAATACGTGAACCTCCTAATGGATCAAAGTAACTTTATGTTTATGAACTTCTATCAGCAGACTATAAGAGACCTTAGCAACTGTTTATAGAAATCTTATTAGGCCCCCCATCACAAGCCTAATAAGCAAATCTGCTCACACTGATAGGGATCCATTTTTCTCACTAGACTTTGACCCATTTAGCCAAATGCTTTACTAGTTCCAGTTATCATCTTTAATCCAGATCAAATTTAATTTTCTTAGCCTTAATGTATGAAAATTCATTATTAATGATTGTCCAATAAGAATTTATTTCCATCAAGAGAGCCAAAAGATGATAAGTGCTTTGATGGATTATTTCTATTTAAATTTTTGTATTGAACGGATTATGATGTGATTAAAATAATTCTAAACCTTAATAGTCCGAGGAGTTTGATAAATGTGAATGTATTAGAAGTGCTTCATTGAATGTAAATGAGAAAGAAATAAGTGTTCTCAACGTCTCATTGAATGTCGAACATAGATTCGATGAAAATGCAAAAAAAGCTAATGTGTATTGAATAAATATTATTGACTGCATATATGTGAATTTGTGCATTTCATTACATGGTATGCATGACAGATAAAGGTAGTTGTGATCGGAGTAGCCACCACAAAAGAGCTTAAAGCTCAAAATGTGATTAAGATCCAAAGGCTCACTATGTATAATGAGCTCCGTATCTGCAACGGATACGGGACAGTTATCAATGAGCTCAATATCCACAATGAATATAGGACAGTTAAAAGACACTCGGTCACCACAAAATAACAACTGAAAGTGAGTCATATATGCATTACATATATATAAATTGATGTATATTAAGTGAATGATTGAAATAAGTTATATGAACTATTACGAAAATGAATTATGAAATGATGTGCAATAGATGAATGTGTAAATTGTCTGTGAATATGAATATGTGAATTGTTCTTTGTTGATATGAGTGAGCCCATCGAGGATGGTTCGCTCACTGAGTTCGCAAAACTTACCAAAATTACAACGTTGTCTTTCAGGCTTAGGGGATACCTAGTTAGACAAATTGGAGTATATCCACTGCAATCAAATATGAGACAGGGATCGGGATCAGTTCGCATATGCATATGTCTTCTGTCATTTTTGTATTAAGATTTGTTTTCTGTAACTGTTAAATATGTATATATGAATTTTGTACAATGTATGTGTGAATTTAGTTTATAATAAGAGTTATGACTAAACATGTTTTGTAATTGTATTGGGCCCAAAAGCTTACTGGAATTATGATGATATGTTCAATATTTGTGACACTTGTGACTGGAAATGTTTATGAATAAAATGGGCCAAAACAATTTTTTGTTTTCTGAGCATAGGTATGATGTGTGAAAATTTTGAATTAAGTTTGATTGATTGTCGTAGCGTGCCACTTTTGTAGAGTTTGTTCTCGAACACCGTCGGTACATTCAGGGATATGCCTATGAAAGTGGGGTGCTACATTTTCAGGGTCACTTTATTATCTTTATCTGGATCAAATTACATAACTTAACCGATAAGTTATTGAAAAATTAAAAAATGCAATTAAATGTTGTCCAACTTTATGGGAAAAATAAAAAATATCCAACATTCTCCTCCTTGGACAATACTTAATTGCAATACTGACTTAAGTTTAAAATAGTTTAAAAACTCAATTAACCTACGGTATTGGTCGAATAAATTTAAAAACAAAATATTTGATCCAAAGATAAGGAAAGTCCTACACTCCGTCCTGCAAGGCTTTCAATACTGAAAAGTATCAAATACATTTGTCATATGTGACACAGATCTAATACAATCACGCATATCTAACACCTTACTAACATAGATGGGAAAATGGAGTGTGGCAAACTAAGATGATACCTGTATGATCTAAACTATTTCATCTTCGTTTGTAGGTCTCAATTTCTTTAACTTTATGCTAAACCGTATATGCTAAACTACATTAAAAAATTCATATTTTCTCTCATTAAATGCTAAACAGCATCAGAGAAAACCTTTATGTTCTCTAACTAAATGCTAAACTGCATTAGAGAACCTTTATAAGATTGAAAACTTATATCCACCTATGTCATGTCAAACTTTATGGATATCTGAATAAAATTGTATACGTTTAAATGATATAGGCTCAAGGTCAATATGTATATATGCCCAATGACCTTTAAATGTTTAAAGTTGACACAAATCTTTAAATTTTCATATATATTATAACAATCTATGATAACACATATTATTGAGGATAAATGGTGATCATCTTTATTGATGAACCATCATATTGTCATAATACATCAAATTTATAGATGTACAAATGTACATGGGGCAAACATAACGATCCCTTAACTAACAGCGTCTCAAGACTTCAAAACACCTATACTGTATACTTGTCTCATAAACACAAATGGGCAAAGTCCTTTAATTAAAGGATCAACTTACATTTCCTCAGCCCTTAAATGCTCCAAACCTTAATGTCACCTTTTCATATAAACTCCTTTATGGTCAAATATTTGACCTATAAATGCTAAGACCTATAATATTCTTTTTTGCTATTAAACAACACAGCAGCAAGATTATCACAGTACAACCGAATGGGTCTAGCCACTGAATCAACCACAGACAACTCAGAAATCAAGTTTCTGAGCTAAATTGTCTGTGAAGCAGCCCCATAACATACATTCTGCATGCATGGTCAAGGAAATCACCCGTATCTTCTTAACACTCTTCTACAACATTGTATCATCTACAAATATAAAAATGTAACCTTAAGTGGACTTTCGGTCATATGGACACAAAGCTTAAATTTGAATCTGAATTTCCTACGAGGTTTAAACTATTGACTTTTCTATATGTCAACATATAATCCTTGGTTCCCTTTAAGTATCTCAACACTCACTTGACTGCATTCCAATGGTCTATACCTGGGTTAATAAGATATTGATCAAACAGTCTAACAAAAAATCCAATGTCCTGCCTAGTACATACTAGAGCTTGCATCAGGCTAATAACCGTACCAATTTTAGGAACATTCTTCATAGTCTCTCTCTTTACTTTATTCTTTAGACACTGTGCCAAAGATTATCTCTCACTATGAGAGATAGGTGCTACGGTAAGTTTACAATTAACCGTACTAAACCTTTATAATACTCACTCAATACATGCACTCTATAAGAGGCTTAATGGGTGTTGAGATCTATCCCGGTGAATCTGTGTACCTAGTACAAAAGATGCTTTACTAAGGTCCTTCATATTGAACTGCTTGGCCAAAATTTGCTTAACTTCATGCAATATGGTCAAGTTATTCAATGTGAGCAATATATCATCCACATACAATAATAAGAAGATAATTTTGCTCCCCTTAACCTTGTGATACACGCATCTTTTTAACTTTATTTTTTAAGAAGTCGAAAGAGGTCAAACCTCATCAAATATAAGGTGTCATTTCCGCGAGGTTTGAAGTAAACCATATATTGATTTGCTTAATGTGCAAACTATATAGTTCCATCTGGATCCTGAAATCCTTTAGGTTGTACTATATAGACCTCTTCATAAGAGTCTTTATTCAGGAAAGTGGTTTTGACAGTCATTTGATGTAACTCTATATCATCATGAGCTACAATTGTCATAATCACTAAAAATGTATCCTACGAGGATACGAGAAAAAAGGTAACATTAAAGTCAATCTTTCTCCTTGAGTAAACCATTAGGCAACTGAGCAAGCCCATAAACTATTGAACTTTATCCTGAAATCCTTTAAGTCTTAAAACTTCATTTACAACTGGCGAGTTTGCAGTTTCGCTACAAATCCACTGGTTCCCAAACCTTACTATGCTTTATGTCTTGCATCTCATCTGTCATTGCATCCCACTACAAATCTGCATTAGGTCCAGAAATAACTTCTGTAAAAGTAACTGGATTTATAACATGTCTTTTATCATAGTCATGTTCACCTAATAGACTATATAAACAGATACAATAGTAGGTCTTCTCATTCTAGCAGATCTATACAACTACATTAGATCTTATTCCCCTAGGAACCTCTGTGTATATAGGTATGGGTACTTGTTCCTATACAGGAACGGTACAATGATCTAGATCCACCGATTTAACTGTATAAGTAGCAGTACATAATAATTGTAGTATCCTCCCTACTATCATCCGAAAGGTCAAATAGCCCACTATCATTATAGACATTGGATTCTAAAAACTTAGATGTTTGTGATTCCACTATTCTGGTCCCTCCTTCTTAACAGTAAAATTTATAACTTTTTGAGTGATTGAGATATCTTACTAAATAGTAATAAGTGAAATGAGCACGCAATTTGTCTTTATAAGGATTATACTACCTCAATAAGGCAACCTCATAAACAAATGTATGCAAGGCTGGGTTTCCAAACTTCTAGATAATTAGGTAGATTAGTCCTGTTTTGCATCGACTTAAGTCTTTTAAGGTGTTGTTATGCCTTTCGGTAACACATCATTTTGCTCAGGACTACCAGGCATAGTGAACTTAGTCACTATTCTAATAGATTCCATATATTTGGCAAACAAACCTTTCCAAATCCTGAAACACCATGTTTGCCATGATATTCTCCTCCATGGTCAGATATGATTATCTTGATGAATTTTCGCAATTGGTTCTCAACCTTCAATCTTTTAGGAAGAACACATAAACTGTAATGGGAATAATCATCAACAAATTTCAGAATACATCCAGAATTACACAATGCAATTGTATAAGGTCTACTGATATTTATATGTATCATACTCAACAAGTTAAAAGCACAAGTTGACCTCTATATCCTTATTAGTCAACTTGCCCCTGCAACAGTCAGCACATGTTCCCAGATCATCATAATCTAAAATTGAGAGAATGTTTTCCTTAATTAATCTCTCAACCTTAGCTCTGGAAATGTGGTTTAAACTTTTATGTCACGTCATTTATGACTTTTCATTCATCAGGGTTCTTCTTTTCATAACTTGTTTAGCAAGATAAGAAGAAGCATATATCTAATTTAGGGTACACATTCTATACAAACCACATAACAAGAAAGTTGTAACATTATGTTTTGCATTAAACAAAAACTGTATAATAGAAGCATTAAATACAAAACGGTAACCTTCTTTGTCCAAAATTGATACAAAGATCACATATAAAATGTGTCATGTAAAACTAAAATGAACCTTGCAGCAAAGGGGATACGAACTAACCATAACAGCTGCGTCAAATGGCCATCAAGTAATTGATAGCATACCTCCAATACTATAACTTCTTGTTTCAGAAGGCAAATCCATCAAACTTGATCAACCATTAACGAGTAATCCTAATATGGATGGATTTGGTTAGGGGGATGCGAAAATAGTACTTCAAGACCCATTACGTGTCTAAGGTCTTTTGCTCCTTTTGGCATCTGTTATTTTGGAAGAAATCTTTTTAGTTCTTAAAAAAAATGTCCCCTATATACATTACATCCGCTTCTTCATTGTTGTCAACCATCAATTCCTCCTTCCCTTTATTTAGCTCTATCCTAGATATGAACTCCCGATGGTCTCATTTTTTCCTTCTAGGACTTATACTGCTGGCTTCTTTATATCGATATGACCTTTACCAGCACTGGATTGACCAACATCAGCATGTAGAGAAGATTTAGACTTTCTACCTGTGAACTTAGCGGGCTTCATCTTTGTCTTCCCTTAAATTGCTTCGAGGGTTGTAGGAGTAGCAAGCTTGAGTTTCTCCTCCTTAGCAACACAATGGAAAATCAAAACACCGAAGTCCCATTCCTCATCCTGTGAATAATATGTCATCACTAGATTACTAAACTTTGGAGGGAGTGTGTTTAGAGTCTAATGAAATATAAAGACATCAGGAGGAGGAATATTTAGCATCTTCAGTCTACTGTGAAGATAGATCATTCTTGATATGTACTCCATCACTCCCCCTTCTACCTATATCTCATGGAGAATAATTCTTTCATTAAGGCACTTATCTCAATGTTAGGTGAGATTGTGTACCTCTGGGAGACATTACTAAGAAACTCTTTCGCTATAACTGTTTCCGGAAGTCCACTAAGGAGATGGTCAGGTATAGATCTTTTAATGGTTATCAAACATAATCCATTAGACCAATCCCAGGTTGCATAAGTTGCTTTATGAGCTCTCAAGTTCATAGATGTAGGTGGAGGTGGCCTATCTATTTGTATGGCCATATCACTTTTAGCTATCTCTATAGCATTCAATACATCATCTGTCCACTTATTCGTATTGAAACCGTTCAGAGTTTCAATGGTGACACTAATATTGTTGACTGAAAAGGTGACTGCAAAATGAAATTGTTTAGATCAGCACAAATATAGGACAACAACGATACTCAAAGCCATTAAATAGTATCTTTACCTAGAATCCAGTCACACATATTATGAAACACTTATGGGCTGAATACATAATTGATGAATAGATCATTCAAACGATAGTTTTCCTTCATCTAATGCCTTTATGCACATCTCAAAATCTCATGTAAGGCCAATGCCTATAGGTAGAATAATCAAACATGAGACTAGAGACATCCCCCAACGTGCAAGTAGAACAACTCAAAATACTGACTTAAAAGACCACTGTGGTGACTACATCCTCATCAGCACTCAAAAAGTCCACAAATATAAGCGATACATCATCATATTATCCTCACATTCTTTATGAGCATATGGTATGTGACAATGTAATATCAATAAATGCAAAAACCTGAATGCACAGTCTAATTGTCACACAATAGTGCTGAAGACATTCTCTGAAAACTTTATTTGAGACTTTCGTAACAGACAAATCTCATTAGAGCGACTATCGTGCATCATTGGACATTGAACCGACCACCCGAGATACGAGAACCTCTTATATCTCCCTTATGGCAAGTTCATTGCACAAAAATTTACTCAAAAATAGCTTCAGAATGTTTTAATTCCTTTTTCGAGTGAATATTATGTGATCCCGAGCAGTAAACATGAGACCCAAGAAACAAAAACTTGAAGTATCTCCCCCGTGTGATGTTTGAAGTAAGAAAATTCACTCGAAATCGGATTTAGAACGCCGTAATTCCATTTCTGAAGTTAAACTTTAATTTATTACTAATGTAATAAATCCACAAAATGGAAAAAATTCACTATAAATTCTTCGGACGCGAAAACTGACCCAAAACATCCTGAGCACCCTTTCGAGAAATCTAAACATTTTTAGTTTTTTTTGTATTGTAGCACGCTGACATCAGTGCACGTCAGTTGGGCGTGGGGGAGGGGGGTACGTGTGGTACACGCACCACAGAACGACACACCTTCAACGTGTACAGTGCATGCGTGCGTTTCTGTTGACTACGTGTCTAGCACATGCCGGGTGGTACTGTTCACCCATAGGGTGTGTGTGGCACATGCGTGTGATGGTCTCCATCGTCCCTACCAGAAAAAGGCAATTTCTAGCAAATTTCGGGCCAATTTTTGGACTCCTTGGCTCATTTTCACCTCATTTCTCAAGGTTGAACACATTTATACTACTTTTATGCAATAAAAAGTAAGAAAAAACTGAGAAACAGAACTTTATTCTTTGAAAATGTTGTATCGAAAAATCTTTATTTTTAGTCACCCGATCACGTCAGAAGCTCTGATACCATATGTAACACGTAACGATGCCTTAGTTAAGTATCTCCAGTCGAACGTGAAAGGGCAATAAACGAAGAAATATAGAAAATACCTAATTTCAGTTCCATAACTTCAAACGAGCTTTCAGAAGTCAAAATGAGCATGAATCCACTGTCGTCTTCACTGGAATTGCTCATCAAGATGCGGTCAACGTCTTTCTACAATTTTCTCAAAACGTAAGCTCTCTTAGTGGGTCAGAAAATACTTGTGCTTACGAATGATATGAGCAACCGTAGGAGACCTTAACATGTATATGAGCAACCGTAGGAGACCTTAACTTGAGCAACCGTAGGAGACCTTAACGTGATCTATTCTCTACCTGGACTTCAACTTATTGATTTAGATTATTTATTGAGCCGCTTTATTATCTTTATCTAGATCAAATGACGTAACTTAACTGATAAGTTATTGAAAAACTGAAAAATGCAATTAAATGTTGTCCAACTTTATAGGAAAAGTCAAAAAATATCCAACACAAAAATGATTGTTTTCTTGGTCTCCTTCTACTGTTTCTAAACATAAAGTCAGAGTACAAGTTCAACAAACGGCTGAGAATTATCCAATGGCCAAAAGAGCAATTTAGACCCCAACGAGAATGAAGAGTGATGAGTGTTGTGGATCAGTCAGTGTGCTTCAAGTCGTTTGAAATGGAACAATCTTTCATTCGTATAGGTACTGGACACTCGAGGATGCCTGCTCACTACGCTAGGCTGCATGTGGATTATGGCCGTTTATGATCATCGTTTCCGAAACTGTCTAAACTTTCATTCTAGCTTATTTTTGCTACTTCTACGTCAAGAGGTGAGATTCAGAGATGAACATTACAGGTATTGCTAGCGATATGTTTTATGTTCATCTGAAAAGTGATTCGGTTGGTTGCAGTGTTGTCAGTGGGCAACTCGTTCTACGCCTCCCCTCGAGAGTGGTGTAAGCACGATTAAATAAACTTGCAGGATGCATTAACAAGAAAAGAAAACTTACTTGAAGGAATATGGTGAGGCTTGCTTCTTGAGTTTCTATGACAGATCCAGTGTAATATGTAGACAAAATCCTTATGTTTTCAGGGCAGCAGAGTGATTACAGTTGTTGGTGGACTGTAAAGTTTGGCTTGAATTTGTTTTTTTTGGAATACATAAGTTTAATAATTCAATAGAAGCCACTGTAGGTCCTACTTTAATAAAATTAAAAAAAATCCATGTCGGTTAAAAAAAATTTCATGAGTAGTTTCGTCCAGTTAGAGACTATTTTGAACGTTTTCTAAATATTAAGATTTATTTTGAGCGCATTAAAACTTTATGGTCCAACTCAGATTTCAGTATAAATGTTAGGGGCTAAATTGCTTTTTTTTGCCCTAAAGTAATTATCCTTACTTCTCAATTGGAAAAAAAAAAAAGAAGAAGAAGATAAAGCAGTAACTTAGAAGAAATATTTTAAAATAGAAAAAGAGTAAGAGTAAGAGTAAAATAATATTTGCTCATATAAATGCATTATTATGGCAAATCCTGTGTTGAATTTAAAAGTTATAATAAGAGATAATTTAATCAAGAAAAATAGAGTGTGTTGGGTATGAAAGTAAGTTCATAAGACCTCTATTTAAGTATCCCAATAAGAGTTTTCTTTTGTGAAGCAATAAGAAGAGTTTACACCAAGTTTTT
Organism: Erythroxylum longipes; assembly: GCA_027563885.1. NCBI lineage: Eukaryota > Viridiplantae > Streptophyta > Magnoliopsida > Malpighiales > Erythroxylaceae > Erythroxylum > Erythroxylum longipes. Next base: position 27,484,210 of record JAOQMS010000003.1, read on the forward strand.
TTTTCACTTTTTATGATAATGATTTATTGAAAGACAATACAGAAAATTTGATATCACAGTATATATTTGGTGACCTAGCAAAAATAGCACAAAAGTTAAACAAAGAAATACATTAAGAGAATAATTAAATTTTCAATTGGTAGGAATCAAATTACATGAACAATTTCAAAAAGGGAAACCAACTTAACATCAAAAGAAAAGCTAAAAAAAGAGAAGCCAACTTAACAATGAAAGAACCAATCCCTTATAATACCAGAAAGAAAAAACTTAGAAGCTCTAACTAGAATTAACTTAGTCAACTTTTGAGAACTTTCTAATAATTAAAATCGACTTAGCAAAGTATGTTTGAGAAGTTAATCAAAGTGGGAAAAAGACTAACACAATTTCAAAATCAATATGTACTTAAGCAAGCTAAAAGTAGGCATTTAAAAGATTAACCAAGAGAACAAGACATAAAACGAATATGAGAAAATGGACATATAATGAAAATTCACTCTCCATTCAATTGTCTATGCCTTTGATTAATTTTTGTGCCTTTGAAGATTAACTCTAACTTTGGACCATTCCATCACCGCAAATTCTCACGGCCTACATTTAAGAGGTGAATAAAGGTGTGGTGAGACCTTACTTCTCAAATATGACAAGTCCCTTAGACCTTATACTTGCTTTGGAAGTCCACCTTATACTCCAATAGCTCTAATGTAGCTCAAAATTTTCCTTTATCTATGTAGTGAGCAACTAGCAGAATTACTCGCACTAATTCACGCCCCAAATCCTAACCCTAGTGGATGGTGGCTCTAAGAGATAAAAATACGAGGGAGAACTTAATGTTTGAGAGTGTGAAATGTGTGGGAGAGAAAGGTGGAAAAATTCATGCTCTCTTCAGCAACTTATGTTGAAAAAAAGAGAGTTAGATGCTACCACAAGTAACCATTGGCAACACATGCTTTAGAAAGAACAACATATTCCTGTTCATAGAAACAAATGCTTTATTCATAGTAAGTCATGCTTTATTTCTTAACCTCAAATATTCATTCTCACTATCATACAAGAAGTAGAGCATGCAACTATACGAGAAAGGTACTAGCGAGGATCATTACATTAAGTCACCATCAAACTAACGTAACGTCACTCAAGATCTTGTTATACTCCAAATCATTTCTAATCATACTAGATTTTGCATCTTTGATCCCTCTTTTCACAAAGACCTATGCAAAATCTCACAATGTATTTGTACTCATGGTTACCATATAGACAACTCATGCCTATCGAAAACTAATGTCTTTGTAACAGCTCAGGCAATGAGCCATAAATATCTTGTGTGATATCAAAATAATTTTTTCTTAGACACTCATATCAGTTTATGAAGTCTTGGTTGCTATCCCAGTCATACTTCGTTAAACCGCATCATTCTTAGCCTTTGGATAATATTTTAAAGTAGCAATGACAATTCTCAACTTCATGACATAGTTCAAAGTTCCAAAGGGTATAGGGGTGGACTGGATGTCCACAGGCTCACACAGTGATGAAGAAGGGACCTATTCATCACTCCTTTATATGGTTGTCTCAAGCACATGCAGTATGAAGTGCATGCTATGGTGGAGCTCACACCAAGGGTTTGTCATGCCCTGAATAACACCACACGAGACATGATGCAATCACTATCTAAAGTGACCGACTTGAGCCACTACAAACTCAAACCCAGCTTCATACAGGCTATATGGATACACTTTTCATGTTCGACTAAACAAGTCTCAAGTTAACACTCATCTAAGGCGACATAAAAAAATCCTTATTCATGCCACAGTAATTAAGGAGATTGCCAATCATTTAGTACCTTGCAATACTTTGTCTCTTCCCACTCACTATCATAGCATTGGGGCAATGTTCTTGTGTGAGAGAACAATATCAAACCTGGTGGCAATTTTTAGATATATGTCATTTTCAATTAAACCTTATTTTAATATACAAATTCACACAAGATTAAAATGAAAACATATTTCATTAATACATAAGTAAATGTGCAAATAAATCAAATCCTCAACAAACCTAAAACACTAATGTTCTTTTGAAAAGCATCTCCAGTAATGGGTTTAATAAAAGGATCAGTTATCATATCTCTCATAGAGATATGCTTTAGGAACACATGTCCTTATGCAATGATACCACGGATGAAGTGGTGGTGAGTATCAATGTGCTTTATCTTTCCATGATACTTGAGTCCTTTATGTAGGCAATTGCAACTGTGTTATCACAATAGATAATTGTGGCCTCACGAAGATGCCCAATAATGTTGAGGCTCCTAAAAAATCTCCTCAATCATATCACCTCTTGCACCACCGAGGAATATGCAACATACTTGGACTTCATCATTGACAATGATATGCACTGTTGTTTCTTGCTACACCAAGAAATAACTCCTCCTCCAAGAATGAAAGCATATCCCGATGTGGACTTTTTCTCATCTCTATCAAAATATCCATCGGCATCACTATATCTAACCAATTTAAGGCTCCCACCTTGATAGAACAAAGTCAAGCTAATAGTTCCTCTTAGATATCTAAGTATCCTTTTGACCACTGCCTAATGTACAGGTTCAGGATTACTTTGATATCTACCAACCATCTTAACTGCAAAGCATATGTTGGGTCAAGTACATACCATAGCATACATTAGACTATCGAGAAATGTCTTTTTCACATCCATTTGGAACAAATCCAAATTTAAATGTGTAATAATAGCTAGGATAAGGCGAATAGACATAAATCACACCACAGGAGAAAATGTCTCATCGTGATCCACACCCTCCTTTTAGGTGTGACCTTTCACTACTAATCAAGCCTTATACTTATCAATTGATCCATCTACCTTACGCTTAACCCTCAAGACCCACTTGTTTCCAATAGTTCTTTGCCCAATAGGTAGATCGACTAAATCCCACACATGGTTTTTATCCATGAATTCCACCTCGTCTTTCATTACTACAAGCCACTTACTCAAAAATAGTGAGTTCATTGCTTCTTCAAAAGAAGAAGGCTCATTAGCAACAACAAAAATGCTCAAGAAGAACACACCTTTTATTTCAAACGTCTATGCGAAACATTTCCACGTTGACTCCTACACAATTCTGGAGACTGAGACTCAGGTCCTATGCTCCTACTGACCTAAATAGTTATCGGAATGGATTGTGAATCCAAATCCATTTGGAGCACTTCGTCTTGAGGTTTCTCTAACTCATAGAGCTTAAGACTTTGTTTGACCTTACCAATATTAGGGAAATCATCCTCCAAAAATCCACATCTCGAGACTCAACCTCAATGAGCCCTCCATGATGTTCACCATACATCATATAGCCCTCGGAATGCTCTCAATGTCTAATAAACACACATTTATTAGCTCTAGCGCCTAACTTTCCAAACTTATGAGAAGAATGGTGAACATAATTAGCAGATACCCATGGCCTTAGCCTTCCAAATTAGGCTTATCTTCATTTCATAATTCATATGGAGTAGTCGGGACAGACTTAGTAGGCACTCGATTAAGGATGTATGCCGCAGTCATAAGGGCATCCCCCAAAACTTAATCGGGGGGTTAGCTTGAGCCATCATCTACCTTACCATGTCCAATAGCGTTCGATTCCTTCTCTCTGCAACCCCATTTTGTTGCGGGGTTCTAGAATTGTTAATTGTTAGTGTATTCCCTTATTCTCATAAAATTATATAAACTGATCAAAGAGATACTCTCGACCTCTATTAGTATGAAGAGCCTTAATGCTCCTCTCTTTTTGATTCTCAACCTCAGCTACAAAGCGTTTGAAACAATACAAAGCTTCTGAGCGGTGAGACAACAGAAACACTAAGTCATATCGTGAGAAATCATCTAATAATGTGATAAAGTAAGTCACGTCATTACATGCTCTCACATTCATAAGCCTACAAATATCATAGTGGATTAACTCTAAAGGATGCAAAGCCCTCTTAGCCATACCAAAAGGCTTTCTACTAACTTTCCCAAAGAGACAAGGCTCACAAGTACGAGAGAGCCCAATAGCCGTTCTCAAGCTAATATAGACATTCAATGTTGTCAAATATGCCCTAATTGAGCATGCCATTTAATAGACTCAGATTCAATATCAACAAAAGACAAGAAGCATCATGAGCAAAATATTTATGAGATTCAAATACATCTTCTAAATCCATCATAAATAAACTATTACAAAAGTGCCCATGACTATAAAGGGTATCGTCAAGATAAATGGACACACCATTCTTACTAACTAGAAAAGAAAAACCCAAGTCTACTAGTGTCGATACTAGAAGTAGATTACATCGAATAATGCGTACATGAAGCATGTCATGTAAGATCAGTTTGCGTCTACTGTGGGTAGGTTCCTACACCAAGGACCCTCTCCTTCGCTCCATTCTCCACCGTTACAAAAAAATGTACACTCCGATAATCGATGGTAATCTACAAATTCCGCACAGTTATAGGTCATGTGTTTTGTCTCTCCCGTATCTACAATTCAATCATGGAGAGAATGAGCAAAAAACGCATGTGTGCAAACAAAGGCAGGTACAAAAGAAGGTAAGTAAGGACAAACCTCATGGGTCTCAATACCCTCCTGAGCAAAGTGTCCCTTCTTTCTACAGTTGAAGCAAATGAGTTTGGACTTATCCTTCTTACCACGTGCTTGCCTCTACAGCGTTTAGCGACTTGCCCTTTTTGAGGCCCTTGGTTCTTAGTTTTTCCTTTCTTGCGATTAGGGTCATCACCTTTGCGCCTATTTTGTGTAACTATTGCAAAGACGCTGCGGTTTGCATTTCTGTGCTCTGCCTCAAGCTCAAAATGGCAGGAAATGTCATCAAAGATCTTATTAGCCTCATTATAAGCAAGGAGCAACTTCACTTGTCCCCACGAGGACTCAAGAAGTGACCTAATGACAACTAGAACCTGCTGCTTATCTATGAGATCATAGTCTGCTGCCTTCATTTCTCGAATCATAGAGGACATCACCCTAAGATGTTCAATCATGCTATGCTTAGAGTCTATCATGTATTAATTGAGTTCTCTATGTTGTGAGCAGCTACTAGAGTTACACTAATTCACGCCCCAAATCCTAAACCTAGTGGATGGTGGCTCTAAGAGATAAAAATATAAGGGATAACTCAATGTTTGAGAGTGTGAAATGTTTGAGAGAGAGAAGTGGCAAAATTCATGTTCTCTTCAACAACTTATGCTGATAAAAAAAGTTAGATACTTCTATAAATAAGTAATTACTTGTTGGCTTTTCTTTTCTTGTAAGATCAAGCTTATTTGTCCCCTTTGGTTTACTTAAGTCAATGTGAACACAATATTTGCACTATTTTCCTACAAAAGGCAAACTATAATTGGTTTTAACTTGTATAGACTAAAAGATTCAAGTAACAACTCTTATCTTTACAAAGATTAAGAAAAAGACAGAAATAGAATTCGTCAGTCTTGTTTCAATAGACGATCATATGAAAGGGTAAAATGACTTAACTAAGTGTGTGTGACGTTTTGAGTTTGGTGGATCAAGTTAGCCTGTTGAGGTGCGGATTAAGTCAAGGTTAAAGATATCATTCCACTTCAAAATAGACCTACATGTCCTAAATTTATCAAATAGGATTTTTTATTAGACAGAGAAATTCTCTAAAAAAGTTTAAAGTATAAGGATTTAAAAAAAAAAAATCAAAGAGAAGATTTTTGTCTTCTCTTAAACTGGCAATGAAAATTACTAAAACGACCCTATTAGACTAAAAACTGGAGCATTGACATATGACATATCCTCGACCACCAAGCCAAACTGATAACGGTTATACATATAATGATTGTGGCGCTAATGATGTTCTTCTTGTTAAATAATGAACTCCGATAAAATTAAAAAAGATCACACATAGCATGGAATATCAAATGCTTCACGTTTCTAACAGGTTAATATGGTAAACACGAAACAAGAAGTTCCGAAGCACCTGTCTAATTTATAAAGGCTCCTAGTCAGATCTCTGACGGGCTTGCTATCCCAAGTCTTGGCTTTAGAAAATAGAACTACAAGAAGTTCACTGGTTCTAACTCAGAAAATAACGAAGAACATCCAAGAAAATACAAGGGTTATTGTCAATGGCACGGGACGAAAGCAGATACGTTGCGCTGTTATAGGTTGTCAATTGAACAAGAAAGACCTTGGATGCTCAACTAGCTCCTTCAAAAAAACTGCTTTTTTTTCATTTCTGAACTGTTTTCTCAGTTAAAAGAGAGCACAAACGCTTTGGAAGTCATGGTCAAAGGCCAACTATAAGTTGTCGCTGAGTCCGACCGCAATGAACAAGATTTTCATAAGCATAGTCCTCCAATCATCGGAAACCAACTACATGCTGATTTATTTGGCTCGAAGTCCTGCCTCGAACTTCGTAAACAATACTTACTAATAAGATGTCAATAGCGGCTCATTTGATTTTGTCTCTGAATATGGCATGACAAGACTCAAACTAGAATGAAACCAACCAACCTGTTGCATTAACTTGCGAATCAAATCACCAACAATGTAAGAAGCACCTGAGGCCATAAAACCTAGGATAACATAGTACAGCACATTGCGGACGTAAGGCTTCTGAAAAACATAAGCCTTGCCAATGGCAAGCAAGATTATGCATACTAGAGAAGCACCTCCAACTAGTGCAAGCTTGAGATCCTTATCATCACTCTTACGAAAAGAGAACCCATAAACGATAGGAGGAAGCAAGCCAAAAATGAGGTATGATATGATAACAACTGTCATATGAAGTGAAAATCTCTCTCTTTTTCCTAGCAATGCTTGGTATCGATCATCTTGCTGATTTATTTGGCTCGAAGTCCCTCTTGAACCCTCATTTTTCAGATCTATAAGCTGTAGCACTAAACTTTCAGTTTATGTTCATCGGAAAAATGTGAAATAGAATCCTGCAATCAATGCCTACTGTGATCATAGAAATTGATACATGATAAGTAGCAATTGATTTGTATATCATACATGGCAAATACATCAGCCAAAAAATGACAAACTTTGAACAATAATCATAAGTATCAAAAACATGGTTGAGAAAACAGAACAACGAAGCTAAAATTAACAAAGTTACAGTTAGAGAGGTTAAGTGCGTAAACTAGTTTCACTCTTGCGACTAACAGAATAGGGAGAAACCGGAAGGAGGCATCTCATGAACTTCCCTTTCATAGAATAATTAATGTGAACAGTATATGGAATTTTCAAACAGATTTCAGATTTGATGGATGATACCTGGAAAGGAATGAATGAGGCTACCTCCTACCTACAATTACTACGAAAACTTGTATCCAAAATTTGGATCAGATGTGAAGAGAAGGAACACTATAGCTGTCTCGGAGGTTTGCATATTTTTGTACCAACTACAAAATTGAAGATTATATGCAATTTATGCACGTACTCTTTTCCAAATTTGTCACGTCACCATTTCATCGTTACTAATGCTAAACATCATATATAGTAGTTTAGTACATCACTTACGTTATGGCCTATGATGAAAAGTCCACCAATCAAGTTTGCCAAGGCCATAGCTAAAATATCCACTGCAAAACACATTGAGAATACCTATATTATGTAATTTCCAATATAACCGTACAAGAGACTAAAATAAGGTTTAAAAGCAAAAGAAAATTGACAAAGATTAGATTTTTCAACTCCGAGTAAACTGACATAGTAAATTAGTTAAGATTAAAATAAATGTTCCATCCTCTAAACGGGTATTTATTGCTAAGTCATGCTCTTTTTGGGAGACATCAACTTCCTGGTTTGGATGGTTTCACACAATGCCAAGACCTAACACTTAGACATCTGGAATTATAACATTATTTTAGTAATTAGAGAGGACAATTATAGGGGATTTCTCAAAGGGAGTTTATCTCAGGTAAGTGAAAGACACCAGGGACTCTGCATAGAAGATAAAATAGTCGGGGATTTCTTTTTTTTTAATTTTTTTCAATATAGAACTGAGCCTTTGATAAGGGACAAAGAATTTTGCCCCTTGAGCAATTGCTCCCTGGAAAATCTAGTCAGGGATTAATTCTCGATAAGAAAGTGTAATTGATGCTTAGTACCAAAGACGCAGAAATATTTCGTGGAACAGATAATTATGCTTACATGTTGCAGCACCAGCACCGGCTGCAGAACAAATAACACCAAGACTTGTGATTGATTCTATCAAGCCTCCATACACGATACTTTTCAAAATATCCAACCCAACGCCAGTACTTCTCTGCTCATCAAAATTTTCTCGGGCCCCACTTTCCAGCAAAATTCTGTCCTCCACAACAACATTTCTTGAGCTCTGCGGAGACGGTTCCAATTGCTCCGTTTCAACACTAATTGCTAGATCATTCCCTACACCGTATTGTTATATATCGAGAAAATTTAACTAGTTAGAAGTTTGTGGCTGCATACATGCAAAGAAATCACCATTAAAAATGAACTCAATCAGATTAATAATAAAAAGTCAGACTTATCTTTCACCCCTTTTCATTGCATAGATTGATATCTCAAACACATTCAATTACAGTTTTACATACACTTGTACCTATATGAGAAAAAAAAAACAGTTGTAGATGCACTATCTACTTCATCATAAAGATGAAGGATTGCATGTTTTACCTACCATTTGCATGTCAAATAAATAAAACATGCATGAAATGGTGTCATTAATGGCATGTCAAATTCAATAAATTGTCACTAACTTATCATATTGTTAAGTATATTAAAGTGTCCTATATTGCCTAGAAGTAAGAGCAAGATAGACTTGGACAATCTCTTCCCCTTTAAAATGCCTTTTAGGGTGGAGTTAGGCCCAATATAGAAAGTTGTTAGCCTAATATAGAATACAATCCCTATAATCAAGCTATACATAATTAGGATTATTCCTAGAATCATGCAATAGAATCATAATCCCTAGAATTAAGGATGTAATCTATAACATTCCCAACCATAATTAGCTGCTAATCACAATAATACTCTAATCGTATTCATCTTTGCAACAGGAGCAAAAGTCTCTAAAAGTCAATCTCATAAGTCTGAGTATAGCGTTTTGCTACCAACCAGGTCTTGTATCTCTCAATTGACCCATCTGCCCTATATTTCACCTTAGATACTCACATACAATCCACTGGTTTCTTTCCTAAGTTAACTTCACTAATTCTCAAATTTTGTCTTTTTCCAGCGCCTCCATCTCCACATGTATAGCTTGTTTCCATTTTTCAGTAGATAAAGCCTTAGATAATGTGGAGGGAATGATAATGGCATTCAGATTCATAAGGAAGTTTCTGTGTGATGGTGAAAAATTTTTTAACGATAAGAAATGTGCAAGAGGGTATAATGGTCATTTTGTACACTCTTTGGTTCCTTTTCTGTGGCAATAGGAAGGTCCTGCTGATCATTATCCATATACTTCAGTTTTATTTTGTAATTCAGGATTAGAAATTGTTACCTCATGTGAAGAATCTGAGTTGGGACTCTTGGACTTGCGTAGGTTCAAGAACAGCCATCTTCTTTCTTGTGAATACCTTGCCTTTGCCAAATCTCGCATCTCCAAGGGCAGAATCAAGTTTTTATTGTGGTTCACTAGGTGCTTCTATAAAGGGTTCAAATATGGGTTGTTTAGGAATGTGTTAGATACTTTCAAGATGAAAAGTAAGTCACTGAAGTTTTATTAATTGTAACCCATTGAATGTCGAGTTACAGGATAACTTGCAGACAAATTCGAGAGTGCCTGCTCTCTCCTAGCCTAAGGCTCACCAAAATTCTCCTAGAAAATTAACTACTCATTCTTCCCATCATTACATTATTTATACTAACCAACTACTAAGGCCAGCCATGCAACAAACTCACTATTCTCTTACTCTCTTATGCACGTCATATAACAACCAGCCCATGCATCTAACAGAATTTGGTAACTTTACTCTACTGCTCGCAACTGTGACACGTGAAAGATAGGATGAATTCGAGCTAACTCGGGTAACTGCAATTCATATGCCACCTCCCCAATCTTTCTCAATACTCGGAATGGACCAAAATACTGGGGAGCTAACTTCTCATTTAACCTTCTCACCACGATTAATTATCTATAGGGAGCTAGCTTCAGCCATACCCTGTCTCCGACTTGAAAGCCCACCTCCCGCCGGTGTTTATCAGCTTTGCTCTTCATGTCGTTTTGTGCCTTAAATAAATGCTGTTTAATTTTGGTCAAGTAGCGGCTCTCTGTTGTAATAACACATCAACTGATTCCACTCTCGAGACTCTTGATCCCACCTGAAATATAGGAGGATCCCTCCCGTATAAGACCTTGAAGGGTGTAGTTCTGACAGCCACATGATAGGAAGTATTATAACAATACTCCACCCAGCCTAACCATTTCGGCCACTATTTGGGAGTCTCTCCTGCAAAGCACCTCAAGTAGGCTTCTACTGATCTATTTACCACTTCTGTAGCACCATCGGTTTGGGGATGGTAGGATGAGATGAACTAAAAACTGTTCCATGCAGCTGTTTTACTCATGAAAACCTTATCTCTGTCAGAAACCACAGAACTAGGAAATCCATGTAACTTCACAATTTCCTTGATGAACACCTCTACAACTATTTGTGTCGTGTATGGATGCTTAAGTGGTAGGAAATGAGCATACTTGCTAAGGCTATCCACTACATCCAAGATAGATGAATATCCACGGAATTTTGGAAGCCCTTCAATAAAATCCATCTTATCTCATCCCATACATGATTTGGTATGGCAAGGGGCTGCAATAGTCCAGCTGGTGACAGAGTTGAATACTTATTCTATTGGCATATTAAACAAGCCGCCACAAATCGGCAAATTTCTTTCTTCATGCCCTCCCAAAACAACTCACTAGAAATACGCTTATATGTCTTTAACAGACCTCCATGACCTCCCAAGTGACTGTCATGGCCATCCTTCATAATTTTAGGTATAAAAGTAGAGGTTTTGGAGATTACCAACCTGTCCTTGTAGTAGAGTCTGCCCTGCTTCAATGTATATGGGGGTCTAAATCCAAGGTCTTTACTGACAGCCTCTGCCAACTCCCTTAACTTGCTGTCAGCTTCTATTTCCTGCAATATTACATCCATGTCTATAATTTTGTATGCCATTAAAGTCTGCAATTCCTCTTGGTACTGTACTCTGGACAGAGCATTCGCCACTTGGTTTTCTCTACCCAGTTTATATTCAATGGCAAAATCAAAACCCAGCAACTGGGTGATCCATTTTTGATAATCGAGGTGAATCTCCCATTGTTCTAGTAAAAACTTCAGCGGCTTCTGGTCAGTACGAATGACAAACCTATAGCTTAGGAGATAAGATCTCCATTTCCTGACAGCCAGCACAAAAGCCATAAGTTCTCTCTCATAAGCCGACTGTCCCTTTCTTCCTGCTAACAATGATTGACTGTAATAAGCAATCGGCCTGTTATTCTGCATCAGCACCGCTACAACACCAAAAGCTGAGGCATCAGTTTCCAAAATAAAGGGTTGCTTGAAATCGGGCAAAGCTAAAACGGGCATTGTGGTCATAGCCTGTTTAAGGCTGTTGAAAGCCTTCTCTGTGTCAACCGTCCACTTAAAATTGTTCTTCTTAAGCAACTATGCCAGAGGCCATGCAATGTGGCTGTATCCTCTTACAAATTTCCGGTAATAACCTGTCAGTCCCAAAAATCCCCTCAACTCCTTCAAGGTCACTAGTTTCGACCACTTCAACATCACTTCTATCTTGGTCTGATCAACAGCCACCCCTTGCTTCGATACAATGTGGCCCAAATATTCTAAGTTAGGCTGTCCAAAGACACTTCTTATAATTAGCTTAAAGCTTCTGCTCCTTTAAAATACCCAAAGTTACCCTTAAATGCCTTCGATGTTCTTCTTCACTTCTGCTGTAAACTAAAATGTCGTCAAAGAACACTAGTATGAATTTTCTGAGATTGGGTTTAAGAATATGATTCATTAAAGATTGAAAGGTAGCTGGAGCGTTTGTCAATCCAAAGGGCATTACGACAAATTCATAATGCCCTTCATGAGTTCGAAATGTCGTTTTCTCGATATCTTCCTCCCTCCCTCATTCTTATTTGATGGTAACCGAACTTCAAATCTATCTTGGAGAAGATAATCGCACCATTCAATTCATCCATCAACTCTTCTATTATGGATATTGGAAATTTGTCACTTAAAGTCACCTTGTTTAAAGCACAGTAGTCCACGCAAAACCGCCACCCCCCATCCTTTTTCTTGACTAGCAGAACTTGACGCAGAATGGAATTTTTGGGATTTACCAGCGTAAATCCCAAGCACAAACAATCCAGAATCTACCAGAAAACAATATGAAACCAAAACTAATAAGTTTTATCCCCCCTCAAATCAGAACATAAAGAGCCTTAAATAGTCTCCGGAAACCTAATTTAAGCAAAAGACCAAATTAGATATTTACTAAATAAAAGACAACCAAAAACTTTATGAAAACATATTATAATAGGAAATCTAACGCCCGAACTAAAAGTTATGCGCGTTTCTTCATAACAGCTCTTTTAGCTAGTCTTCTGTCCATCTCTTCTTCAAACTCCGAAGCCAATTGTCCTACATCAGAACTGGACTAGCGTAAGGTGAAGTACTGGGTTGGATGATCCCCGATTCTAACATCTCCTTGACTAATCTCTCAATTTCATTCTTTTGAAAATGGGGATACTTGTAGGGCCAAACCCTTACTGGTCCTTCTCCTTCAACTAAGTGGATGTGGTGCTCTCTTCCCCTTTTTGGTGGCAATGTCTATGGCATGTGAAACACCCCTTCATACTCTTTCAACACCTTTCTGATTTCAGGGTCTTCCACCCTAATAATCTGTTTTGGTTCTTCATCCTGTACTGCCATTTGCAACCAATACACGAAATCCTCTTCTTTGATATCCTTACAAAGAGATTTTGCACTCACCAGAGATTTAGATAATATTGGGTCCTCTTCGATAATTATTTCTCTCACCCAATCTTATTTTCATAGTCAGTGTACACCAATTATTCAGAACATCTTCTAGTGTTCTCAACCATATAACGCCCAGTATTACATCTATACTGCCCAACTTCATTGGCAAGAAATCCTCACAGATTTCTAGCTCCTGCATTCTTAAATTCAGGTTTCTATAGACCCAGCTCCTGCTACTTTTTCACCATTTCCCATCACTATCTCATACTTGTTTGTGTGGCCCCATTTCGAACCCCATTTCACCGCCAGCTCTTGCGATTCAAAGTTATAGGTGGCCCCACTGTCAATGAGGATCACCACGGTCTCCCCTTCTAAGACTCCTACTACTTTCAACGTCTTGGGTAAGGTCAATCCAACTGCCAACCCTGCTAATAACTCTACGGTTTGCAATTCCACTTCTTGTTCTTCATCATCTTCTAAACTCTCCAGTGAATTAACTCCTATTTCTTCATCTAAAACTGTGATAACCTTTAAACCCATCATTTTGCATCTGACCTGGTGAGTATTTCTCATCACATTTAAAGCATAGTCCCCGATTCCTCTTCTCTTGTATCTCAGTAAAGGTTAAGCGTTTGAAATTTCCTTTTCCTTTGTCTGTGGCAGCGACCTTTCCTGTTGTCACCCCAAGTTTCTCACTATCTCCAAGTTGTGTATCGTCCATAACCACTTAATTACTACCCATAGCCCTGTTTCCCTTATCAAGGCCCATTACTTTATTCTTTTCCTCTATCTGCTGAGCTAAAGACATCATTTGTCCTAAACTTCTAGAATTAGCAATTAATAGCTCAAATCTAATTTCCTTCAATAACCCATTTAAAAATGTACTCTCCAGTACCTCGTCAGGTAACTCGGGTATTGGAGCGGCTAATACCTCAAATCTATAAATGGATTCATATACTGTATCTGTCTGTTTGATGGCAAATAGATGTTGACATGGGGTTCCTTCATGGATGGGTCGAAATTTTTTAACGTGCAATTCCTTACATTCTTTCCAATTTCTAATCGGTCGTCGACCCTCCACCCACCGAAACCAAGCCAATGCCTTCTTCTCCATGTTGAGCGATACTAATTCCATCTTCTCCCTTTGGTTAAACCTCCCCACCGAAAAGAAACGTTCTACACAATTGATCCACCAATCCGGGTTGTCTCCATCAAAGATTGGCATCTCCACTCGCCTAGTTCGACAGTCACACCAATGCTCCCCATTCCGTACAAACGCCAGTGGTGGTTCTTCACTAAACTCCCTCCATCCCTCTCTCAGGTGTTCTCTTTCACACTCCCCTCCCACCGATGGCCCACGTCGATCACGCTCCTAGCGAACAAAACCATAAGGTGGCTCCCGGTGGAAAGCATTATTCCACCCATACTCCGGTGGAGGTTCATTCCGACCGATATTCTTTGGGGGATTTCGTCAGGAATTGCTGATTGGTTCAAACCCCGGTGGTGCTTCAAGGCTCTAGCCCAATTCCATCGGCCCCTTCCCTTTGTCCATGCGTGGCTCCTCTTCGCTACGATTATTGCCCAAAATCTCTCCAATCTTACCGGCTTCTTTGAGGCTCAAAAACAGCTTCATTATCTCACGTAACTCCTTCATCTCTAGTTGGGATCGTTCCCAGTTTTTCTGCAGTTCTTTCTCCATTCTTCGTTCTTCCCTCAAGAGCTCAAAGTTCTTCTGAAAATCTTCACGCAAGCTCTCAATTTCCTTCTCAATTCCATCCATTCGATTATCTCCTTTCTTACTCACCATAGACAGATCCTTGCTTTGATACCAGTGTTAGATACTTTCAAGATGAAAAGTAAGCCACTTAGGTTTTATTAATTGTAACCCAGTGAATGTCGAGTTACAGGATAACTTGCAGACAAATTCGAGCGTGCCTGCTCTCTCCTAGCCTAAAGCTCACCAGAATTCTCTTAGAAAATTAACTACTCATTCTTCCCATCATTACATTATTTATACTAACCAGCTACTAAGGCCAGCCATGCAACAAACTCACTATTCTCTCACTCTCTCATGCACATCATATAACAACCAGCCCATGCATCTAACAGAATTTGGTAACTTTACTCAATTACACCCCCCCTTGGCCCTTCTCAAATAAACCTGCGTAATAGGAGGTCTAACAGAATCAGGTTAGATGGTTCTTCTTGCATATGGTTTAGACAGGATGAATAAGAAAAGGTTGGTGTTGTAGAATTGGACACAGGATTCGAATCGAGCAAAAAACTTTCAAGAAAAGGTTGGTGTTGTGGAATTGGACACAGGAATCGAATCAAGCAAAAAACTTTCCTCGTCTTCCCTAATTGAATTCTCCTCCTAAAGATAAGGATTGTTGAAATATGAATCTTATCCATTGAATGAGACATCTATTGGGACACAAAGTTGCTTTAATGGAGGGTAATAACACATATACCCTTATTGAGTCGAAGAATAGCCCACGAAGACACATTTCAGAGCCCTAGGATCTAGTTTCCCTCTATTATGAACATGAACAAATGACACACACCCAAAAATTCTAGGAATAAGATTGTTGGTAGTTTAGATTTGGGTAAAATGTTGAAAGGACATCCATAGGACTTTTGAGACCCAAGACTTTAGAAGGCAATATGTTTATGAGGTGTCCATAAGAACTGCTTCTCCCCAAAACGCTTTAAACATATTCTTCTTAAATAATAGGGCTCGTGTTATTTCAAGGAGATGACCATTTTTTTCTTTCTGCTACCCAATTTTGTTATGGAGTATACACACAAGATGAACCATGAACTATTCCTTCTTTTTTAAAGTATGGGTAAGAACTCAATTGAAATAATCCCTGACATTATCTCCCCTAAATCTTTTGAAATTAGTCCCAAATTGGTTTTTGATCATGGGGCAAAAATTTAGGAGTATGGTACCAACATCATATTTATGTTTGAATATAAAATCCATATAACAACAGTACAATCATCAATAAAAAAACAAACCATCTTGCCCCAAAAGTATTAGCAACAATAGGACCCCAAATATCAAGATGAATAAGATAGAAAAGAATGGAGCTCGTTTGATTGCCAATTGAGAAAGACACATGCTTGTGTTTAGCAAGCTCACATACCTCACAACGAAAATTTTTTAGCATCAAAATTTGTAAATAAAGAGGGAAACATAATCTTAATAATTCAAAATAATGGATGTCCTAATCAATAATGGTGAAGCAAAATTTTTTCTTTACTAGATGCAATAGAATCTGATATGAAAGAATGGGATAATCTGCCCTTAGTTATGTTCAATTGACTTGTTGCTTCAAGATAGTGGAGGCCATATGTTCTCTAGCAAGTCCAATCATCCTCCCTAAATCTTTGTCTCAAAATACACAATGACTACAGTAAAAAAATCACATTAAAACATAAATCTTGGGTGGGTTTTTGTATGGAATCAACGTTGGTTGATAGTTTAGGAACATGAAGAACATTTCTTAGTGTTATTGATGGACTTATTTTGACGTTCCCTGCACCTACTACAGTTATTAAAGATCCATCAGCTGTGGCTATTTTTCTACTAGTTGGACATGGAGTGTAGGTTGAGAAACATTTGGATAAATGGGCCATATGGTCTGTAGCTCCTGAGTCCACAACCCAAGAGTTGGTAAAATTTGTATTTGAGGCATTTAATCCGAAGGAAAATGGGAACTTACCCGAAAACACCAAATAACAAGTACCTAAAGGCTTTTCATGTTTATTTATAAGAGATCTCACTCTCAGAATCTCTTCTTGGTTAAGACTACCTAGCTCTGCTAATTGCTGGAATCGAGCAGTTTCTTTCAACTTTATAGTAGTCATATTTCTTGCTTCTTCAACTTTTGATACTTTCCTCTTTCTACAAGGAGGCTAAACCTTAGACACTTTCAACAATAAAGGCTGAAAGAAATGATCTGTTTTAGAGCACAATAATCAGCAATGAAGGCTTGATGAAAGAGATAAAACAGGGAGGAGACAGCAATGAAGGCTGAAATGGAAGGAAGAAAATAGGGTGCAAAGGCTGAACCAAAAAATACAAAACAGAGGTGTTTAAAGCAATAAAGGCTGGAAACAACTTGATCCAAAGAGTCTAACTTGACTCTGATACCATATCAAAATTTGAATAAGAACTATATTTTTTGCACATCGCTAAAATTTATAGTAGGTATTAATTATATAAAAAATTCTAATACCTATAAATGAAAACTAATAATTCTAATACAATATCTAATCCTATTATTTATGGGATACTATAATCTCATGATTTATGGGATATTGTAATATAATAGGAAACTTAATAAAATACATTCATTCAATCAATCAATCAATATACAAGATTTTTCCACAAGAAAAAATTGACATCTTGAAACGGCTAGACACTCCTACTTAGAAATGCACATTCCTAAACAATTTTGGGCTAATGCAATTTTCAAAACCTATATTTAAATTAACTGCATGCCTTAGTTCATTCTTCATGATTAAGTTCCATATAGTATTCTTTTCCCACTAAATCTTTGTTCTCTATTACACCCTAAATATTTAGTAGTACTTGTTTTGTACGTGATGTTCATCCCTAAACAACTAATACTTGTTTTGTACGTGATGTTCATCCCCAAACAACTAAGTTAGATCCTAAAGCTTTAAGAGATATTTCCCTAGACTACTCTCGTTTGCACAAAAGGGGTATCAATCCTAATCCTAATAATTATGTCAATCGACATTACCTTTTTGGAAAACATTCTCTTCTTTCCTACATGTTTAATTTCAGAGCAGAATGATGATTTGTTAGTTAATAAGATCACATATCACACCATTAATATTATTTCTACTCCTACACAATCATTACCACCACACATTCACCTAGTCTATTGTAGATAAAAAGACCATAAAAATACAAGATCGATACCCATCTCTTCTTTGACATCAGATCCAATAATTGATGATCCTAATCTCCCAATTGCACTACAGAAAGTTAAACATCAGTGTACTTACCCTATTTTATCTTTTGTCTATTATGATCACTTGCGTCTTCTTTTTATTCTTGTGTTATCTCCTTTGATTCTTTGACTCTTTTGAAAAATTTTCATGAAACCTTATCCCATCATGGTTGGAGAAATGAGGTACATGGGATTAAGAGAACTTTCCCATCTGGATGTAATTGGGTGTTTGCAGTCAAAAGTCAATTCTAATGGAATAATGGCTCAATTTAAAGCATAACTTGTGGCAAAATGCTACGCTCAAACTTATGATGTAGATTATTCTAATACTTTCTCTACTATTGTTAAATTAATCTTCATTTGTCCATTCATTTATATGACAAATACTCATGATTAGCCCTTATATCAATTAGACATCAAAATGCCTTCTTGAATGGTGACTTTCTTGAGGAAGTACATATGGAGCAACCACATGGTTTTGATGCTCAAGAGAAGTATGAGAAAGTTTGTCATCTATGATAGTCCTTATATTGTTTAAAACAAAACCTCCGTGCTTGATTTGAAAAATTTAGTCCGACAATGGAAATGTTTGGAATGAAAAAGAGTAAGTCTAATCACTCAACCTTCTATAAACATTTTACATTTGGCATCATTCTTCTTTTTATGAATGTAGACGAAATTATCATTACCGAAAGTGATAATATGGGCATTTCATCTTTGAAGTTCTATCTTCATAATTAGTTTTACACAAAAGATATAGGAGTTTTGAAGTAACTTTTAGGAGTAAAGATGACAATTAAGAAAAGCATTCTCTTATCTTAGAGGAAATATGTAATGAGACCAAAACTTAGGGGTTAAGCCATGTAGCGCTCTAATGCTCCCTAATTTTCAACTCACTAAAAATGGAGACTTGTTTGCGTTTCATAGAAAATTAGCTGTTGTTGTCTCCTTGTTGGAAGAAATTTGGTCTCATGGAAAAGCAAAAAGCAAAATACTATGTCCAGATCCATTGCAAATTTTGAATATAGAGTTATGGCACAGTCAGTGTGTGAGATAATATGAATATATTAACTCTTAACTGAAATTGGTCTTAAAGCCCCAATACCAGCAAAGTTATGGTGTGATAACCAAGCTATTCTACATATTGCTTCTAGTCCTATGTTTCATGAACAACCTAAACATATAAGATTGACAATCACTTCATAAATGAAAAAGTGCATGAAACTTTGATCTATACAGGATATGTGAAAGTTGGACAACTTGAAGATATTTTCATAAAGGCTCTAAATAGAGATCGGATCAATTATACTTGTAATAAGTTGGGCATGATTAATATCTATTCTCCAACTTGAGGGAAAGTGTTATAGAGTGTATATCTACAACTATAGATTGTATAGGTTACAGGATCCTTAGGCATGATTATAGGAATCCCATTTAATTCCTTACCTAATTAGGAGTTGGATAACTAGTATATACATTTACCTCTATTCTCTGTATAATACACAACAATTGAAACATTCTTTCTTATAGTAGCAACAACTTGTAAGGGGGGCTCATTTATCTATCTCACAAATGATTAGATATAACACATGCAATGATTATGATAAGTCAATTCATACATAACATGGAAGAAGTTTATTTGCAGGTAGCACACCGGGTGTTGTAGTATCTCAAAGGGACACTAGGACAAAAAGATTCTTTTTAAGAGAAATGGAGGTCTAATACTTAAGACAAACATAGATGTCGATTATGCATGATCAATTGTTGACAGGAGATCAACTTCAGGATATTGCACCTTTATTACTAAGAAACTTGTGACATGGAGAAGTAAGTGGTAGAATGTGATAGCAAATTTGGTGAAGAGGCAAAATTTCAAGTAATGGCTCAAGATGTATGTGAACTACTATGTTTGAAAATTATCCTAGAAGACTAGATTAAGTGGGATCGCCCAATAAGACTACTATGATAATAAATTTGCAAGCAGGATAGTTCATAACCTAGTGCAACATAATCAAACGAAGCACATCACGGTTAGACATATTTCATAAAAGAAAAACTTGATATTGGTTTGATTTGCACACCTTATGTGACTATAAAGAACTAACTTGTTGATACACTTAACAAAGGGTTAAGTAGTTCAAATTTTGGGAATATTGTGTCTAAGCTAAGAATGAAGAACATCTATTCACCAACTTAAGGGGGAGTGTGGGAAAACATGATTTATGGTAAGTTAACTATTTAAGATTTTTGTATTTTTTAGGATTTCCTATTTAGTTAAGATATCGTATAATCTTAGGTTTGATTATTTTTGTTTTCCTGTTTAATTAGAATATTTCATGATTATGGGATCTGATTATTTTTGTTTCCCTTTTTATTGTTAGATTAACTTGTATAAAATTCACCCTCATACACTTGTTAACAATTTTTGTCACTAACCAAAGCCTAGAGTTGGCCAGCACAAAATAGGGTTGGTATCTCACTATAAATTTCCATTTAGAAAAAGTGGTGGCACTCTTATCACATACATGTGTAACAAGTACAGGGGCCACTAATTTAGGGGAATAGAATCTTGTTTACAGATATATGTTGTGAATGTTGTAAAAGGGTTTCTGAATCAGCGAGATTCTTACACAACCATCAGGTTTTGTTAGCATTTCTCCACAATAATCGTTGATTTTGTATATCTTAATGCAAATTATCTTCATTTATTTCTTAAAACTTCAATTAGTTTTGACTTAAAAACTTTGATTTGGTTGTCACATTTTAGCCATTTTCAGGAAAATAAATCGCCGTTTTGCTTAGTTTCTTCAATTTTTTCTTCCACTAATTTTCAAACCTACAGATATACTAGACATAGAAACAACTCAAATTTTGTTGCAGATTGCCAGATTCACTTCCTTGAAACAAAAATAGTTCAACATTCATTATCTAGTTACATACTTTCTGCATTCTTTTTCCACCAATTATTGCAACAAGCATTTCTGCTCACACAACAGTCTGTTACAGTGACGTGGCTGCCTGAAGGTTAATAAATATTCTGCCTGAAGGTTAATAAATATCCAAAAGGTAGAGAGCTGAACCTAATAAAATATGAAATGATAAAAGACAAAAAGAAAAGATAACATAAAGCTCCCATCAGAGCATGTATATGTATGCATATATGTATGTAAGCATGTGTATGCATGCATGCATGTATATATAATAACTAGAATCAAAGCTACAATATTATAACTAATTATAAAAGCATTATAAATAAAACAAAACCTTGCTCAGTCTTAGTCTTCTTCTGATTTGTTGCAAAAATGGAGAACCAATTTGTCTTTACTTCTGCACTCTTTTGAGGATTCTGAATATTCTTATTTTCAGTGCTATCTTCAAAAACCCGAAACAATTTAAAACCATTTCCTGTTAATTTAAGAACAAATGTAAGCTGGTAATATAGAGACATCCTTAATAACATACATAGTAAACGAGGAAACACTGGATGACGGTGATGATGAAGAGGAAGAAGAAAGGGAAAAGGGATAGAGAAGGAGGAAGGGAGGGAGAGATACTGCAAATAATTTATATCTCTCTCAAAATATTCCATTTGAATAATCAGTGGAACCATCAAATCAACTATCCTAGTGTCCAAGCATGTCATACATTCATCATACATCACCAATTTTCAAGCATGTCCAAAATTACTGCTCCAAAATTCCTACCATAATGAAAAAGTTTATGCAACTGAAAAACATGTCTTGCATGAGTTAGGTTGTGAAACACAGAGGCCTTAGCTTACTGTAGCTCATGGACAAGTCAAACTTCCAATATATTGAACAGAACAGGGGCTAAAATAAAGAAAGAAAAAGGTCAGATTATGTACCATCAGTCAACATAGGCCTACTCGCTATCCTTTATGAGATGGAAAAATCAAGTTTATAGCGGAAGGAACCATTCTACCAAAAAGCTTAAAATGTTAGATGAGGCTCAGAACTGAATCATATATTAGCTCTAACAAAAGCCTTAGGCTGAAAATTTGGAGAAAACACGAGCCAACCATACCCTGTGCTAATTTGATATCTGATTTAACATAAGACTAGGATAACATGGTTTAAACTTGAAACCTTTCTGTTACAATATCAAGGAATCATTCAACCTGAAATTTTAAGATGTTTCATAATGCCGATAACTGGATCATGACATTTGAATTCATTTAATTAGCTTCAATTATACATCTCATGTATAATCTATAATCAAAACAACTCCTTTGTCCCTAACAGTATCAATAATGCATAAAGTATGCAGGTACTAAGCAGCACATCTCAAAAAGAAGACACCTACCTTTACAAGAAATACAAGATACCTGTATCTTTAACAGAAGAACAGAAGATTGACTCCTATTTTCCCAACTTTACAAGAAATTATCATCTTAAAGTTATTAACAAACTTACATGAACAAATTCATTCAGTTCACAGTGCATTTAATACCTGTAGGAATGAAAATGCTGAAGCATGATAAACATCTAAACACATCTGGTTCTCCATAACTGTCATGGTCATCGGCTTGACTCAAATAATAAGGATCATGCTGATAGTGAAAAGACTCATGGTCATCAGCTGGACTCAAATAATAAGGATCATGCTGATAGTGAAAAGGGGTCTCTGCTTCATAATGTTTTGACTTACGGCGTGGATTTCGGACTTTTGGTTTTCTTCTACGAAGGACAATCCTTCTGGTAATGCAAGAATTACAATTTGGACAATAAAGATCATGTGTGCTTTGCTTGGTTAATACCTTCTCGACATCAAATTCTGTTCTTTCTTTGTCTATTTCTTCTATTAAGCCAATGCTTTCATCTATTATAAGAGTGTCTGCGTCTCCAGGATTTGTTTTGAAATGAGAACTTGTATTATTATCACAGTTAACTTCAGAACATCTTCCATTAGTACCTGAAACCACGCAGTTCAAATGCATTTCATACTACGAAGGGAACTATCACAGCTGCATGAATACAATGTTATCCCAAGAACGTACATGAAACTAGCTAAAACAAAGCACTGGTGTAACGGTGGAAATGTCACTAGTCATCCCACAATTGATAAAGATGATTTTCTTTATAAATTGTTTTTAACTTGATAACTGCGTATCCATGAGGAATTGAAAGGTAATATTTGGTCATCCTGTAATAAAAGATCAATATCAATGTTATCAAATAATTAACAACTAACTACTTAGGCTGCTATTGTTTCAGATGGACAACAGATATCAGCAATGAGCACTTATAAGTCAAACCAGAAAACCATTCTTCACTTAAAGAGACTAAGAAAAGCAGTTTTATTAACTGTAACTAATTGCTTTCCCAAGAAATATTGTCATTTCACTAACCTTTAGTTTCAAAAAAAAATATCGTCCATATTGATTAAAATTTCCGACATCCATCAGGATGTGCTTGTTAAGGTTTGAAGTAAAACTACTCGATGGAATTCCAAGACAGTAGGTCCAATTGCAGTGGCGACATTGCCATTTTCCTTCACTCAAAAACAGGAAAGAGTAATGGTATACTCACAGAACAGTGAATCACAGAGAAATTTCGAGAATCATATTGTGGAAAACGAGAAATGTACAAGTCTGGTGAAATGAACATGGCATGCTCTTCTTTTTTTTTTGTTTTCTATGAAGATTCAGAATAAGTTATTTGGATCTGTGATCAAATTTTAACAGACGTTTCCTTTGGAGCCAGCCGCGGCCAGTTGTACTGCACTCTAGAACCTTGGCCTACTTTCACAGACACCATCTATCCCAATTGAAGCTTATCTTCATTACTGAGTAATAGTGTCATTAATCAAGAACTACAGTTAATCTGAGTAATAGTGCCATTAATCAAGAACTACAGTTAATACCCACTAGAAGTAATAAGGATCAAATACATAAAGCACAATTTGAGAAATTCGTGTGGTCAATCACATGGGTGGTAAACTGCCACATCCAAAACCAAGAACGCAGCTAAAGCTCATTAAATGAACAAATTTAATGAAATTGCAAGTAGATGGTAATATTTAGGTCGGCCCTCTTTACACTTGTAAAAGGTTATGCTTAACAAAGTAAAGAAGGCAGCAATCGTTGTACTGCAAATCATCAAGTAAAAGGTTAGAAGAAGATCCTTTTGGCACGAACAAGATATAGCCAAAAGAATGGCTTTCATCTCTAAAAGAATAAACATACATAAGCCAATACTATAGTGAAATGAGAGAGTGAGGGCTACAGTAGAACCAAGCAAGCAATTTAATATGTTAGTTTTGATGAACGAAGCCCTGCAGATGTGTTTGCCATGAGAAAAAGAAGCAGGAGAGAGAAAATTTAACGAGGACAATGATGAAGTAGATATAGAGGGTGAAAATGAGAAGAAGTTAGGAAGGTAGATGACAGAGTAGGAAAAGGTCACAAAGACTGAAAGAGAGTACCTCCAAGTTCGTCAAAGTAAACGCTAGCAGGAGGAACTGCTTCGTGGTCCTCTTCCTGATCGGTGTGAGAGTAGTTTGGAGCAGAATTATAGTTTTGACCATTGCTGGAAATGCTAAAATGGGCAGGTTCCTTGATCTTGTTGTTAACAATGGTGGTTCGGCACTGAGTCTTTCTACCTCGCAGCTGCAGACCACCTTCGTCTTCTTCAAGCTGTAGCTGTTTTACTCCATGATCATGCCTTTGTTGTTTCTGTGATTGATCCATCGGTAGATACAGGAAAGAGAGTGTTTCATACACAGCAGCGGAGACGAAAGAAAGTGAAGGCCAGAGCAAGGCCCCCTTACTACTACTGTGGTTGGGTGGTTGAGGAGGTTGTATTGTAAAAGAATAAAATAAGTCATCCCTTAGATCTGGATCAACCCAGCGTACAATACTCGCCAGAACTGAGCCCCCGCTCAGAACCCCCGCTCAGTCGCTCGCGCTCCATGGTGCTATTATAACATTTTCAAATTGTTACAACATTAATATCCAAACAAGGATAATAATGACCGACCCATGGTTGGATATAGTTAACTTTTTAAAAATAATTTTTTAAATTAAAAATATAAAATAACATCTCCATTTCCAATAAATCCAGATTTTAACTGTCTAAACTTAAATTTATTTGAAACTTAATTATTTTAAATAAAATGACACCGTTTTACTTATAAAAATTAAGTTTGATTTTGTCTATAAATTAACCTATTTAAAATACCTAAATTTAGATCATAAATCAACTCATTTTCATTCTTATAAATAACTGCACTCAATAGCTATCTCTAATTAGTAATTAGTTTCTCTGTATATGTCATAATTTTACAAAGGTCGTTTATTATTATTTATTTATTATAAATAATACTTCTATTAGTATATACCAAAATATTTGATAATACAATTAGGAATAATAATATACCGACTCAAACCTCAAATTAAGGTATTTTTAATAAACAGACTTATGAGTCAACCTGTCAATCTAGACCGGATTAACCTAAAGATTAAATTAAAAAATAATATTATTTTAAAATTTTAATTTTAAAATAATTATTTAAAAAAAATTTGACAAATTTAACTTTTAGGCGCCATTGTCATCCTAATCATATTACGACTTCGGACTTGAAAGGCCACCAGTAGAAACATCTACGAGAGACTTACGAGTTACGAGCGCTACCATGACATAAGGCTGCCGTCGTCGGGCTCCAATCAGGAAGCTTAGCCTTAATCAAGACGGCGACACCATTCAAACGGGGGGTGACATAGTAAGTCGTTCAAATTATATTCAAACTCAACTCATGCGCGATTAGTTGACAAGCTTGACCTGGAGCAACCACGTCAAGCTTCTAAGAATCTCGAGATTGAGGAAATTATGAAAATGATTTCAGGACTGACGAATGGGCCGACAACACTGTAATCACGGACCAACAACATCACTATAAAGAGAAACCAGGGAATTAGAGCGTATGTACTTATTTTTTGTCATGATAAATATGTCGACGTTTTTATTAAAAACTACGTATCTATTTTACGCCGAACAAATGCATCCTCTTTTTTAAATATACTTTCTGCTTTATAATTTATATTTTTAACTTTTTTTATTAAATTTAATTATACTACAATAATCATAATAAAAAATTAAATTAAAGTTTAATTATTACATTAATAAGAAAATATAATAATTATTATTATTATTATTATTATTATTATTAATTTTTCTGATTATTATATTTATTTTTATTAATTTTATTAATTATATTAATTATATTTATTATTATTATTAAATTCTTTATTATTATTAATTTTCTTCTTATTATTATTTACTATTATTATTATTCTTATTAATTTTATTGTTCTTATTATTATTTACTATTATTATTATTATTAATTTTATTGTTCTTATTATTATTTACTATTATTATTATTATTATTAATTTTATTGTTCTTATTATTATTATTTATTATTATTATTATTAATTTTCTATTTAAGTATATATACTTATTTTTATTATTTTTATTATTTTTATTAATTACATTTATTATTATGATTATTAAATTTCTTATTATTATTAATTTTATTAATCTTATTATTATTAATTTTCTAATTACAGTAAAAAATTGTTATTATTATTTATATTAATTATTATTATTAAATTTCTTATTGTTTTTAATAAAATAAAATTAAGGAAATTTTAATAAAATAAAATATATAACTAAAATAAAATTAAGATAAAAATAAAAAAATTTATGTTAGGAATTTAATAAATACACGAACAAATAAACATAAAATAGATATAAACATAAAATAAACATAAAAATAAATTGAATTGAGAATTGAACAAAAATATGTATAAATGAGTAAACAAATTAAATCAGAGAAAAAGAAAAGAAAAACTCACGAGCGTAACTTTTGATTCTCACACCTGTGAGAAAGGAGTGTCGCCATCGTGCTAAAACCCGATCACGACTTTTGGTAAATAGTGACAGTAAAAAGAGATTCGCCGCTGCACTTTCTTCATCAAGAGATATGCCGATACAACTTCGTCTCCCCACATATCTTATTCCCGAAGGGGCCATCTTCCTATTACTCGATGTTATTATATATGCGTCTTCATATCCTCTCTCTCAAATTACCCATTAATGTGAAGTTTTGGCTTCTGTTAACACATCGTTTTATCAACTCTCTCCCAGTTCTCTTCTCTTATTGGTTAAGTAGATCAAAAGATTATCTGATCACTTTTACTTCACTCCTTGCTTGTTCAACGTGTGGTTGACATATCGATTCAATGACAGCTTCAATGACCTCCACTCACATCTCGACCAAGAAGTTGTAGTTGTGGGTCTGGCGACGTGCATACTGCAGTGGGGTTCTTTGGGTTCACTTGTGGGGAGTTAAATTCTTGCTCAGTATGCAGAATATAACTTCAACAAAGAGATCCATCGATCCATTTCACAAGAGAATGAGCTCAAACTGGACTGTTCCCATTGCAAATAGAAATACTGAGCAAGAATTTAACTCCCCACATCGATGGATATCTATATAAAGATGGAAGTCTGCTGAGATATTCTTTGTCTATTTGTATATATATATTGGAAGTCTGCTACGATATTCTTTGTCAGTTTTAATCAATAAATTTTTATTATGTATTTTGAAAATTTCATAATATTGAAAACATTAATAAATAATACCAAGTTACTTCTTCGATAATATAAGACCCAAATAGGCCAATTAAAATATCAAATTGATCTTTTTTCAAATTTATTTAATTATTTTTCTATAACTAATTTTCGAGAATTACGCGAAACATTAGCTGTGAATCAAACCATTTACTATAATTTAAGTAGAGATTTACAGACTTATAAAGACGAAATGCAATATTATAATTGTTAAGCATACATTACAAAGTGTTCATTTTGTTTTATTTGTCAATTAATTCAGTATTTAGTTATAATTATTTATTTAACAGTACCAATTACCATTATATTGAGATCATTTCTTCTATTATGTTATTGTCTTTTTGATCCCATTAAATTTATTAATATTCTTCAAGCAATATATCATTATGAATGTACTGATAATATATTATATTATATTTATAGTCATTGGGAAAACTTTCAAGAAGAATTTCTTGAATAGTTTTCTCTAGACTATGAAAAATATAATATAAATTATAAACTCTATGAATAATTGTTCTATTTGTCAGCAATTAAAACAATATATTCATGAAAGTACATAAGTAGTCGAATATATATATATATATATATCTTTGTTATCCAAAACTCGAGTTGAAGGTAGGACGTTATCAAATCTTATAAGCCTACCACCCTTCTGCAGGCGCAAGATCATTACGATACCGTATTGCGGATAGATATCTCTACCATGTTCCTGCGAAAGCTCCGAATTGTTGGGGTGATTCGAAACAAAGACCATGGAGATAGCCTGTAAGTTCTAATACTACTTACTCAGTATGCAGAATATAACTTCAACAAAGATATCCATCGATCCATTTCACAAGGGGATGAGCTCAAACTGGACTGTTTCCATTGCAAATAGACAAAGATATAAAGATGGAAGTCTGCTGAGATATTCTTTGTCTATTTGTGTGTGTGTGTATATATATATATAAAGATGGAAGTCTGCTGAGATATATATATATATATAAAGATGGAAGTTTGCTGAGATATTCTTTGCCTATTTGTGTGTGATATATATATATTCTTTGCCAATTTGCAAGTCTTTGCAAATCGCTTGTGTGGTGGCTTGCAAATCGCTTGTGTGGTGGGAACAGTAAATATATATATATTAAGTATTAATTAAACTATTTAATAATGATAAATATAATTAATAAAATTAATAAAAATAAGAAATTTAATAATAATAATTAATATAAATAAAATTAATAGAATAAGTATATATACTCAAGTAGAAAATTAATAATAATATTATTAATAATAATAAGAATAATAAAATTAATAAGAATAATAAATTTAGTGATAATAAGAAGAAAGTTAATAATAATAAGGAAAATCTATATGCTTGTGTGATAATAATAATAATAAATATAATTAATAATAATAATAAGAAAAAAGATATTAATAATAATAATAATACTAATTTTTAATAGTAAGTAGAAAATTAATAATAATAATTAATAATAATAAGAAGGAATTTAATAATAATAAGAAGAAATGTAATTAATAAAATTAATAATAATAAGTATATATACTTAAGTAGGAAAATTATTAATAATAATAATGAGAATAATAAATTTAATAATAAGAAGAAATTTAATAATAATAATAAATCAGATTGGGATTTTAACAAACAAATTAATTAATAGAATAAAAAGAAGAAGAAGAAGTAAAAAAGTCACAGGCGTAACTTTTAATTTCCCACGCCCATGAGAGGATCCAAATTTTAGTCGTAATACATCAACTATTCAGTATGTGCAAGAATGTTAATGATAGGAAGATGTAGAACTCATAAATACTAAGTTCAAGAAGTTCCTAAGCTCAAGCTTGGATATGCTTCCATGAATAACTGGTTGGCTTTCTCTCTTTCTCCTCAAGAACTCCCTTCACAAAGTGACAACCACCAAGATCATCAGTCTCGAAGCGTAGCTACTCGGTTTGGTTTTCACTTTTATGATCAAATCTCTGCTACAGATGTCTCGGGGGAGTGTTTTGATCTTACTACTGCTCCTTCTCTCAGCCTCCCTCCATCTTTGGCATTCTCGAAGCATTTAGAAACAATCAGTCTCAAGGTTTGTTGTCATTCCTAACATATTATTACAAAGTAGTTTAACCTCCTAATTTGAATGAGTTGGAGATTTGTTTTCGAGTTTTTTTTGTTGGTCCTTGCACTTTCTGAGAACAGAGTGACGAAGATGCTATTTCTAACATATTAGAACGTGAAGGGGTTAGGTATAAACCCAGAAACTAACTACAGAACTACCTCACTAAACATCCCGATGTTCATGGGTGATGCATGTAATAACCAAGACATTGCCCAAAACCAACAACCCAAGCTCAAGAACTTCCTTGGTGGTCCACTCCTTCACTAACCATGAACCAAAGCTTCCTGACTGCAACACCATTTCAGATCATGAATTCTAACTTATATTCATGAATTTCAATGAATCAAATGTATTGATTTAGGCAGAATTTGACAAAATTGTCTTTATGAAAGTTGTAGGTCTTTCTCTTAGCTTTCTAACGACATAAAGTTTATCATTTTTAGATTTCTGAATTGAAAGTTATGATATTTTAAACCTAGCAAATGTATTAAGGAAGCCGCGATCGAACAAACCTATTTTCTCCGCTACTGTTCACCAAAAGTAGCAATCGTGCTTAAGCACGATCGAGACGAACCCCTTTTCACCATCATTATTCACCAAAAGCACGATTGTGACACTCCCTTCTCATGGGCGTGAGAAACAAAAGTCACGCGTGTGACTTTTTCTTTTCTTCTTCTCTGATTTAATTTGTTTACTCATTTGTGTATATTTTTGTTCGACTCCCAATTCAATTTATTTTCATGTCTATTTTATTTTATTTGTTTGTGTATTTATTAAATTCCCACCATGAATTCTTTTTATTTTATCTTAATTTTATTTTAGTTATATATTTTATTTT
>JAOQMS010000003.1:27514900-27544854 GCA_027563885.1 Erythroxylum longipes
ATATATATTACAAATATTTAATTATTAAAATTTTCCGACGGTTATAATTTAAATATAATGAAAATATATATTAAAAAATTAAATCAAATAATTTACTGACGGAAAAACTCATAATTTCCGTCGATAATGGCCAACACAATACCGACGAAAACCACCATACCGTCGGTAAATTTGCAGATGGAATTAAAACATTCCAATGCTAAATTTACATATAGTTTAGGAACTTACCGTCGGTAAATTTAGCGTTGAAAAATTATAGCCCTTCAGTAACTTACGGATGAAAAAAGTGTGATGGTTGGCAACTTTTTCTTTGAAATTACCAACAATAATTTCTTTCTGTCGGTAAACTTACCGACGGAAAATTTCTTTACCGTCAGTAAGATTAGCTAGTAGCTACGGCCGAATCTACGATATTTTTGTCTGTCGGTAAATTCTGTCAGTAATGTTTAATATCGACGGAATATTTATTTTTTCCGTCGGTATTTTCTGTCGCTAACTCACTATTTTCTTGTAGTGATATGACACTTCTCTCGTAGGTCCCTCCATATGTTTGTTTTGCAGAATATGGAGAGAAAGTTACGAAGGTTAACAACCTCAAATTCTTTTAAAATATAGTTAAATTTTCAGCTGCTATTTTATGTCTTTTTGTGAATTTTGATCATCCTATACTAGTTTATAGTTAGATTACATATTGTGGTTGTTTGAGACAATAACTGAAGTCATGGAAAGGGGGAAAATGGAAAAAAGGAAAAATATGGCTAGAAAATGAGAAAAAAAAGAGGAGATATGAGAAGAGGAGAGGGTGAAGAAGACAACATTTTCGAAAAATTTAAGTTGCATAAAGGGGCAAAATAGGAAATACAAATAATGAAGGGTAAATCTAGAATTTACTTCTAAGAATGGTATTTTTGGTACTAATTGAAATAAATAAGGGTAAAATAGAACTTTTAATTAGTTAAGGGTGTTTTAGTAATTTTGGTGGTTAGGTTAGTAAGGATATTATAATTAAGAATAAACTTGAAAAGGAAATAATGTTAGATTAATAAGTATAATTGAGTTAGAGATTTTCTTAAATTAGTTTAATAGAATTTGTAATTTCTAGGTCTGAAGGTTCAATTAAGGAGTAATTTGGACTATCAATTAGTTGAGTCTGAAATTAAGGTAAGGATAACTTTAGATTGTACTCTTATAATAACTTACCGTTTTGTTGTTAATAAATTATTTTATAGTGATAGATATTTTGAATTTATTATCAATTAAATTAATGATTAATAGTTACATACACGAATTATGTTTATTTTATTTACCAAATAATTAATGAAGTATAAGGTTTTTCACCTTTTTTAACATTTTATAAGGTTTATTACTTATTAATTCGATGAAAATTTAATTAAATAGAGACTGGATGATAATATGTTGGCAATAATCGGTGAAAATCAAGATTTGGTGGCTTGTCTAAGATAGGCTACATTCGATGATCATAAAGTGATAGGTTATTTAGAGATGATTAAATGATAGTTAGGTATCTGTTCGTGGTGTAGATACCAGGGCATCCTGAGTCCTGAGGATGTCCTGTGTCAATGGCCAGGTACTAAAGTGGCACGGGAACATCCTGTGTTGATAGCTAAGTATTGAAGTAGTATTAGGGTACCAAGAGAGATTGAGAAATTGAGGTATCCTATGTCGATATTTATAGATTTAATTACGTTTACACTTAGTGAGAGATTATGATGAGTTGAGATGAGTCGACAAATCATTGAATGTAAACTTACTAGGTTAAGCAATGTTAGTCAATTCAGTTAATTATAAGATAAAGCATAAATGGTGGTAATAAATTAATATTTGTGTCAATTATTAAATGGTAAAATTTTGAAATGTTTGTTAATTGTTCGGATTAGACTTAGTAATGTTGTGTATCTTCGTATTATATGAATGTTTTAATCAGTTGACTAAGTTTTATGTTATATTATATTGAGTTATTTGATTTTAAAGGTACGGTCAGTTACCTTTATTGAGTAGGCAACTCACCCCTTGCCACTATTTTTTTAGAAAATTGAGTGATTACTGATAACCCAAGTTTATATGATTGACAGAGTAGAGATTAGGTGGGGCCAACAAATTACTTAGGTAAAGTTATGTGAGCGTATTTTTTTATGTGACAACTCGGGTAATTCTGTTATATAGAATACTTTTGTGTCTTATGAACATCTCTCTTTTAGAATTATTGAGGATTTCGGTAATTAATATTATGTTTTGGGAATGATTTAGGTAATTCTAGTTTAAGAATTTTTAGGAGCATCACAATTATAGTAGGTTATGATCGTAATAAAGTTAATATTCTTCAATATTTGGCTTTTTATCAGTTCATCCATCCAATGATAAGTATAAAAGTTAAATACTTAAAGATAACTTTGGTATACACTGCTAACTATAAGTTTCAAAGAAATTTACTATAAAATGATTGAAAACAAGGAGCTCTTTTAATCTCATAGTTAGTAATTGGGCATTTTAATTGTAGTATCATTTTATAAGAGTTTGAAGGAGAAACACTTAATCGTAGAAGTAGAACTGAAAATATGTTTAATTGTGATAGATGAATAATTAACTGTATTTATACCCCATATTTGATATATTTTTGTTTGATATTTTATACTTTTATTGTATATTTGGTACTTAATTTGTTCAAAGTGAGTTTACAGTTACAGAGTATAACTGCCTTTATGAACCTAAAGGAGAATAATTCGAATAAAAACACGACATAAAACTAAGATTCAATGCACAAAAGGGATGAATGGGTGTGCAATAGCACGTGCACTTCTCTCAGGCTGTGCAAATTTGCAAATTCTGGGTATTTTAAGTTATGCACAGTTGTGCATCACCCAAAACCCTAAAATTTAATATAAAAGGACGAATTCAAAGGCAATTAAAAAGAGCAAACACAGAGAGACATCCAGAGATTTTGAGAGGCGACTCAAAGGGTGATTTTGATCCAAAGAAGTGGAAAATATGAAGAAACCATCAAAATATCCAAGAGAATACAAAATCAAACCTTTACTTGCAAGAATATTCGATAAGAAATAAACAAGGAGATTTAGAATTATGAACCCTTTATTTTCTATTTGTTTTTTTATAGTTATTTTTTTTATTTCATCTTCAATCGTATATAACTAAATTCCTTTAGTGTTTAGGTTAGATGAACCCTTATGTTGATACATTAATATGTTTTGATTCTTTTATTAATGCGATTAGTTTGACTGATATATTGTGATCCAATTACGTATTTTATTTATGTTCTAATAGATTTGAAATATTAGATCATAATATGATTTCATAACATAGAGATTGAGAAATCCTTGTTTGAATATATCTATCGTAATTAGAAGGAGTTGATTGCAACATTAGAGATAGGATGACATAAATCTTTCAGATTAGGGTTAAACTTAATTAAAGGGATTCACAAATCGGTAAAGCAATTCTATAAACTTTAACCTAAGTAATTTGGTTGAAAACCTCAAGATTAGTAGTTATTACACTTTACGGCCAGCTATTAACGTATAATAGGAATCTCCATGGTCCAATAAATCAATAAAACAATTGCATAATAAAAGATCAATCTAATAAGGGTTTTACGAGAATTCGAAACCTAGATAATAATTAATAGATGTTGATAGTTTATTAAGTGCTTTATTAATTCTTTGATTCAATTTTGCCACCCATTTATTTTACTTGTTTTAGTTTTATTTTCTTTTAAATTAAAAAGCAAAGCTAATTTCGTAGACTAGATATGATGGCAGATTAAAAAATACCTTTAATTTTGGGACAACCTTTTATAACCACCTCCAAGGCCCTAATAGGTGTATATAAAGGGAAGCAAACTCTAAAGGTTGGGAATAAAGAGTTGGAGTGTAAGAAATCAAGACATATGAATCATGTTGCATGTAAGCAAGATTATTGTCTTTATTTTATTGTGGTCGATACTAAAACATCTTATGTAGAACAGGAGACAATTACACCAAATTCTAAAGGAACAAGCACTATACACAAGAGAATGAAAAAAAATGATCACATTGATGTGAATCATGTAGAATGCCAGAAAGTTAGTGACCTTGTCAAGAAGAAGAAGTTTAAAATAGTATGAGAACATAAAATATGTATTGTTAGTGTCTTTATTTTCTAACTTTTTGTGTTAATTTTCTTTGTTTTTAAAGTTTGAAGTTATACTTAATGGAAATTAATCTTGTTTTATGTCAAGGTGTATTTTGGAACCAAACAGAAAGAACAGCAAACATTTTGGGTCAAAAAGAGCTAAACCAGGCGTTGAACTTAACTAGACATGGGCTAATGCAATGATACCTATGTGATAGTCAGCAGCAAAATTTTTTAGAGTTTTTTTTTTAGGCTTTAGCCTTGCATTTGAAGGCTGCAAAGTAGAAAGGAGTGAGCATAGGCTTTTAAAGGAGAAGTGACACTATTCATGGACCAGCAATTAATTCACTAAATACAAAACAGTAGTACGCAGCATGCAAAAAGCAAGTAACGTGTGTGTGTTTCATGAGCAGATGACCAATACGACAGCGAAGCATGAGCAAAACGCCAGCAACATGGGAAGCACCAAAATGCTAGCTTGTGGGAGATAAAACGCAGATGTACAACGACACATAAAAAATACAAACCACGCATTTTGCTCAAAATGCACAAATAAAGGTTTTATGGGAAATCAATAAGGTGGCCACCAATGTTTATTTGTCACATTAACACAACAGTAGGGTAGAATATAATAGAGAAGAAAAGGTGGCGGCTCAAGCAACGAAAAAGGGGAATAGAACATGTCCATAAAGGAGGATAACGCCTAGTAGAAAAAGATAAAAATAAAGCAATAAGGACGGCAGCTGGACAGGAAACAAAGAAGAAAATCAAGAACGCCCCAAACGTAAACAGTTCCAAATAGTTAGGAAAAATTGTGATGTTGGGTAACTAAACTCTTATTTCTTGGTTTACAGAATCCTAGTTATTGAACTTTGAATGTTGTGAGACTTTCGTTCTTTATTTGAGTCGATTTATTAGTCAAGTATTAATTATTTTTCTAGTTTATTATTTGTTGTTTGATTTTGCAGCTAGGTGCACAACTAGTTTGTGATTTTATTCAATCAATTGCTAGATTAAGTAGGTTGACATTCAATTCTTTTAATCAAAAGTAGCGACTAGGATTTTTGCCTACTACATTAGAGGCATGATTATAGGAAAAATAGTTGTCTAGGGTAAATATACATCGTATGTATGTTGTCTAGTTCGTCGATTTTCTTGATTCGTAAAGCTATTAATTAATTAAATCTGAGATCGTATCCATGTTATTGATTAATAAGGGTTAATTTAAATATATGTTTCGGTTAACTAAATATAAGAGAAAATAGGTAAAGAAATTTACCATGACGAATGATTAATCAATAAATTGATTATTTTTCGTGTTGATGATCAACGCAAGTTCAATAATGAAGGAAACCGGAAACCAAGATTTATTCCTATTGATTGTGAAATTCTCGTTGTTTTGCTATTAGTTATTTTTTAATTTTGTATTTCAATTAAATTATCTTTAATTCATAATTTAGAACCCCCCTTTTATCGCGTAATTATTAACTTCTGAATTTCTTGTGGAAACGATCCCTACTTTCCACAACTACATTAATTTGTGTTGTAAGAAGTTGGTTTCTTTTTATATTTGATTACAGGCGACAACATTATCATGTATCATACACCCAATGAGTAGGGGACTGCCAGGTTGAATTTTGAAGAGAAAGGGATCGAGCTTCGGAATAAAAATGAGCACTTATTAGGATGTAACCTAACATTTATTTGATTTTCATGACTTAAACTTGATTATTTTAGTTGTTTTAGTTAGTAGTCATTTATTTTGCTTAGTGTTGATATCATGATCTGGAACTTATCTTATTGAATTTTATATAACTTCCTATTGATGAGTGTTTAGAGTTACTGCCTTTCTGCTTTTATACATGTTCAGTTTAATGCGATAAGGACACATTGCCATGTCTTACCCAAGTTGACCTATCCTTAAGCTTATTTAAGAAGCCTGAGAGCACAACTTTTGAACATGGCCAATACATGTTCCAGTGTCTCAAGACATCCTATTGTGTTTCACCCCATATTTGTGTTCACCTATAAAGAAGGCCAAAAATCAATAGAATATTCCAGTTTTGAACATATTATATATATGGTACCATATGTATCTCGTGTCCATACCATAACCCAGCATGCCACATCCTGTATTAACCTGTAAGTTTTTATATGAAACAAAATAGGTAACCTTTAAATATGAGAGTAATACAGCATTGTGTGCTCCTCATATTTATAAACATGCCACATATATATAGAACAGGCTCAAAGACACTACTTGTATTACCCAGCTAAAAATTTTCAACTTTTTATATATAACACAAGAATAATATGTCGCTATGGGAAACCCATTATGTCTAATTGTAAAAGAAATAGAATAGACAATTTTTAACATGAAGCATACACCCCAACGTGTCCTCCCCATATTGGCAACCTAACACTTCTATTTCTTTTCTCACGTTTAATTTGAATAACATGGTCATATGTTTATAATCGTATCTAACTCATGTTGTGTTAACATTCTTATGTGTAATTCTCATATTGGCCCTGTTTCAATGGCATGCACCTATGCTTTGCATATGTTAGCCCTGAGTATATCAGAATATGCCTAGTACACAGTACTATATATATTGGTCATATTTTGACACTATAAAAGGAGTTTTCCACTGCATAGTGTCATTTTCATTGCCTCTTCCATTAGTTTTCTCTTAATTTATAAATTTCTTAGAGGTTTTTACAAGGAATTACACTCACCCAAACCTTTCCTTTCCCTATTTTGTGTAGTTTACTAATTATCTTTATACTTTCTCCATTAATTTTTTAGCAAGATCCATTCCTCCTACTTCAATTTTAATTTCAATATTTTAATGCATTGTAGATTATTTACAATTATGAATTATGTTTTGTTCTTTTAATTGACTAAATAACCATTATGCATGACTTTTAGGCTACTAAGAAAATAATTTGGATGAATTATGTACTGTGTGTGTAATTTATGGTTAGTATGAATTATATTGGCTTCTATAGTGTCTTTTATTTGTTGTATTGGTTTGTTGAATTCCTAGGTTAGGCTGGGGAAAATGTGAAATTGCGTAAATTCACCCATAATTACTTAAGTTTACCTACCACTTATCATTGTGTATTTTATACATAAAATTGATACATAGTTTGATGACTATTTTCATAAATTTATGATAGTTTAATATGTAGAATTTAATTGTCTTGATTTTGTATGTTTACAATATGGGATGAGGGTTGTTAGTTACATCCTACATTAATGACAAAAACATAAACATGGGAGTGTTATAGTCGTTATCACATATTTTAAGTGTACATGCATTGCATTTATGATGTCCTATAAGGTATTTATTTGTTTCATATCCAATGCACTATACTCGAAATTTATATATGCATAGAGTTAATTTTTTTTTCTAATTGCTAATTCATATTTCGTTTAATTTTAGGATATAGGATTGTGATGAGACAATGACCACCATGCCCACCTAAGAGCTTGATACGGCAGTCCTAGCACAAGAGGCCTAGGGTCGATGCCTCTGAATCCACCTTACAAATTGTTGCTCCTAGGATTCATACCCTGATGAGATAGCCAGCACTGAAGGTCCCACCGTTACCACCTCTAGTTGTGTCTCAGAAGTCGCATGAGTAGTTAGACCACCCATTACTTCACTTTACCACTAACGCCTGATTGAAGTGATTCCAATCCCTCAGTATGAAACAATTTGAGTTGACTAGATAAATGGGCCGAGACATTCTATGGGAGGTTGATCTAGTAGACAGAGTGGGGGTGATCATCTAATTTGTGACTTGAATTGTCCAGGTAACTAGTTATGCAAGTTAGTGAATAACTGAATTCAATATGTTTTTTGAATTGGGAGAATAAATACTTAGCATCGTGACATTCTTTGTGTAAAATGTACATGCATCGAGTAAATGTGGCTTCATATAAGCATTTTCATTATCTTGAAAAAAGATAAATGAAAAATTGTGAATAAATGAGCATAAATAATTTCACTATACTAACTTCATATGAATAAAAAGACTAAAGT
Source organism: Erythroxylum longipes (assembly GCA_027563885.1). Taxonomy (NCBI): domain Eukaryota; kingdom Viridiplantae; phylum Streptophyta; class Magnoliopsida; order Malpighiales; family Erythroxylaceae; genus Erythroxylum; species Erythroxylum longipes. The sequence goes on from JAOQMS010000003.1 coordinate 27,523,096, forward strand.
TAAAGAATGGTGCTAATAACTATTTGAGTTAGTTACGTAGTTGAGTAATTGAAAGTATTTACAACAAGGTATTTACTCTCGTGATAAAAGGATGGGTGACTTTTTAAACAAGCTCTTAAATACTCTTATTTTATTTAATTTTATGTTTCGTTCTATGTTAATAAGAGGCGTAAATATGTTTGAAAGTTGATACATTTTTCTTTTGTATGTTTGTTTTCTAAAGTAAAGTGAATCTTGTAATTTAAATTGAAGTTTTAAAGATTATAAAGTTAATTAAATCGACTTATAAACCAATACAAGTAGTTAATTGCATAGCATTTTGACGATATTTAGGCTTTACAGTTGGATAAAATGGTGGAGGATTTTAGTTAATACGCTTGATTTATTTAATATTTTTTCAGTTTTTTCTATTTTAGTTAAAATGATGAAGGTAACTTAGCTTGATGATAAGCAAATGCTTAAGCCTGAGAGAGTTTGATGCATGTTAAATAAATATTTCTTTTAACATGATTTTTATAACATTATGCTTATGTTTTATATATATTTAAAGGATTTTGATATTTAAAATGAGTGATATTTTTTGTAAAATTTTATTTCTACCTCTTTAATAATAAAAGCAAATATCGAAAATAATCAAGTCAATTTACAACAATGTGAAACAAGTAAAAAAGAACTCAAGGCAAACTGTGTTTTGTATCTCTAAACTCTCATTCCTTGCCTACTCTTCAAATTAAAGTCTTAACAGGGTGTTTAGTTCATCTACTACAGTAGAGAAGGAATGGAATAATAATTTTTTAGGAATAGAATAGACGAGAAACATAATGAAATAAGTATGATTTAGTTTGGTTTATTCCTAAAATTTTTTAATGATGATGTAATGCCAATTTTTAATTTGAAAACATAAATTTAGAATGATAGAGGAATAATCAATAAAAAGACCAAAATATTTAAGTAGTCCTCACAGTAGGACTAACTATATCATCATCATCATCATTATTATTTAGCATGTACCTATTACTATTATTATTAATTTTCTTCTTCTTCTTCTTCTTCTTATTATTATTATTATAAATTTTCTTCTTCTTCTTCTTCTTCTTATTATTAATTTTCTTCTTATTATTATTATTATAACTAAGTAATTATGTGAATTTCTTAAGAATATTTTTTGTCCAATATGTCTTCAATTTTATTCCTAATCATTTGAAATAGATAAAGATAGGAAGTGGTGGGTTTACTTGTTCCTCGAATTCAAAGAATATGTAAATCTTTAGATTATATATTATATATGTTTTTTTAATCAAACAAAGGAATAGTTAATGACTAAAAATAGATCATGAATAGAATTGTAATTTTAGCTAACCACACACCCCGTAAGTGTTCATGAACAACTTTAATAGAAAGTAGCAAAGGTTAAGCATGCCTAGTTTTCAATGTAGAAATAATTATTTTATTTTTGAATCCTAATTATTATGTAGAAATATATAAAAATAAAAATATAATTTTTATGATAAATAGTTAATTGAAAATTTAAATTAAGCTTAAATTAAATTTTTATAAAATATTAAAAAAATACTGTCATGCCATTTAATTAAGACCGTGGCTTTGATGGATAGCTTATGAAAAAACAAAAGCCGCCTGCCTGACTTCCTGTCGTGCCAATCTTCAACTTTCACGACCTCCGAGTTCCGTAGCTCTCCGTGGCCCGAAACCTATCTGCCACTGGCCTCTCTTCGCCGCTTGCCTGGTAGCCGATAGTCGGTCGCCGCTCGCCTAGTCACCAGCTTGCCATTTCTCTTCCCAATCGTCTCTGGGTTGATGGTGAGTTAAAAGTTACAGACAATGCACGTATAATTCCATGGTCAATCATTAAAACACGAATTCACCTAATTACGGTGTATTGCATCATCCGACTCTTTCGTTTGTCCTCTGTTTATTCTTCTCTTGGTTTCCGTATTTCTGTTTTATTCTTCATTGTTTATGTTATTGTTGTTGTTCTGGGTTTTATATGCCATTGATTTCCAGTTTCTTCTACGTTTTGTTTTTCTTTGTTTTAATTTTCTCAATTTTAAGTTCATGTATATACATTTGTTGCAATGGCTTTTTCCTTGTCTTATTCACTTTGTGTTCACTCTACCTTAAAATGGTATTGATCAGTGTTCACTGGTTCCTTGAGTCTGCTTATTATTCTTGTTCACTAGTTTATTCATGTCTGCTTATTAGAAACTGAAAGTTTATTCCTCTTCTCTTCGGTTGGTGGTTCCCGACATAATTTGAAGTGGCTAACTTTGGTTGATGTTGATCTATTCGACGCATAAAAATCTGATAAACTTCTGAGAAAAAATAGATCACAGGAGGACTTTCATGGATTAGGACCTCCAACTAATGTTGTTTTAAAAATTGGACTAAAAATTTTGGACCAAGCCTGAACAATACGGGGATGAGTCTGGCACGACCTATTACTATCCCTAGTCTTGGTATTAAAAATTGTCTCTGTGTTCTGCAACAACCATCACCAGTTTCCATTTTGTGGATTCGTCCTAAAATCAGAAAACCATAGCATCATCATTTGGCCTTATAACAGTAGCAAATTCAATCACCATACTACGACAAGGAGCTTCAAGTTGAGAGTAAAATGCTTTTTCATAGTTTCCTTTGGGTTTGCTTTACGGTGAGACTTGCTGGTTTGCGTAGCTTGAGAAATTCATGCTGAATTTAACAATATTTTCCTTTTCTTTTTCCTTTCATGTTTGACAATTCTTTGCTGATGATAATCCGTAGGCAATTGCTTTAGTGTCTTTCAATTCCAATATTTGTTTAAATTTTTTTTCCTACTATCATTATTCCTGTGAGACAGTTCTACGACTGCCTCCGATGGCAATTATGAATAAATGTATGATTCTGTTTCTCCAGTAATTGGTCATCACAAACAGGAGGTATGGCCATTTTATTTGCTTTAGCTTTAGTTGTTTTCATCAGTGGATCCCAAATTTGGCTGCAGTATAGAGTTGCTTCATGTTCTTGTACCAAGTGTATAAAATTGTTTGAAGAATTAAAACTGCCAATGAATGTGGCTTTTGTTTCTTCAACAGAACTATGAAATGTATGAAGCCCTTGGCCTTGTTAAATGACTTGCTCAAGTCTAATGTATTGGGAAAAGGGCGATTGTTGAGTTTGGATGTTGGAGACAAGTATGTTGGTTTGGCTATCTCTGACCCACATTACAAAATTGCTTCTCCTCTAAGGTATATATTAGACACATATCTTATGTTTTCTCTTGTGGGTCTTTAATTGTTAACTTGACTGTGCAGTGTTTTGGTGAGGAGCAGTTCAAACATTGAGTTGATGGCTGCCGACTTCGAAGTTATGGTGAATATACTTGGTTTTGGATACTTTGTTTTTCTAAATAGTTGCTTTTGATTGTTTCTTGTAATGTGGGGAGAATAAGTTGGTGGAAATGCCGTTGAAACCAAAAAAACCTTCGAGAAGTAATGAATTGTGTGCTCAACTTCTCATAATCTGGAATCATTGTTGTTCTTGTTCTTATGGAATCATTTTTCGCTTGATATTTGATTCAACTTATCTAATCTTCTCATGCTCTTTTTGGCCTTATAGTCAATTTTCAAACCAAAAAGATCCTGATTTCAGTTATTGTACTTAGAAATCTTGTTCGTTGTAGCTATTATTTGCTCATGGGAATATCTGCACCGAGTAGTCGCCTCAGGTACAGTTAATGTAAATGTGCCACCAAAGAATTGTAAATTGATAAGACTGATTTATTTTAAAAATTCTCAGCTTTGTTCCATATATGGTCAAGGCTACTTAGTCCTCGCTTCAAATCTATGATCACTTCTTATTCTTAATAGGCTTTTCTCATTTCTGCAATTTGTTGACTTTGGCATTTTGATTCAGTTTTGATTTTGACATTTCAGTTACCTTTTCTTGTGATTCATCTATTCCTATTTTCTGATGTCCTGTTTATGTCCAGATTTCCAAACTTTCCTTGGTCGGATTTGTTGTTGGCTACCCTTTTCACAGACTGAAGCCTTCTCCTGATGTGTGTTGTCAATTTGATCTTTGATATTTTATAGATTCTAATCAAATAATTCTAACATAATTTATGCTTTTCTTTGTTGCTAGGCTCTGCAAGTCAAACTTCTCATTGACAACCTTTCGCAAACAGGGAAACTTCAAGGTGTAAAGTACACATATTGGAATGAATGCTTTACATCAAAGGTGAAAACTCATAGCTTGTTTCACTTGAAATTTTGGATTTCATTCATTATGGCGCTTTTGATATGAGCATCCATCAAAGGTATGACACACATGTTGAGTCGTTCAAGTTGTTATTTGACAAATTTAGAAGTCTTGGGTAAAGCAAATTTATTTTTAATGTTTCTTAAACTAATAAAAAAGTCTAGGAACTGATACAGGACTTGTTTTGGCCACTCAACATTACATGCTTATGAGTTGCATCCTCAAATTTATAATTCTTAAACCACAAACCTCCATGCATAATGGTAAAAGAATGAACAACGCTTTAAGTGTTAGTAGTACTAATTTATTGAATTTCACAATTCTTCTGTTTATAGATAGAGGAAACAATGCTGAAGCCTTTGAATTTGCCTCAAGTTCAAATGAAATCTATCATTGACAAGTTTGCTGCTGTTACGATACTTCAGGTATCTCTATAATCCATCCTCGGTAAATATCTAGGAATGTATTGTGCCTTATATTGTTTGTGGCATATATTGTAGTCACTTCTGAACTTAGTTTTTACACAATAGCATCTCGGAGTTAAATCTATTTAACATGTTTGTGTCATGGTAGGGGTACCTCGATTTTATGAACAAAAAGCTTAAGTTGGAGCCAAGAGATTGAGGAGCTTTAACTAATTGTAAGTGTTCTGTAAACAACAAACAAAGAGAATTACTTTATGTGGCGTATTTGTGGTTGTCAACTGGTTAATATCTTTAATATCAAATTTTAAGATTTTGGCTGATGTTGTGAAAGTAGGAGAATCTGTTTATTTATCAAAACTAAGGGTTGATAGATTTTTAGTGTATGCTAACCTTTTTTGATGTACCAAACAATTTCTTCTATAGTAGTAAATGTACAATGCCATATGCTCACAACTAAATAAGCTAGTTAGAGTAGTAGCATTTATGATATTAATACTTGTCATGAAAAATCAAGTATAGTGGTTTACTAATGCAAGTTGCTAAATACTGTGTTTGTGTCTTAGTCTGTAGTGGCTAAAAGATGCATATTTCTGTACGCTAATTGTAATGTATAGCAAGATTCAAGAAGTACCTATAGAAGGCAAATGTTCACAGTTAAATAGTTTGTTTCAAGTAATTGAATTTTATTTTGACTTTTCATCTATAGTTGCTAAATAATAATCGTTAGTTAACCTTAACTATTACGATGTTACATTGTGACTAATGATATAGTGGCTAGAAAAGATGAAAGTGCAGAACAACGAGAGGATTTGCTTTTCGGCTACCTTGCCTAATGATGTGTTTGCATGTACTATCTGATCTGTTAAGATTTCTGTGTTTCCAATTTCAAACTTGAGGCAACGGATTTAAGAGATGGTATAGGAAGTGGGTGCTCGTGATTCGAACAAAATGAAAGGGCTAGCTTTGCTTATGACATTCTTCGTTTTTCTTAGCTTATTAGATGGGCATTGTCATAATAAGCTAGCAGCTAATTTATGCAAGAAAGGTTTCTTCAGTTGCTACTTGAAAATTTTCAAAGATCCATCTTCATTCCTCGAAATAATGGCATTCTTTTCGCATTGACAAATGTCTTTGAAAAACTCAGAGGCCACGCATTAATTCTAACCTCGACAAAGATGTATACAGTCAAAAGCCAGATCCCAGAAAAGGGGATGTAAACTTATAGTACAGTTATTTGCAGTAAGGGATCAGCTCATGCTAGATGAAAGTAGTAGCAATTAACAACAACAGAAGACTAGACCAGGGTAGGATTATTAGTTTGAACTTTGAAGTGCAAGTTGTTTCAGCGCGGACTCCGTCATTAGTACTTGCGTTGATTGGATATATGGAACCTGTAAAATTAGGTGGGGATGATGGAGACGTGGCGTTCGTTATCTTTAGGGATGGTATTGGAGTCTGAACTTCCTGTCCAAGTTGATAAACCATCAGGAGCTACGTTCCCTTCTGCTACTGACTCTAAATTTGGTGGACTTGGTTGAGGTCTTTTCATTTCCTTCTTCTTTCCCCACAGAAAGGAGTATAAGCCCATTATTATGAGAAGCAGCCCAACCAAACTGCATGTTAGTACTTGACGATCAAGATTCGATGTCTCAGCACGTACATTATGCAAAGAAAGGAAAAAAAAAAGAACATGTATATAATACATTTGGCAAAGTGCCTGGTTAATTATGGATTAACGAGAATATAAACTTAATATTTTTGTGTACTTACGTTCCAGCATAGATGGCTGTACCAAAAAGTAGAGCTTCTGATATGGCCACAAAAATAACAGTGAGGGGGTTGAACATGGAAGGATAAGTTGGTCCTCGTTTTGAAACTGCCCATGAAATCAAACAGAATGTTGCTGCTGTGGCGAGTGCTCCCTGAGCAATTAAATCGTTCTCCAATAAGCAACCATTTTTTAATCGTCTTTCTTTGATTTTGTTAACTGGATTATCTATATGTCTAAATATAATTAGTGATGTTGATTAAAGTTTGTTTTCAAGTGATTTACCGAGTAGACGATTGTAACGAATTGCAGATTCCACCCCAACATCCAGGAGCTCGCTCTTGAGTCTATACACAAACCTATCACCGCAGATTGCAGGCAGGCTAAGATGCAAGTTAACATGGTTGCCCAGTATTTTTGTGGAAGTGCTTTGATCACCTGGAACTGTGAATGTGCATTCAAGGAAAATTTTGTTTTTATATATAAAATAAATAAATTACGTAAAATAGCTGGTTGCTTGAACACAATCTATTCTCTAGTAATTAAAAGTTGTGATTTGTGTGTATGAATGGTATACCTGCAATATATACCAAGCAGAATATGAGAAGCAACTCCCAAGCAGCATCAAAGATCCACGGAGTCGATGAGCCCCAGATTCATGGATCTTAAAGTGACTGATAAGGTGGTGATGAGGAGATATGCAAAATGATTTTCCTCTGTAAAGGCCAGTTGTGAGTGCGCCTGCTACGCATGACATTGCTCCTAAGCACTTGATCTTGCCTGCTCTTTTATCCAGTCCTATTGTCTCAATTCTGCATCACCACCATCACATTTCTCTCTCTTTTTCTTTTTTTGGCATCCAAAAACTGGAGTAAATAAAAGCATCGCGTACCTGAGGATAGCGGAGAAGATAAAAGTGACTATTGGAATCAAGTTAAGGAGGTAAACAGCATATGTAGCATCCGTGTCTTTGAGACCATAGTAGTACAGACCCATCGCCGTTGTTATCCTACATGTGAGTATATTAATATGCGTGTGAGTTTATTACAGGCAGATGCACTTTATACTGAGATGGGCAAGGATAACTGGATATCCATATCTAACTACTTTTGTTAAGATATAGAATTGTATACGGAGGTGAGTTAATCGTCTTCTGCATCCCTCTACGAGTAGGCATAATATATACACAAGCATATGAGGTATTAACAAACAAAACGGGTATTCATAACATACCCAATCAAGGCATTAACAAAAAGCCAGAAGCAAATGGACCAGGTCAGCTTGTATATGATATTTCTGGAACCAAACAAAAGGAAAATCAGAATATGAATTAGTCGTCCAATCAATATATAGCTATAGCTAGCGGATCATCATCATAGGGAAAGATAGAGGAATGATTATATATATATATATATATATGAGAGAGAGAGAGAGAAAGAAACAGGGAAAGAGTATGGATGGGAGTGGGACGGACCCTTCAAAGAAGAAAGCAAAAGGAGCAACGCTAAGAGCAGCAACGATATGACGGTAGGTCATAAGAGCGAAGACAAAGGTTCCATTAGTGAGTATGAATTTGGAAAGGAGTTGCATTCCGGTCGCAAATAATTGGACTAACAACATGCTCGTAACTGCCTGTGAAGAAACTACCCACGTCTTCACTCTGCTACTGCCATTAGTACTACTCCTGGGCCTCATCATCATCTGTATGTATGTTGAGAAGAAGCTTGAAAGAGAGAGAGAGACAGAGGATACAGACATACAGCTAGCTCGTACATGAGAAGTAGTACCATATATATACACACGTATATATATAGCAAGCAAGTATATTTGGGTATTACTTAATTACAAGCTACGACTGTCTATTCGCATTAAATGCTAGCTAATTGGCATTAATCCATCATTCCTTCTTCCTCATGCCTTTTGCCTCCTCCAGTTTTCTTGTTTATCCTTCTTGGATGATTGTTTGCTTGTGTTAGTTAGTTAGTTATGCCTCTGCCTATACGTTTATTTCTCATTCCTTCTATATATGGAAAGATCTTAAAAGGGGTGATTTTCAGGAGAAACCAAAAATAAATTCCCGCTTTTAAGGGAAATTTAAAATTTGCATCTTTAATAAATACAGAAACTTTCCAATAAGGTTTAGTGGATAATATCAAAAAATAATTCAATTAATTGTAATATAAGACAAAATATAATAATTAGAATTAAAATACATAACTCTAATACTAATATAATTGATAATAAATATTGAGTAATAATACAGAGTTTTAAAGGAATAAGTAATACTAAAATAGCCGTAACTGACGTGGAACCTAGAAATTGATGGAGTAAGTAGACATCATTGCTACAAAAGGTATGATTAGGTAATGAAATAAAGATCTACTTCCATTAACATTTGTACATATATAAAAGAGAAGTAATGAGGTGGAATGAGAGAACCTCGTGTGCACAATGGTGTCGTGCTCATTTTGTGATGATACAAGTTAAATAATAGGAAAGGGGCTTTAAATAAAAATCAAAATGATGTATTTGAAATTTATCACTAATTTGACCATGCTTTTCTTTAGATTATATAGATTAATTTTTATTTATATATGGTACTTGAATAGACTTGCTACCTAGTAAATTATTATAGATTGACACAAAGAAAAACTATAACGAGAAATATTGGGTGCCTTTAATGTGTCAATTTCCATTTGATTACATTCTTATATGGTAGATACTTAAAAATTATCTGTATATTTTAACTTTTAATTATTGTTTGTGCTTTTAGCAATCCGAATTTTACTATAATTTTGGGTTGATCATTTGATTTGGTTTAAATGAATTTAACACGTTCAACTTCTTTACTTGCATATATTTATAAACCTAATTCAAAAACACTCTTAGAAAATGGTTGTTGGTGTTTGAATAGATCTGTTGTTTACAAGTTTAGGGTCTTCACATATTCAAACTTGTCTAGTTTATTGTTGAGAAGTATTAAATTTAAAAAACTATCAAAAATTGCTTTGGTTTTAATATTTTGATGATAAAGTTAGTTTCTCATTTAAAAGAATAATATAGGAATGTTTTTATTGTTTGTAGTTTAATTAATAGTATATTATTTATGTGACCTTATGGAAGATATAGTCTTAAGGGTGCCTTTTACCTTAGAGTGATGTTTTAGATGCATAATCTTATGGTAAACTTGCATCTTAAGGTTGTGTCTTTCTTTAGAAGAATAGCATCTTAGTTAAGTGATATTATAGAGTTATACTTTTTATTAATGCATTTTACTTTAGAATGAAAACATCTAAGTTAAGTGATCTTATGACAGATTTGCTTCTTATGAGTGTGTTTTTCCTCAAATAAATAACATCTTAGTTAAGCAATCTGAACATAGTTCATAGTTCTCTATATATGAACATTCAAAAGACAAGCTTTTACTGATAATATAAGTGCAAATGTTTTCCATTTCATGATCAAAAAATCTCACGCTTAATAAAATAAGACAATTTTTAAGTTTTTGATCATATAACTTCTCCAATGATAAACATATTAAATTACTTAGGGCAAGTTTTCTCTCAGCTTTAGCTCTATATTACGATTCAATTCTCCTTACAACTAGATTCATTTCCTTCAAATCTTACGTGTTTGGCTTTTTGACATTATATTTCTTTACCTTTTGTTTATATGTAGTGTTCTTTATGAGGGAGGTGTCTCTTCATTCTTCTAAAAGGTCAATTTCGTTTCTTAAGGCTTCCTTATTGGCTCTTTATGAATATACATCCAACTTTTTCAAGACCAAGGCCTTTTCTCTAAATGCTAGACTAAAGGGAGACTTTCTTGTTAAAGTCCTAGTATGGTGTGTTAAAGATGACTTATTCACAATCTCTTCTATAAAAATGTTGTTGAGGATCATATGGGCTTTATTTTTCGTTACATCAAAGTGCATGGTGGGATCTCTACGCCCTCCCACTGATGATGACTTAAGAGGAAATTTGCTTCCAGTTTGTAATTCTCTAGGCTTAAAGGTGTTGTTAGCCCTTTTATTTCCCTTAGAATTTCTTGTTATCAACATCTCTTGAGAACTTCGTTACTCATTTTGTTTGTCCCTCCTTCGTCCTTAGTACATCTTGTTATCAACAATCTCTTGAGGATTTTTTTTGCTCCTTGTGGATGTGATTTGTTGACTTGGATAAATATACAAGGATAAATATAATCTATTAAACTGAATAAATATACAAAGATAAATATAATATGTTAGACTGGATAAACATAGAAGTTTGTTAGATTTTTTTTCTTAGAATAAAATTCTATCCGAAGTATAATTGTATCTCTATGTATTGCCTCCACATGAGAGAAAAATGTACTACAATTTTTATTTACCCTAAACATTATTGTTTTACATGGTATCAGAGTAGTGTCGAATTTTTGCTTTGTTTTGTTTACTCAAAATCGTAAAACAACATAGCATCAAATGAACCAGAAGAACTCCAAGTAAAACAACATTATGTCACAGTATATTGTTACCTAACCTCCAAGCATATCCAGTATCACGTAGCGTATCCGCTGCCTATTTAGGGTGTTCTAGTCACTGTCCAATTTACACAGAAACTGCCTGTCCATTTACCAGCCAGCAACCAAGCAACTTCATGCTGCAAATTTCTCCAGTTGCATCATAATAGATAAGTAGTGGCTACTAAGCAACTTTACGTCGCCAATTTATCCAATCATAGCAACACAATAGCCAAGCAGTGACTACCGCCACTTACTTCTATATGCATTTACTTTCTTATAAACTTCTAGCATCCCACTTTGTTGCACAACATCATACCAGGGTTGTAACGTATCAACACTCCTTCAAACTAGCACAATATGTGTCAACGACCATAGCTGCACTGAACCACACAAATTGTACTCCACTAACATTGCAATAGTCTTACACCCACCATCATTGCACTACACCAACACATTTCTCAGCCCCCTGTTGTGAACCCTCTGATTTTATACCCACCAAAGCTTTTGGAACCTATACTAAAAAACCAAATGGACTCTAGGGGATCTCTTATTCTTGCAACAACAAATAACCCACCAACACAACCAATTATCGTCCAACAAGACCATTCTACTTTTCCATCAAGTATTATGCTCGACGAGACCAATTACTCATTATGGTCTTAACTTATGGAGATGCGAATAAGAGCATGCAATAAGGCTAGATATCTTATTGGAGCAGCAAAAAAACCTACACCTGAAAGAAATTTTTTTTGAGACATGGATTATTAAAAATCAAAGAGTGAAAAGTTGGTTTATTGCTTCAATTAGTTTGTCACTAATGCAACGATTTATTTGTCTTCCTACTGCCAGAGAAATATGGGAGGTGGTGTTAAAAACTTTCTATGAGAGATCTGATGAAACCCATCTCTTTGAATTGAATAAAAATCTTTTTCAGCTAGACAGGATGGTAGATCATTATTAACGTACTACAATGAATTTGTGGCTATTTTTTAGGACATTGATCATAAGTCAACTTCTCAAGAAGGGACTCTTGAAGGAATAGTCCAATTACATTCAGCAATGGCTAGGCTCCGAGTTCATATTTTCCTAAGTGGACTTGACTCTGAATTTGATCAGGTTCGGGGAGAAATCTTACGTAAAAACCAAAAACTTGACTTGGAAAGCTCATATGCATATGTAGGAGAGAGTACCAATAAAGACAAATAATGGGAGGATCTCACTCAATCTCTAAACACTCAGTATTGCTGGTTAATCAAAACCGATAAGGATCATCATCTTGTTCAGGAAAGAATCACAAAAATTAATCCACTTGAAGGTCTAACAGTTTTATGTGTGATTATTGTGGTGAAATAGGTCACTCTAAACAACACTGTTACGAAATTATTGGCTACCCTGACTGGTTTTCAAAAAAATCATGAAAAAAGGCTATTGAAAAGGCTATGGTGAAAACTATGGATGAAGTGGAATCTAAAGGAGAGGAAACGTTAGTGTCCATGGCAAATATTGCTCATTCAAGTATGTGGGTAAGGTAAACTTCCTCTATAATTTCTAGGAAAAATATATGGATTATTGATACATGTGCATCTGATCACATGAGTAGAGATTCTAGCTAACTATAGTCCATCATTCCATCCCCTCAATCCATTGTTTCCACAACTGATGGTACTATATGCTCTATTATTAGGCAAGGATCTGTTACATTGTCTAATTCTCTTACACCAATTTTAGTTTTAGTCGTGCCATCCTTTGAGTATAATCTCTTGTCTGTTGGATAGATTACTTCAGCTCTAAAATGTATTGTAATTTTTTGGCCTTTATTTTGTTTTTTAGGATATTCTAACCTAGAAGACTCTTAGTTATGGTGTTAAACGAGGCAAACTATATTACTTGGAATTAATGGAGAATGGAGGACAAAACTTTAGTCATGTATATCATACTAATAGTCAAGAAAAAGTCTGAGCAATTGTCTTATTATGGTGTTGATAATTGGGTCATCTTTCTTTTGGATATATTAGAAAATTATAACCCCATCTTTTTTCAAACTTAAGTGATTCAGATTTTTATTATGATGTTTGTGAGCTAGCGAAAAGCCATCATGTTCCTTATTTATCTAGTTTAAATAAAAGTTTTGAACCATTTGCAGTTCGGATATACAGGGACTTGTAAAAAATTCCTTCATTGTCTAAGGCTAAGTATTTTGTTACGTTCATTGATGAATGTACACGCATGACTCGGATGTCACTACTTACCAAAAAAAGTGATGTTTGTATTACATTTCAAGAATTTCACAACATGGTAAGCACTTAATATCATAAACCAATTCAGGTAGGGCAAACTGATAATGCTATGGAATTTATAGATGCAACTCTTAGAAAATTTTTGAATCAGCTTGTAATTTGGCATCAAACTTCATGCACTTATACTCCACAATAAAGTGGTTTAGTGGAAAGAAGGAATAGACAAAATATTAGATGTGATTTGTGCTTCTCTATTTGGGATGAACATGCCACGTTTTTATTAGGGAGAAGCAGTAAAATATGCAGTTTATCTCATCAATAAATCACCATCTCGGGTTTTAGATTTTCAAAATCCTCAACAGAAAATTCAATACTTATTTTCAATTCCTCATCTCCCCAACCTTGAACCTAGATTTTTTAGTTGTATAGCATACGTTCATATCCCTAAGATCTTGAGAACTAAACTTGATCCTTGTACAAAAAGATGTGTGTTTGTTGGATATTCAGATTTTCAAAAGGGATATCGGTGTTATGGTCCTCAAACTCAAAATTGCGTGTAACCTTGGATGCCTTTTTTCAAGAGTAGAACCATATTATTCAAAGGGAGTTTCAATTTCTTCCCTTCAAGGAGAAAATGCTGGTGGAGAGAATATGTTACAAGGCATATCAAGAAATGAAAATGACTACTTAGAATTGGACAAAGTTGTCGATATTCCAAGAAATGTAGATGAGTACTCAGAACTAGAAGAAGTTGACAACAATGACAGCCATGAAGAACAACCTAGTAATACAAACTTGCCTACTTTAAAACTGCTAACCAAAGGTTCAATCCAAAATATCCAAAATGACAATTCTCAGGTAATCTCAAGTCTAGTATCTAATAATTCTAGTAATGAATTTCTTGTTCCTCTTCCGAGATATCCATAAAGATTAAATAAATTTTTACAAAGAAACAATATGAACCTAATCTTAACTCCAATGTCAAATACCCTATCAACAACCATGTTTCTACTCAAAAATTGTCTGAGTCATATGCACTTGTTGTTAATCAATTATCTAGTGTTTCTGTTCCTAGTAATTTGTAGGAAGCTTCAAATGATCTAAAGTGGACTAAGGAAATGAATGAAGAAATAGAAGCCTTGCAAAGGAACTCTACTTAGCACCTTGTTTCATTAACTGAAGGAAAGAAAACCATTCGATATAGATGGGTATATACTGTGAAACTCAAGGTTGATGGGAGCATAGACAGATATAAAGCAAGGCTAGTTGTAAAAGGTTGTATACAAAAGTATGGAGTAGATTAGTAAGAGACTTTTGCACTAAGAGCCAAGCTAGATACATTCTCATCTCTATTGCAATAAATTAGGAATGGCCCCTAAAATATTTTGATTATAAAAATGCTTTCTTTAATCAAGATCTAGAAGAAGAGGTATACATGGAGCTGCCACCAAGTATGAAGCTTGGTTTATTAAATAGAAATAAAGTTTGCAAGTTGAAATAATATTGTATGGGCTCAAGTAATCACCTAGAGCCTAGTTTAGTAGATTTTCAATGACAATGAAAGCTTTTAGTTATTAACAAAGTGGTGGAGATCATAACTTATTTATAAAACATAAAGGAGGTAAAGTAATAGTTTTAATTGTGTATGTTGATGATATGGTATTGAGAGGAGATGATTGTGAAGGGATGAAGCTCTTACTAGAACACCTAGCAAACTAATTTTGAATGAAGGACCTAGGACAACTTAAATACTTCCTAGGTATCAAGGTAGTAAGGACAAATCAAGGAATTTCTCCGTAACAAATAAAATATGTACTTGACCTCTTGACTAAAACTAGAATGCTTGCCTGTAAACCAGCTGAAACGCCTATGGAAATGAATCATAAGCTTGCAATTTTTCTAAATCAAATTCCAATAGATATAGTGCGCTATCAACAGTTAGTTAGGAGGTTAATTTATCTGTCTTATACTAGGCCAGATATAGCATATGCAGTGAGTGTTGTTAGTCAATCAGCCGAGTGAAGAACACATGGATGCAGTATACTGAATCTTAGGGTACTTGAAAGGCTCTCCTAGAAAAGGTTTATTCTTCTCAAAGAAGAGTGTATCCAACATTGAATGATACATGGGTGCGAATTGGGCAGGTGATTAAACAACGAGAAAATCTACATCTAATTATTTTGTTTTTATTGAAGGAGATCTTGTAACTTGAAAAGGAAAGAAACAAAAGGTTGTTGCAAGGTCAAGTGCAGAAGCTGAGTTTCGAGGTTTGGCTCATGGAATATGTGAATTACTATGGTTAAACATGTTCTATCATATTTAGGGATTGATCATACAAAACCTATAAATCTTTATTGTGATAATAAAGCTGTTATTGATATTGCGCAAAATCTTCTACAAGATGATCGTATCAAACATGTTGAAATTGACAGACATTTCATCAAGGAGAAGTTAGATCAAAAGATTATTCAATTTTGATATGTCAAGTCTGAAGATTAATTTGTTGATGTACTTACAAAAGTAGTTTCAAAAAGGGCGTTTCATAATGTGATTGGCAAGTTAGGCATGTTGGATAGTTATGTTGAAACTTGAGGGGGAGTGTGGACGTGATTTGTTGATTTGGATAAATATACATGGATAAATATAATCTATTAAACAGGATAAATATACAAAGATAAATATAATCTGTTAGACTAGAAGAACATAAGAGCTTTCTTATAATAGAATTCTATCCAAAGTGTAATTGTATCTCTATTACCTCCATACGAGAAAAGCATGTACTGTAATTTTTATTTACCCTAAAACATCATTGTTTTATATTTTTCTTGACAGTCCAGGGATCTCTTGTTGTTATCAGACCATCTCTTCAAGCTCTTTAAATTGCAGTTGAAATTGGCAGATATTTCATCAAGAAGAAGTTAGATCAAAAGATTATTCAGTTTTGATATGTCAAGTCTGAAGATCAATTTGTTGATGTAATTACAAAGTTAGTTTCAAAAAGTCTTCATAAAGTGATTAGCAAGTTAGGTATGTTGGATATTTATGCTAAAACTTGAGGGAGAGTGTGGATGTGATTTGTTGATTTGGATAAATATACAAGGATAAATATAATCTGGATAAAAATAGGAGTATGTTAGAGTGTTTCTTTTAATAGAATTCTATCCAAAATGTAATTGTTTCTATATATATTGCCTCCAAATGGGAAAAGAATGTACTGCAATTTTTATTTACCCTAAAATATCATTGCTTTACATATTCCTGAAAGTCCAGGGATCTCTTGTTGTTATCAGACAATCTCTTCAAGCTCTTTAAATTATTATTGTAAACTAAAGAACCTACACCACATAGATCCTTAAGTTAATATTTCTCTCTTTTCCAACTGTTTAGTTCCTAATGTCAATGATCTTCCCATGGTAGATTTTTCAGAAATTTATATTTTAGCATTGGCCTTTGAAAAGGATTGACGGAGATGAAACTAAGTGAAGTTGTTTATCTTTTATTAGGCTCGCGTATTCAAGCTTGTCAAGTTCGATGTTGAGAAGTTGCAAAACGCTGCTTCGAAAAGTTGAGAGAATAATATAGGAATGTTTTAACAGTGTATAATTTAAAATGCTAACAATTGCTAATTTCTGTCCTCCATATATTAAGTAGGGTAGAAGAATACGTGACCTGCAATTAATCATGTGAACATGGAACGGGGGAAGACGTGTGTTAGTCTGATATATAGGGTCATGCGTTCTTTGCCTTTTTTGGTTGCAAATGATCTCCTCTTCTTTGCCACAACGCTAATTTATGAGGTCAACCTGCATCAATAATAAATTTTAACTACTACGTATATAATCTTTCTTACCCTTGTTACGTTACTTTGTCAATACATTTCAACCTTAATTACTCTTTTTTTTTAAAGTAACTAGACATTTACCTATTCAGGTAAAGAGTATGAAACGCTTTAATATGGCTACTTTTGCACTCAAATAGACGAATAATTAAGGTCATGTTTACCTTATTTAAGGTGGAGAAAACGTGCGTTTGCGATTGCCAGTGATGATTAATGCATGCACAAAGGACAATGCAAGATTTCAGTCTTTGTATTTCTTCTGTAACTAAGCTCATTTGGATGGGATTCAATCTAAACTGCAAAAGTCATTTGATCTAGAAACAACCCAAAAATGGACTAGCAATTTATCGATCAATAAAACAAATTATGTAAAACTTCAAACCTTCAACTTACAAAAGATAAGATATACCTGAACTATTCTTTTTCTTTTGCTATTATTTATATTTACAGAAAATTAAAGTTATACCACTATCAACTTTATTTTTATTAAATAATGTGTATTTGACATCTTGCTAAATAATTTTTTTTCTCGTGATAACTAAATCAAGTCCTAGCTTATGTTAATTCTTTTAATCTTAAAACATAGAATGCTCTGTTAAGAATTTTTTTTTGTTTGTAAGTTAATTTTTATTTTTATAATTATTATGTCAAATTTATTCAATTTGGTTGGCCAAACTTTAGTAATTTTATTGTTTTGGTTCTATAATCTTGTATGGTTTTCTAAATACAATCTATTTGTCAATGTGGATGGTTGCAATCTTCCGAATATTACTATTCCAAAATCTAAAAGATATGTTAATAAAGAATTTTATTGTTGATAATGTCTTATACCTTTTTTTTTTCTAAATAACCTTATAATCAGTATATATTGTTCTTATAGTATTTATCATGCTTTCAATTCATCGTTGAAAACATCACCAATTTCCTGTTTCAAAAAAATTTAGGAGACGTTTCTCATAATCATAAACACTATTTTTACTACATTTTCCAAAATGAAGCTAAAACTTTTTAGCTACGTTTTATGCTATCGTAGTTATATATATTTTGCTACGTTTTGTAATTTCGTAATATAGGTTTTTAACTATGTTTTTATAATTTTTTAAGAAAAATCTTTTAACTACAAACATGTGAAAACATTGTCAAAAGCTTCTTGCAACTTTTTGTGCAATCCATATTATTGACCAATTTGTAATGTTTGTTATATAATATCTTAACATGATTTTTGTTGTAATTTATTTTCTTATTACTATCAAATTAAGTTATAGAGAAAAATTATTAATTCAAAGTGTAAAGCATTTTTTATATAAGTAATACTATATAAGTATCATCAAATTGTACTAACAAAAGTAATATAATATTAATATGTGATTCTCTGTTCTTACCCAAAGTATTAATAATAATCTAAGCATTCCTTGTAATTTGTAAACAAAATAGTAAAAAGAAAAAATATCATAAATTATAGGGCAATTATGAATTATAGAATCAAACAACTGAATTGATTTCATTTTTTATGTTCATAGTATTTTTAGAACCATGAAGATCATAGGTCAACCTTAATTGGTGTACTATTAAAACAATTTTTGTAAATACAATAAGTTCAAACATCATTTCAATGAATAAATTTCTATGCACTACTCTATTTATCCACGTAATAGTAAAATGTGAATCTTTTCGTACTAAGTACTTTCTCCACTTGTGTCAGACCCATTACCCTTAAATTCCATGAAACCTTTGGGACATAATAGTTTTGGTAAAAAGGGAGAGATAAAAAACAAATAAAAAGATAAGTCGGCCAATAAGTCCATACATGAATCCATCTGAACCATACAATACACCTTGCATTTCAAAATGTAAAACTTAAAAGTAGGAATAGAAAAACAGTAAAACTTATACCATCATACTAAGTAAGGACCGCAATCCTAGGGTTCCCTTAAAAGATAAAAGCACTGGTTATTGCCTATAAAATAGAGATGTGTTATCTTATAGAAGTATTTAGAAATTTACTACCCTGTAGCGAATTTACATCTTAGCCTTTCTGCTTCAATGACATTGAAAAGGTAATAATCAACAATGAGTGAAGTAATAAAAAATTGAGATCCTAGCTAATAATTGGGTGATATTTGACACTTTGTAAAGCTTTAATATTGAAGTTACAAACATAATTCCTACAATGTATTGGATTTGTTAAGACAAAGATAAGTGTTTTGCCTCCAACTATCCTCCAACTCCAACTTTTCTTATCTATCCATGTCTATATGCAATGTATCCATCATCTTAAACTAATGGTGTTTGCATTATATCCCCACTCTTTAAAGGATTCATTCTTAAATCTTCATCTATATTAAAAGAAACATAGGTCTCTTTGTATAAAGGTGCACATATAGGTTAGTTAGTATAAATAACATTATTCATATTCCCTCTATATGTTTTTACTCTCATTCTTCTTCTTATCAATCTCAATTGGTCTTTGTAGACCTGCTTAGGTATTAAAAGTAATGGGTTTTATAATCCTCCAAGAAAATATGCCTATTTATGTTATATACAAACCTTTAATATCTTTATTTTAAGAGGATTTATAATTAATTTTTACCTTTTTCCTTATTTTAAATATCTTCTTTAGCTTTAGGTGGCTCATTTTTTGTTTCAAAAGAACCCTTATCACCCTCTTCCTAACTGGGCCTCCAAGAATCACTAATACTAATATAGTACTTAGATATTCCTTGTGTCTTATTTACCTCTCCACCTTTATAGCCATGTGAACTATATTTTTCAACTCCACATAATGTTATAATTATACCATATCCGCAATCTCATGATTCAAACCATTTAGAAATCTAGGCACAATGGCTTCCTTACCCTCCTTTATGAGGTTGAATCATTGTAATCTCTACCTACTTAAGGTATTTCTTAGACTCTTTAAACCTTGAGTGAGGTGTTATAATTTTTAGAGCAAATCCCTATAGCAGTAATTAGGGATAAAGCATCTGCTCTTTATTGCCTTCACATCATTTTAATTTTTGATATAACTATGATAGTTTCTGGCCTATTTATTACAGGATCCCACCAAATAATATTATAATCAATAAACTCATTAATAGTAAGTTTTATATGTTTCTCTTCAATGGAATAATGGTAGTAAAAAAAACCAGTTCCATCTCCTTTTCCCACTCTAAATAGGCCTTAGAGTCATTTCGCTATCAAAATGATGAAATCTTCATCTAATATTCCTAAGGTTGCCATCATGCTTAGGCTTCCTTCTATAACCTTTTGTCTTTCCAATCATCTTAATATACAAGTATGTCCATATTATTTCTTGGTGATTAGTAATCATCATACAAGTCATCTCTTTTTTATTGTTTTCGAAATATTTTTGGATAACTCTCCTTTGCTGTAGATGTGCATTAGGAATTTATGATGATTGTAACCTTTTCAAATTTGCTATGACAATATCTTATAACTCGAATTGATTTCTAATATTGATAAACATCATATTCATGCATTCAAGCTATTGCTTCAAAACTTGAAGTATGAACATATTGTCCTTTCTTTTCCCTTTATCCTAATCATATACGATTTAACTAGTAAAATAATATTCATAATTTCTTACAACAATCTCTCGTACATTTTTCTTAATTAATGTCACTTAAATCACTCGTGTTTCAATCTCTTACCTTTTAACTACTTTTTGCTTTCTTCACAAGTTATTTAAAGAACTATATAAAATCAAATAATAATTCAACCTTTTAAAGTACAAAAACCCATTAATTATTATCAAGAAGAGAAAATAGATATAGATTAAGTAAGAAATAAGGAATTCAAGTAAAAGTAGGAAAGATTAACAAAGATTTCAAACTATATTTGGGGATAGTTTCTTATGTCACCATTCTTACACTACTTTTTGTTTTCTCTTCTTTTATTTTCTTTTACTTTCTTTTTGTTTCTTTTTGTTTATTTCAAAACCACTTGAATATTCTAGTATGAATGACATGAAACAAAGAAATTGAATAAGAAGAAACCAAACACAAGAAGAATAAATAGGAAGACTCTAAGTAAGAAGATAACATAATTTGATTTGTTTGACATGTAGAAATAAGAAGTAGATTTAATAAAAGGAATTATGGAATCATAAGAAAAATGAAATATTAGATAAGAAAATTGAATAGATCTAACTGATACAAAAAAATTAAAAGATAATCACATTTAATTTAGAGTCAAGTTCTGATACCAACTAATGTAAAACCACTAGGAAAATACCCTAGAGAACCTATAAACAAGTTTGATCTAAGAAAGCTAAAAAATTTGTGTAAAGGTTAATTATAAAAAATTAAAATCCAAATTCACAAATTATTTGAACGCCATAAAGAAAAAATTCTTTGATAATTTCAAAGTTCAATAAAGGACACAACAAAGAAGGTTTGACGATTATCAATAAATAAACATATAAAAACTATTCTAATTAAAAAGAAACATACCTTAAATACAAAATATGAAAACTAGGGTTTTAAATGGACATGCTCTAAGACGTAATATTGAATTACACCATATTACTTATAGAAGTTCAGTAACTTTTTACTCTAATCAGTTGTGGATACCAAAAGAACGTCTAAGGGCTTCAAAAATTCAAATTTCCTAAGTTGCTGCTCTTATCAGGTACTGAACTAGGTATCGAAGGTGTCGTAGCTACTCTACAGGAGCAAGTGAGGTGAGTTGGGATCAATTTGTAGATTAGTCTTTGAT
>JAOQMS010000003.1:27544954-27558627 GCA_027563885.1 Erythroxylum longipes
TGCATTGTGCTGGTTGTTCATTTTGGTTGTTGATTGAGACATGGAAGCTGAGTTTGTAAGTGCTAACAATCCGCTGGAAGTTCTTCATGGAATGCTTCCTACTATTGTACCAGCACTTCTACTTGCACTTGGATATGTTGACCCTGGAAAGTAGGCAACAACAGTTGAAGGAGTTGCTCGTTTTGGATTTGATCTAGTATTTCATATGGTCTTTTTCAATGTTGCTGCAATGTTGTGACAATACCTATTAGCTCAGATTGGTGTGGTTACTGGAAGAGATCTTGCCCAGCTGGCTTGGATCATTGGTAACATGATGGTTGGCAACGCTATCAACATACTAGTTTTGATCTTTACCAGTGGATGGTGATGCTACAAACACTGAGAAGTCTTGCTTGAGTTCAAAAGTTGACGTTCCTATGTAGGATCGATCAAAACAATAAAAGCAATTGATTGCAATGTGTCCCATCTTACCACATACTTGACAAACTGGCTTATTAAATCGACCTCCTCATCCAGGACCTCTTCTGCCGCCATGAGATGACTTGGGTGAGGAGCCTCTCCACCCTTCGCGGCCTTGGTTAGTAGAAATGGTCGTGAATTTGATTTTTGAGCAACATTGGCAGTGGGGGACCTAATCTGTAGGTTATTGAGTGCATTAAGCTACTCAAGACAGCTCTCAAAAGTAAGCAAAGAAGCCTGCAAGTCAATCCATGTTAGATTTGGTTTTTCAATTAATTGAACCACAATAGCATTGTAGTCGGAATCCACTCTTGCTAAAAATGGTACACAAATCAGAATTGGAAACAAAGTTCCCAGTCAGTGCCAAGTTATCCAAGATGGATTTCATTCTTGTTAGAAATTCATCCATTTTCATGGATCCTTTCCGAGTCTGTTGGAATTCGCCTTTGAGCATAGTGACTCATGAGCGTGTATGTGCATCAAGTAGGTACTTAGTATTGCTCCAAACTCATGAGATTTCTGGAAGTGAAGAAACTGGGCTACTATGTTTGTCGTCATAGAGTTATATAGTCAGCCAAGCAAAAGTTGGTCAGTGGTGATCCATTCCTCAAATTTTGGGTTAATCTTTTCTGCATCGACAGGAAGATGTTGAGCTGGGCATGCTCTGGTGCCATCGATGTAGCCTTCTAGTTTATCGCCACAGATCGTTGGTAGGATCATTGATTTCCACAATAGATAATTGCTTCTATCCAATTTGATAGAGCACTGGTTGAGTCCACTAATAGGTGGTACTGGCTTATGAGGATTAACGCTAATGGGGAGTGCCATGGCATGAGATGGGGTGACTCTAATACCAAGATAAAGAATAAAGGCAAAAGGTATATTAAATGAATGCAGAAGGCTCTACTCTTTTCATTATTATACCACTGTATATATGGACAAGTTGGTTACAGTAAAATCAGGATTTGTTGACACGTATATAACAACCAATTATAATATATTATAATATGACAAGTTAGTTACTAGACAAATTATAACATACATATTTGCTTACTACAGTAGCATGCATGCATAACGTTCATCATAATAGCGTATCACCCATTCTCATCTTCATTATTCTGCTCAACTTTCTCTTGGTTTGCAAATTTGATTAATGTCTTGTGCTTTGCCCTCTCTTTTTTGGGTTAAATTTATCATCCTGGTCAGAAAAGCACCTTCTTATTGGATTTCGAAATAATCAAGTGAGGCCTGATGATGGTTCAAAATTTTGCTTGGTTATGAAATTTAGGACTTGTTTATTTGGTTATAGTCAGCAATTTTTGGCCTATATTATTACCAAAACTTGTGTGAACACATTAATCACCTTGTGATTCTTGTGGAAGCCAGAATGTGAATTAACTTGAATGAAACACACATTTTTGCTTACACGTCAATAATCTAGACAGAGAATTTGCTCAAAAATCAAAAGCTTGGCTTGGATTTTTCTGTTGCATATGCCTAATCATATGTCCCCATAAGGACATATGATAAAATTAGTAAGATACAGAGCAGATTAGCATGACTCTTACTTAATATTGACATGCACAATTCGAGGAATGGTGAGTAGATGTTTGTAGCATAACAGGTATGAACACTTTGCAGCATAACCAGTATGAACAGAACTTTACAGCGTTTCTAATTATTTTTTCATATATATATATATATATATTAATAACTTTTCTTTTAAACTTGTATCTACTCACGACGACTTTGGTCACCATATTAGCTATTTTATTTAGTTTTGTTTTATTTTATTTATTTATGTACTTATTTTATTTTATTTTCCTACACTCTTAGCATATCAGTTTTCGTCTGCATCACTTTTTATTGTCACATCTGTATGTGGGTCTACTGGAAATAGCCTCTCCACTATATAGGGGTAAGGCTGTGTACTATCAGACCTCCCCAGACCTCGCTTCATTGTGAGATTTCAAACTGGGTGATGATGATGATGACAACTTATAGATAAATTGACATCATTAGGCATCTTTTGAGACATGTCTATTTTTTGAGATAATAGATCCTTTATAACTTTATAAAGTTGAAAGACAATTTAGGAGATGCCCATGTTTGAGATCGTGGATCTCTGGATCTCTTTATAACTTTTTAAGATAGACACAGTTTCATCCATAACCATGTTGGAAATTGTTTTCAACCAAAGATAATTATTTCACGTCAAAATTTTCTCCAACTCCAGCTCTTGTGATCACCCCCTAGCCTATATACCATGGATCTCTAACTTTAAAGTAGTATTACTTGCATCACCTAGGCAAAACTCTAACTTTTATTCTAGGTTTTAGACTAACCGAGAGGAAAAAGAGAAAGTAGCTTTAGATCTAGCCATAATAAACCCACATAATTAGCTATTAATTATACTTAATAACAAATAGGGTGTTGCAAATACCCATTAATTGAATATAGATCTTATTATTCTAGTCAACTGTTACAATTAAGCCAAAATAAAGTAGGCATAAAGGATAAAATATAATAGGTCTGGAAATATAAATCACAATAATTAAAATTAGTAAAGCTATTAAAAAAAGAAAATGATTTTGCAGGTCAAGTAGCAATAGTAGCTAGGCATTAGGTTATAATGCTCATAAATCAAGGTGATAATCATCAACCTATGCACACACTACATAGAGGGAAATAAGAAGTCTCCTTAAAAATGACTCAATACTATACATGATAAACTTTGATAATATTTATACATGTTATGATATATAAATGTTTTACTATTCGTCTATACAGCCACTTCATCATCCTATTACATATGATAATGAACAAATTTACAATAATGATGCATGATACTTCTCCCTATCTACTCTTAGAAAAATAACAAGTAAATTAATAGGAAACAGGTACATAAAAATCAATAATTTATACAAATTTGTAAACTTTATAAACACTTATATAATGCAACAAGAACATTTCACCAATGTATGCATAGAAGCCAAGTCAGAGATAACCTTTGATGCTAGTCATTGTTTTACAGGTAAAATGAAGGTTAAAGTTTACTAGGAGTTGTCTTAAGTTCTGAAAAGTGATAATGTGAACCAAGGTAAGAACAACGATAATCTTTTGGAACTATCAAATATTAGAGAGCTAGAACAAGAAATAGATTCCTAAAGGTTTTAAGAGTGAGTATAGCATAAGGGATTTCTTAGTCAATTAAGCAAAATACAACCTAAAAAGTAAAATCACTTCTATATAACAAAATTTGATAAGCTTAAACAATATACAGTATGTCTCAAACAATCTCAAAACCTTGTTTAAATTAATTTAATATCTATAAATAACATCACTTAATCTTTGTAAATATCTAAAGCCGTTACAAACTCAAAATTTATTCTAAAATCCTTTCACAAGTGTAATTTTACGCAAAAAATCCCAAAGAAATTAATACATGTTTCATTTGAAAAAATGTAGAGCTTTTAAAACTCATGAAATCTCAAATTACCATTCAATTTCATAAAACAATCCCCAATTACTCATTATTTTTTAAAAACTAAAATTTGCAACATCCCTAGTTTTAAACCATATCAAACTTCCAAAGTTGAATTTGAATACCAATTATTGAGCAAAAAATGATCTTTTTAAAAGCAAGAACTAATTTATGAACTCAATTGGTCAATCAATTTTAATAAAATCCTAAAAATATTTACAATAGAGTTTTACCAAAATATAAAACAAAATGTTAATGCAAAATAGAAGCTAGAAATACTTAGAACGATGCTCAAGGAACTATTTGGAGACTGCTAAATTGCTTGACAAAGAAAGAGGTGGCAACTTAGGAAGAGAACACCAAAGGAGCCCTAAAAGTTTTGATGAAGACTCTTTTGATGATGAGGGCTATTGACAAAAATGATATGAGAGTCGAGAAATTTTAAGTCTTGTAGCTTGAATTTGTGAAATATTTAGGAAATTCTATACAAAATAAAGATATTAAATTCTATGATTAGATGAAAAATAAAAATAGTTATAGAATCTTTTTATTCAAGAGTTTTTTAAATTACATAGAGGAAAAATGAAAAAGAAATATTAAATCTTTTGATTTGATCTATCTTTTAAAATGAAAATGAGAATCAAGTCGATACCTTAATTTTATGTTGGTCTTGATCTTGATAAAATTTTTGTTTGAACAAACTTAGAATATTGGTGAGTTCAATTATAAGTTTAATGTAGCAAAGTGTAAGTTTAAATAGAAAGTAAAGCTTTGGTGAATATAACTTAAAATTTTAGTGACAAGGAAGCAGGAAACATGTTATTTAAGATTTACCTAAAAAAAGAAGAAATTATTTCTACGTTTAATGAATAGCTTGAAATGAAATTCTTGTCTTTAATGTAACAAATTGGAATAAATTTCTTTATTCTTAATGTTACTAAATCCACCATCTCTTGTTAAGATTATATTGTGCTCGATAGATCTGATCTTCATACTAAATTCTCCGTCGTTTAAGTTATATTTATGATATTCATATTTATTTGAGTTATAAACAATATTGAGCACACTAAACTCACACAATTTAGAATATTCCTTTTCGATACCCCAAATTGCATAAGATTTATATATATGAATGAATTTTATGACATTGTTCAGGTCATGTATCAAATTGGGACCTTGTTAAGTTTTAAAGATAAACATGAATCATATGTATATATTGTTTTCCCTAGCTCCTATTAGAGATATGCATCTTACATATAAGTAGCTATCATTGGGTATAGGCAAATGGGCATGAAAGATGTTGGTTGGGAAATCACAAGTAGGTGGTTATGTGAATCTTTATGTACAAAATTGCTTAAATGTGAGTCTTTGAGTGTTTTTTTAAGAGTACCTTTTCAAGTAAGGCAGTACAAGAGAGTTTATATGTTATCATCATAGTATGTAGGTCTGAGACTTGTCTATTGTGAGATTTCATGTATACAGGTTTGCATATCTTAAAGCGCGAGACCACACGTCTGTGAGTTGTCAAGTGGGCATTGATTAGGAGATTGTAAGTTTGTAGCTTTTTTTTTGAAATTTTAAAAGAAATATACTACCAAAGCTGAAAAACTATATACAATCCTATTATAAAGATAAGAACAATAAATTATGACGTCAATATTAAACTACTATTAACATACATCCAATAACCACATTACACCCACTAAAGTAACCAATTCACTCCAAATTTCTGGCTAATTGTGTCTAATCTTCCTTTGGTTATAAATAACTCTCTGATCAGATTGATAATTATAGCTGTAAACTTAGTGTTATGTAACTCTACTTTTTGATAAAGTGGTCGGTTTCTCTCCCACCATATGTAGTATATCACTATTCCGGTTAATTCGCATCCAAAAGTCAGTTTGTAGCTTTGCATCTTGTCAAGTGTGATATTGCATATATGTGGGTCTGCAACTTATTGAGCGTTAGATTGGATATCTGCAATACTGCGACTTGTCAAGGTGAAACTAAATCTGTGCAAATTTACTTCTTATTATACAAGATTGCAAGTTTTTGCCTCTGCATTATTTATAGGATCACATATCTATGGCTCTATTTCACATTGAGTGTGAGAACATATGTTTGTGATCTTAAATCTTGCTAAGCTTCAGATAGCAAGTGTGTGAATCTAGTTCTTATCGAGTAAGATACCGCAAGTTTGTGAGTGTCTTTATATCATGTCAAGTATGAGATCCCGTGCCTACGTCTTTTCAAGTGTGATACCCCATATTAACGTGTCGACGTATGAGTAAATTTATGTTGTTTACATTATGGGAGCAAATAAGTGTCTTTTAAGATGCAAGAATGCACATGAGCAAATATGCGTGAGACTGCATAAAAGCAAGTTCGCATGTTATGGGGTATGACTACTATAGAGCTTATATGTAAGTCTTCACGGAAGAGACTACTTATGAGTTAGTATGTGTATTTTTTTCATTATGAGTAGATTGTTTTAGCTAAGAATATTTACTTTTTTAGATTCGCCATGATAGAAAATTAAATGGAGGTGTTCTCTTAAGTGCTTAATTTTTAGATATCGAATTCTCCATAGTACTTAATGTCATAAATAAAGTAAGATAGAGCTTATGTCTATCAATGTTAGTAAAATCCTTCATCTCTTGTTAAGCTTGGGTTATACTCAATAGACTTAATCCTTGTACTTAAAAACTTGCAAAACAAGGTCGACGTAGAAATTTCAAACATTCAAAACAAACATATGATAATTAGAATTATGCAAGTTATAAATATTAAAATAACAAGTATACTATAATTGAAAATTTTAAAGTTTATTTTTTAATACTTCTAAACTGTATGGGACTTAGCTTAAAATTAGTTTTATTCTTTTTTTAATGGTTTTTTAGTGTGTTTAAGAATATTAAATATGTTTAGTTAACTAAATAATAATTATGTGTATATAAACCTTTAATTAGTGAGTAAACTAAACCATTAATTTTAATTATATTAATAATTATGATATAATTATCAATACGTTAATAATTTTTTAAAACCCTACTTTGCCGGGATCGAATAAGGGAATAATAATTATGTGTATATAAACCTTTAATTAGTGAGTAAATTAAACTGTTAATTTTAATTATATTAATAATTATGATATAATTATCAATACGTTAATAATTTTTTAAAACCCTACCGGGATCGAATAAGGGATATTAAAAAATTTATTTCCATAACTTAAAACTTTTGAACCTTTTAATCACAACACAAGGTTACTGATTCAAAGTCTCGCTCTGTAACGAATATGTCTTGGGAATATTTAGATTGTTGGGCTAAGTTAAACATGACCATCCGTTGGAATACTCGACAGTATATGATAGTAAAGTTGTGCTGGGCCTGGAACACAACCCAACAAAACTTTAACGTGAATAGGGCTTGTCTTGTTATCACATTTCGTTTAGATTCACGTATATAACGAGTGTTTAGGGTTTTGCGTGATTAAACCTTTTTTTCTCTTCTTCTTCAAGTGCAGAGTGACATTTACGCCGCACCCTGAGCGATGAAGACGATACTTTCATCGGAGACTATGGACATACCCGACGGGGTGAAGATAAAGGTGAATGCCAAGATTATAGAGGTAGAGGGTCCCAGAGGGAAACTGGTCCGAGATTTCAAGCATCTGAATCTGGACTTTCATCTGATGAAGGATGAAGAGACTGGTAAGCGTAAACTCAAGATAGACGCCTGGTTCGGTTCCAGGAAGACCAGCGCAGCCATTAGAACCGCCCTCAGCCACGTCGGGAACCTAATAACAGGTGTAACAAAGGGCTACCGCTACAAGATGCGCTTTGTCTATGCCCATTTCCCAATCAACGCATCCATCACCAACTCGAACAGATCCATCGAGATACGTAACTTCCTTGGCGAAAAGAAGGTTTCTTTATGTTTGATTCCTTACTTGCTTTTCACTTTATTATAATATATAGCTAATTGCTGTGCCGTTATTTCTCATTTATTTTTTGATTTTATGTTTATTGTCGGGCCTTTTGAGGAGTTTCTTGGTTTTGTTTTTCTTTTTCTGTGTTAGAGAATGCATTATTCATTCAATGATTGGAAATATGAATCCGGTTTTGTTGGTTCTTTAAGGTGAGAAAAGTGGATATGCTTGACGGGGTTACTGTTATTCGGTCTGAAAAGGTAAAGGATGAGCTCGTACTGGATGGTAGTGACATTGAGCTTGTTTCACGATCGGCTGCCCTCATTAATCAGGTACATGCCTCCTTCCATATATGTTTCATACCACGCTGTTGCTTGTATTGTTTACTTGCGTTTTCTAAGCCTGCAATCTGTTTATTCCTACAGAAATGCCATGTCAAGAACAAAGATATCCGGAAGTTCCTTGACGGTATCTATGTCAGTGAGAAGGGAACCATTCTTGGGCAGGAATAATTGGTGAAGCAGTAGACAAATATCTATGTTATAAGGTTTTCTTCTAGTGTCATTTAGTCCCTTTTGTTACCAAGTTTATGTGGACGACTTTCTCAAGTTTGGATCTTACAATTTTGCATTTAAGTTTCGATCTTTGTTTCAATTGTTGAGATACATATCCAGTCTGCATTAAGTAGTTCAAGCCATTTACTTTTGATTAATTTGTTGGATACTCGTGGTGTGAATGTGTGGTTTTCTGCATTCTTTTTTATAAATAATAATTTCGATGCTGGGTTCTTACTTATAGATCATGCCAGGATCGTAGGTTTATAATTCTTTTGGTCTAACTGATTCAGACCAAAAATGTTATCACGAGTATGGTAGTCTATAATTTTACGTGCCCTTGATATCCAGTGATATGAAATGTCCCATTTGAAAATTGGCTTTAAAAGATGGCTGATTTTAATTTACAGAGTTGTAATTGTGACCGTGAGATTGGAAGTAGACCAATAATTCAAGTTCTAGGCTCCAGGGAAGTTAGATTCAACATTCAATTGTTTTACATATGCTTTTGTAGAATGCAGTTATCAACGGCAGTGTTTTTATTTTCAGCATTCTAGGTTGGGATAGGTGTGCAAAGCAAATAGTTGAATCCTCTTAATATTTATGAGAGAAACTGGCAATGGAAATCCCGTTGGAGCCAACACGTTCGGTATTTCTGGAAGGTGTGGCCAAATTGATAGAAATGGCGGGTAGTAAACTATCTGTATCTATAAGATGTTGTCACTCCCAGACTAGTTGAGATACTGTAACAATTTGCATGTCATTCTAGCGTCGATTATTATTAGACATATTCCTGGGAGAAGTTTATATATGTCTCGGTTACATTCCTTGTATCCCTTAAGCAAGTTTCTTAATAGATGAAAGACCACATTTACAGTCTGGCTGCTAGCCCCCACCCACAAAAGACGAAGGCCTGATAAGCGTATTCAAGATCTGATGCCAATGTAGGGCAAATCCTTAGTTTAAGTTTACTAGTCTATTTAAGAATTCTTTTTTCAATATACAATCAAGGGACGTGCAAACAAATACGCCTACTCCTGTCCTGTGTGTATTCTTCGACGCTATGTTCATGGAACTGCCAAAACAAACAAGAAGTGTAGTGTCTTGAATTCTTTATCAATGTTAAGAGGGATCGAAGAAGACTAATCTATGACTTTGGGTTCCATCTGATTAGACCAGCCTGTTGAAAACGTATTTCTTTTAAGAAGCTTGTTCAAGTAATTTATGTAAGTTTTTATTTTTAAAAAAAGATATTAATTGTCATTATTTCATCAATTATGGTAAAACTTTTTATATTTAAAAATTTCATGGGAGGTTCTTATATTTTGTTAAAATGTGAAAAACTAATCATTTTGATGAATTGTTTTGTTAATTTTGATTGAATTGTCCATTTTTTGACACCTAATCGTTCTTATAAAAAAAAAGGATCGAGTATTTTATAGATAGTATATATGTGTTGATTTATTGATTTATCAAATATGTTATTGTTTATATTAAAATATTTAATATTAATTCTATTAATTATATGAAAAAGTATAAATAAAATATTTAGTATCTAATGTTAATTTATTTCATTAATAGTTAATAATTAACTATTATTATGTTAAATATTATAATAATACTTGGTGCTTAATATTTTATGTTAGATATTACAATACTACTTAATGCTTAATATTTTATTAATTAATAATTAATATATTATTTATAATATTTTAACTAATATATTTATTAGTTTAATATAAAAGTGAGTTACATATTTCATTAATTTTTTTATATATCATCATCTGATAATAATAATAAATAAGGACATAAGTTTCTTATATTTTTTATGATTCATACTTCTAAACATATAAAAGTTGATTATTTACTTTTTATTTTTAATCAATTGATCTTTCTAATTGCTATATGTAGTGCTAATATCGATTAACTTTTATGGTTATATTGGCTAGACTCATTACTAATGTTGGTTGAGCTTTCATGTCTTATCGGCCAACTATACTGAGTACTAGTTTTGAGTATCTTTTCAGATCGTGTCAACAGCTAGACTTGGTGAAGTGTTTTTTTTTTTTTTGTCTCATCAATTATTTTGACTCATTGGTAGTGTTGAATAATTATTACTATTTATAGATGCTTTTTTTTACAAATATATAAAATAATATTTTCCTCTTTACTAGTTAAGGTGAGGTCGTATACTTTTAAATCTCTCGTATTTTAAAGAGATTTCTAATGTAATGTTGTTGTTATTGTTATTTTTATAAAATAATATTTTATAAATAAAATAAGTAGAAAATAAATATAATAAATATTACTTATAGTAAAAAATATTATCACAAATTAATTATTTTATTTAAACCGTCGTCGTCGTCTAGCTCTTATTTAATAATATTACTATATAATAAAATAAAAGATAAAAGGTACATTTTAGCCCTTTAAGGTTCGCTACAAAATTTAAGTTAGTCCCTCATAATTGATAATAACTAATAATGTTAAAAAGAAAGACCATAAAGTTTGTCAAACTAAATTACTTGTACCTCACATTATGGAACACTAAACTTTTCTCGTGATTCTATCAACAAATGATCATGTGGCAAATTTTTAAGTTTGGGAACCCACAAATGCCATGTTGGTATTGCACGTGACACCCTATTTAACTGAAACCCCAAAATTTGGGGATTTAGGGTTTTAAAACCAAAATCTCCTATTCTCCAAATTTCGGTGATACAAGGTTTTAAGGGTATATGAATGGATGATAATGTTGTAATGGCACATACATATAGGAGAAATACCAATACATAAGGGAGATAAATGGACAATTATCTTATACTTATTATACATCTCCCTGCTTAAGAAAGATGGAAGCAAAATGATTATTAGAAGAATGTCACGAAGGGTTGTGTGGTGTGCATCAAGGTGCATCAACTTTAGCCCATAAGGTGTTCAAACAAGGATAATATTGGTTGACGTTAAAGAACACTCAAGCATATCTGTTAACATTCGAAAAGAACCAAATGAATGAGGAATCTGAGACACATTGCTATGGTCCACTACAGGACCATTTTCCCCCTTCGTATGTTACAGATGGACATCTTTAGATATTTAGCCAAATGATCAGGCAAATCAAGTTCATATTCATTATTATAAATTGCTTTACTAATTAGGTAAAAGTTGTTAGTACCCATATATTCAAGGATTTTTGCAAAGAAATAGGAATCATACAACCTTTGGCCCTGTTTAGTAAAGAGCTAATTAGCTCTTTTTTAATTGATTGACCTATTTCAACTGGTTAACCATATGAACAAGATATTAAACTTATTTGGTAAATACCTGGTTGGGTTCGCTGATTCAACCCAACCAGCTTATCAGTTCCTTCAAAGGAGCATTTCCTTATCAGTTGATAACTTTTTTAATTTTAATTCGATTTTGCCCCTCATTTACTCTTTCCTCTTCGACCGCTCCTTTCACGTTTTCTCTAGAATCCTCTTACTTTCTTTGTTCTTTCCTTACATCTCTCGGCTCTCACATCTCCACCAGATCACCATCTTTGGTTTACAGATCACCATCTCTTGGCTCTTTTGTTTTTCTTTTCTTATCTTGCAGCTTCTTCCAAGGGATAGAGATTGAAAGCCTCGCTAGTTTCGTAGCGCAAGAGCACAATAAAAAGTAGGACTTTTTAGATTTCTCTTCCATTTTGGTTCTGGGTTTTGTTGCATGCTTGTTAGTAATGTTGAGTCTTTATCTTGTTTATCGTTCTAGATATGAATTAGAAGCTATGTACTTTGATGAAGGAGTTAGATCTGCAAAACGCAAGCAGCTTGAAGAAAAATTGCTCCAAGTAATTCATCTTGCCATACTTTTTAACTATACTTTTCAGGTTATTCTCGTGAATCGATTATCGTTATACACACCTGTAAAACTGCTTAGTTTTAGCTACTGTTTATTTTTTTAACGTCTCTAGGAGTTTGCCATTCTTCATGTCATAAATCTGTTGCTAATGACCCCAAGTATATTTCTAAACAAATGTTAGATTAAGGCTAAGCTGAGTTATGTTAGTATTGTATATTTGGCATTAGAGACTTAAAGTAGAACTGTGTCTATTAGGATGTGTGACTATAGAGTCAAGTACAGTCACTCGAAGTCTTTCTTATGATGTGTGATTCACCAAATTTGAGCAGTTTTCTTGTTAATGTCAATGGTGGATAAACTCATTTATGATATTACCTGTACCATACTTGATACCAATTAACCCTTCTTTACGCTTTTGATATTTGGTTGATTCTTAATAGTCTTCCCATTTGACAGCTTGTTCAACCCGCATATCAATCTATGTTAGGACATATAAGATCTGGAACTTTTCAAAAGTTCAAAGCAGCTTTTGAGAAGGCTTTAAATGCTGGTGAAGCGTTTGCTTTGGCTTCTACTACTTGCTCCTAGTTTTACACGGCTTTATTTGATGAAGGATGTGTAGCTATCCTTCCATTATGCCATTGTATCATGTTTAAAGGATGTAGGAATAACATTTAGAAAAAGAACAGCCTGAGTAAGATGGTAAGAAGCTTGAAGTGTAGAATTATTTGAGAATAGAATCATAAGAGGACATTTTACAATTGATTGTCAATATTGAATGGTAGTGCCTTTATTTCTATTGCAACTACATAAATGTATGACAGTTAGAAATGTTGCTTTTAGTTAAATATCTTGTTTGAAGGATGCATTAACATTAATGTTTCGTGTTTATAGAGGTTGCCATTGAACAAGCTGACTGGGATACATCAAGAGTTAGGGATAGGATTCAACGAGATATAGATTCGCATATTACTTTTATTCGTGCCACCAAACTATCCGAAATTACTTTATCATTTGAGGTATCTATTTTTTGGATGTCAACTTATTTAAACTGCTGCTACGTTTTTTGGTTCTGATATAAGTGACTTATATTGTCTGGTGATATAAGATGCAGAAATTTTTCCAAATTTTTGGAAAATGATGGAGCTTATCAAACTAAGCTTTATCTACCTTAAAAATTGGAATTCTTCTCTGTTAAAGGCCTTGTTTGACAATCAGCTGATTGGATTAGCTGTTAGCTGATTCTATCAGCTAGTAGCTAATAGCTGATTATATCAGCTGATTTGACCAGCGGATTGCATTAGTTGTTTGTTAGAGATGTTTGATAAAATCAGCTGTTTATGTGTAAAATGACTTATGAAGACATGACTTTAAAAAAATTATAAAAGTATGAATATTATAT
>JAOQMS010000003.1:27558727-27602221 GCA_027563885.1 Erythroxylum longipes
TAAAATCAGCTGTTTATGTGTAAAATGACTTATGAAGACATGACTTTAAAAAAATTATAAAAGTATGAATATTATATATCATATTATTTCGTTGAATATTCTTATAAGAATTTAGATTTTAGATATTTAATTCTACAAAATTAAGTTTATTACTCTAATAAAAAACATAGAACATATAATAATAATAATAATAATAATAATAATAATAATAATAATAACAACAACAACAACAACAACAACAACAACAAAATAATAATAACAATAATAATAATAATAATAATAATAATAATAATAATAATAATAATAATAATAATGATGATGATGATGATGATGATACATCCAAACATAAAATATAACAACCCAAATAAAGTTTAACAACACAATTCAAATAAAGCAAAAAAATGAACACCATCATTTAAAGCAAAAGTTTATAACAATTCAAAAACGACGTCTAACTGCCATTAAACTAGAAGCAATATTGTCACGAATAGTTGT
The DNA here is from genome assembly GCA_027563885.1 of Erythroxylum longipes. Classification (NCBI taxonomy): domain Eukaryota; kingdom Viridiplantae; phylum Streptophyta; class Magnoliopsida; order Malpighiales; family Erythroxylaceae; genus Erythroxylum; species Erythroxylum longipes. Next base: position 27,559,223 of record JAOQMS010000003.1, read on the forward strand.
CATCTCTTCAATATCTTCTTATGTAGAGTTTCTTTTAAATTGTTGTTTGTTTATGTATAATAATTTAATACATTTTGGTAACAATAAAACTATTAAATAATATTAGAATATTGATTTTCAGGTTATTACCATCCTAATATGTTATGATGCTTGTATGTAAATCAAATCCAAACTCCAATTTGATTATTGCTTCGATCCTCTATCAAACCCTCATCATCTACTCACATGTACATATCGCACGTTAAGCAAAGAATTTGTAAATACCAGTAAGGTTTAAGAAAAAAAATTCAGTAGTAAATAATATTAGAAAATGATCAATATAAACATATAAATATACGTAACATATAAACATATAAACTGTTGAATGAGACAAGTGGCCCATGTGATTCATAAACAAGGTGTAGACACTTGCAACTGGATTACCATTTCATCCATTCAACATAAGTACAAAATATTTTACAATTCTACCACTGTCTTCGTCTACCACAAGGGTTAGACATTCCAAGTTAAAAGAACAAGGAATTAGCAAAGAAAGCCTAAATCCAGGGCAATGGCATAACTACAAAGATATTTCCCGCCATTGCCCATGGAATGTTTTCAATCTGATACTAAAAATCAATGTTAGCGATCATATCACCTAGCCATGTTAATTCACAAAGCAGAAGGAACAAAAGAACAATAAAGGCCCAAAAAGCAAAGTCTTCACTATCAATTCTACCATCCTAACTAACCAGACAGGAAGCATTCCATATACCTACAGAAGACAAGTTTACACACATCAGTCATTTACACAAACAAAAAAATTATGTAACATAAGCAACAAAATTAATTTATGGATTTGTGAGCAGTAGTATATCTGTCAGAACAAGAAAGAAAAAGCATACTCACAACGGATCTACGAGAATTGCCTTAAAGACAACATCAACAATCTAGGAGTTGCATAAAAAGGAACAAAGGTCTATTATTTCACTAGTGACTTTCACAATGGTAAATTGATAATGAAGATTGTTATAAAATAATGTAAAGAACAAGGAAATCAAGTTCATGATGCAAAGGCTCACATTAAATAACAAGCAAAAACCTTGAAGATGCATTTTGTCACTGGTGCTATATAATGGTGCTTTATAAACCCAAAAAGTCCCAAGGAGTAAAGCAAGATTACATAACTAAATCCTGCACACGAATGTAAAGCATATTTAATTTGAACGACAAGATGCTTGATCTCTAAAGATTAACCTTTCAACCTAAATTTATTAACTATTACTGAGAAAAGCAATTAATAGTCGCAAAACTCACGTAGACAACAGAATATTTTGCTGTCCTTCTTAACTAGAGAAGGGAAGATAAAAGATGAATAAATAACCAGAATCTTGAAGAGTGAAGATCCAATTAAATTAATGCCCCAAAACCTACTTCAATTAATTAGCAATGTTTTAGAAAATAACAAGCCTCCTAAAACAAAAAATGTTGGATAAAAGGACAAGCATCGAAGATCTCTAACAACTAACATTAAAATGCTGGCATGCCCAAGACTTGTGAACTATGCTAAGGTCTACATGATCCAAATGATTGGATCTTTAACACATTAAAGCAAATACACTAGTATAGATACAATATACTAGTTCACAAAAATTTAAGTACCTAATAGTAAATACGCCCTATCAACAAAGTTAAGGCTCACAATTATAGATCATTAGTTAACAAATAAGAAGAGAAGAATAAGGTCAAATCCGTATTAGTGCACTTCTGTGAACTCTTTAACAGTTACCCATTACAAGTTCCCTGAGACTTACAAGAAACAATAACCTCTACAAGAAGACACGACAGAAGCACAAAAGAGTAACTGACACACCAAGTCAGGATATCATAGGAACAGATCAATTTCAACAAAGCATTGACTTTGGACTACAGTACTTGCATAGTTTTGTATCTATACCCATCAACATTCTCAATGCACACACACACAAAACTTCGAACTGAGAAGACATCCTTATCTTCTTACCAACGTCATCAAAGAATACAACCATCTATAGCTTACTAGACAGATTTGCAAGTCCATGTACAAGTAACATTCATCATCCCTACAAAATACCATTAACACAAACAAAATCTCAATATAATAATCAATCGCTATATGGGAATAGACGCAGAGGTAAAGCTTAATCATCAATACTATTTCCCCATTGATTAAAATATAACAAGCAAAGAAAATACTGTGTAAATCAAGAAACAAGTGTATGCAACCAACCCCCTATGCTCCTCTCCACCATCAGCCACCGAAACCATCAAATTCGTACAAGCCCTAGTCGCCCAAATCACAAAAACCCCCGCAATCACAAATCTGACAGCACTACCCTGCGGCATAAACAGAGAAACCGCCGAGAACACCACCATTGGAAGCAAACAGTAACCGACCACTCTCGTACAAGTGTGCAAATCCAAATTCCCGTTCCTCCCGGCTAGCATATTGAAGACCACGTACAGAAAAATAGATGACACCACGATCCACCCCAAAATCACTCTAAATTGGATCTTTCCGGTACGAATCCACATGGCGATGGGTTAGGGGCACAGCCGTCCTTCGCAAACAGCTAATTCAGTTGTTTGTCCAAAACGCTCCAAATTGGAGTTTTTCATAAAACAGCTGGTTGGGTTGAATCAGCCAACCCAACCAGCTAATAACCAAACCAAAAAAACAACTTATTATCCAAGTCAAACCTCTAATTTGAGTCAATCAGCTGAATACCAAATGACGCCAAAATTTCAGTTGTATTGAAGTTCATGTAGAGAACAGTTACTTCATCATTCATTGATTATTTACATTCTAACAACTTTTCATCTTCAAAATAATAATCCATGAGAATTAGAATCATCTGAAATGGTTGTTAGAGGCATTCTATACCAATGGCCATATGGTTAGGGGGCATAAGACATGTGATTGTCTGGGTTTATGGATGTTATACTCTTGAACTAAAAGTTTGCCTTGGACTATCTGCAGGCAAAAATGAATGATGCGTTGTTTGAACCTGTAGAAGTTTAGCATCATCGATCAAGATTCTGAATTTATACCTTCAGATGTATTTCAAGATATTGAAGTTAACTCTACACAAGAAGTCATTGAAGAACAGAGAACTCAGGAGATGACAACTATTCGTGATAATATTTCTTCTAGTTTAATGGCAGTTAGACGTCGTTCTTGAATTGTTATAAACCTTTGCTTTAAATAATGGTGTTCATTTTTTTTGCTCTAGTTGAATTATGTTATTAAACTTCATTTGGATTGTTATATTTTATATTTGGATGTATCTTCATTATCATTATCATGATTATTATTATTATTATTGTTGTTGTTGTTGTTGTTGTTGTTGTTGTTGTTATTGTTGTTGTTGTTGTTGTTGTTGTTGTTGTTGTTGTTGTTATTATTATTATTATTATTATTATTGTTATTATTATATGCTCTACATTTTTTATTAGGGTTATAAACTTAATTTTTGTAGAATTAAATATCTAAAAGCTAAATTCATATAAGAATATTCAAAGAAATAATAAGATATATAATATTCATACTTTTATTTTTAAAAAAAATCATGTCCTCATAAGTCATTTTACACATAAATAGCTAATTTTACTAAACATCTCTAACAAACAGCTAATGTAATCTGCTGATCAAATCAGCTGATATAATCAGCTATCAGCTAACAACTAATATAATCAGCTGATTACCAAACGAGGCCTTTGTATTCATAGCTCACCTGCATAGCTATAGCCTAATTGAAATAACAAAAGTAACCATTATAAGGCTTGAAGACTATAGTAGAAAAGCAAAAGGTGTGTGGGAAGATGAGCATCTCTTTATACGTGATAAATGCTAAATAGACTATATTTATATTCCTATATTTAGTGCATTTTGTTTGTTTATTTGAGAGTTTCTTTTTTCTTTTGGAACTTAATTCATTCATATTATATTTTTAGATCCTAATTGCATTCATTGGTTGAATGGAGCTAGAATTAGATGAAATTAAGGCAAAATATTGAAGGATTGAATTAGTTCTTAAGGGATACCATCGTAGGGAGATGGGCACGGTTGTGTCCATGACCATATAACTCTTTGGGATCCTATTTTTTCATAATTTTCAAAGAATTAAAGTAATATTAATGGATATGGTTATGCACTTGGTCGTGTAGGTGATCATTGACGTCAAAAACTCTAATTTTGAGTTATAAAAGGGTAAAATAAAGAGTAGTCGAAAGATAATTCCTAGGAGGTTTGTAGCATGCTTAGGTTAGGCTTGGGAAACATAATTAAATTGACTACCTAAAATGATAGAGAATAAAGAACAAGCAAGGAAATATATTTAGAGTGGAATTCCTTCATTCTAAAGTGGATTTCAAGAAGATTAAAAGGGACCTCATCATGGTTCTTTTAGTTTTCTATTTTTCCTTTAGTCTTGATATTATGATTATAAACAAAACTTTTATTGGTACTTGGAGATGAACTTAGGAAATACTGTATAGTTATTTTATTTCACTTAATTTATTCTTTTGTTTCATTGAGATTCAATTATATGTTCTTAATTGTTCTTGGATAAATACTGCTAGCGTATTGTTTCTTATATGATTTCATGCAATTAAGATTGAGAAATCCTTTTACATGAATAGATCTACCATGATTGAAAGGAGTTACGTGCAAACCTAGAGATAGATTGACATAAATTCTCTAGATTAGGGTCAAATATAATAATGAACTTCAAAAATCGATTAGAACAATCTTAGGGGCTTTAACTAGAAAGATATCAGTTCATTGAGGGTTGGGTGTTAAATGTTAATAGTTTTGTGAAAGATATTAGCATAATTGAAAATTTTCTATGGTATTAGCCACTGAGCTGCGTAGCTCAACCCATTATTTTCACTCCTCAAGTGCAGAACGAGAAGGTTAGCGATCCTCGCAAGGCATTTGGGCAAACTCCAAGATAGTTCTTTTGTAACTAAGTTAGTTCGACTATTTTTTGGTAGCTTTATAAGCATATCAAACATGAGCATCCATTTGTATTTTGTATTAATTTATTGATGTAGTTGTTGATATGTAACTAAAGCTATGTTCAAACTTTATTTTGATTTAGTAATGAGATTAAAATTTGAAGAAGTTTCTGTCATACACGTACATATCTATCTTTTTGGTTGAGATTGTTAATTGTTAATAGTGATGGAATTTGTATTGTGTTGAAAGGTTGTATATACATTTAGTGTTGGATGGTTCGGGTCTATTCGAAGGTTTCACCGCGGCGAAGCTAGACCTTGGCCGCGGCGAACCTTTCCCGAGAGGCGCTCTCGCTTGATTCTGTGACTTGGACGCGGTGAAATCTTTCCAAGAGATCTTTTTGCTTGATTTTCAAAGTCTGCTATGGCGAAGCCAAAAGTTGGCCGCGATGAACTTTTCTAGAAAGGTCTTCTGCTTGACCTTTAAAGTTTGTCGTGGCAAAATCAATAGTTGGCCGCAGCGGACTTTTCCTAAGGGATCTTTGTACATGATCCTTATTCGATCCTCTCATAAAGTAGCTTTGTAATAAGTACCGAGACCCGGGTGCCAACAAGAGGACCTTCATTAATGGAGTTGGTTAAACAACAAGATTGATTGGTGAAGATGATAAAAAGGTTGAGGTCTTTTTAGTATGCCCGATGATATCAAAGTGTTGTTTGGTCGAGACTTACCTGAGTCATCTCAACAATCACATGATATTATAATATCTATTTTTAGAATTTAAGATTAGTTTATTTATTTAAATAATACATCATTTTGACTAATTCTTATAAGGATATAATTATCAACATTCCACATTACTCTATTTAATTTATTTAAAAATTAATTTATTTTATTTCAATGATTTTATATCATAAAATAAGTTCATTATAGTTTTTAAATTTTATTCTTATAAGAAAAATCATACACGATTATTTAAAAATTAATAATTTATTAATGATTCAATAAATTATTAATTTTAGTTATTTATTTATTAAATAAAAAATTTTATTAATTAATAATAATAGAAATATTTAATTAATTATTTACAAAATCAATCACATAATAATTAAACATAAGTAAAAAAAATTCCATTGCTATTCTTAATATTTGATATCAAGTACTGATAAATATTAACTTCTATAATCTCATTCCTAATTCTTGCATACCAAACACACATAATTAATAATTTCATTCTCATTTTAATTCCCACTTTTTATTCTCATTCTCATTTTTTTATTCCGATTCTTTTATTACTGTTTATCAAATGAGACCGAAGAGTTACTATAACTCTTTTTTCTTTTCTTTGGTTATATGACATCCTTACTAACAAACTAAATATTAATCTAAATAATTTTAAAATATCTAAATTTTAGATTTTTATAATTTATAATTTTTTAGAAAACTTATTTTTTATATGTTCAAATGTTAATAGTGAAACATTTGTGACATAAATATTATACGTGGATAAATTAAATATTATTAACATGAAAATATGACATTTCACTTAATTCTAACTTAAACTAATAATTTGTTCTAATCATTTTAAGTTATTAAGTCTGAGTCTAATTAGTTCAAATCAAATTTTAGAATTGAGTATTAATTTATGGCATAACAGAATCAAAGTTCATAAATCTTAAGCATTTTCAATCATCACACATTTCAACAAATTTTTACATGCATGCACACACATATATATAAGCATGAAACTGTCCAATCATACAGTAACTATAAATACGTTACCCACCAAAATGTTTGACAATGGCAGATTCACTATTGTCTTTCCTCTTCACCTTTTGCTTATGTAAAAAAGCAAAAAGTGTGTGGGAAGATGAGCATCTCTTTATACGTGATAAATGCTAAATAGACTAATTTATATTCCTATATTTAGTGCATTTTGTTTGTTTATTTGAGAGTTTCTTTTTTCTTTTGGCACTTAATTCATTCATATTTTATTTTTAGATCCTAATTGCGTTCATTGGTTGAATGGAGCTAGAATTAGATGAAATTAAAGCAAAATATTGAAGGATTGAATTAGTTCTTAAGGGACACAACCGTAGGGAGATGGGCACGGTTGTGTCCATGACCATGTAACTCTTTAGGATCCTATTTTTTCATAATTTTCAAAGAATTAAAGTAAGATTAATGGATATGGTCATGCAGTTGGTCGTGTAGGTGACCATTGACGTCAAAAACTCTAATTTTGAGTTATAAAAGGGTAAAATAAAGAGTAGTTGAAAGATGATTCCTATGAGGTTTGTAGCATGCTTAGGTTAGGCTTGGGAAACATAATTAAATTGACTACCTAAAATGACAAAGAATAAAGAACAAGCAAGGAAATATATTTAAAGTGGAATTCCGTCATTCTACAGTGGATTTCAAGAAGATTAAAACGGATCTCATCATGGTTCTTTTAGTTTTCTATTTTTCCTTTAGTCTTGATATTATGATTATAAACTAAACTTTTATTGGTACTTGGAGATGAACTTAGGAAAGACCTTACAGTTATTTTGTTTCACTTAACTTATTCTTTTGTTTCATTGAGATTCAATTATATGTTCTTAATCGTTCTTGGATAAATATTGCTAGCGTATTGTTTCTTATAGATTTCATGCAACTGAGATTAAGAAATCCTTTTACATGAATAGATCTACCATAATTGAAAGGAGTTGCATACAAACCTAAGGATAGGTTGACATAAATTCTTTAGATTAGGGTCAAATATAATAATGAACTTTAAAAATCAATTACAACAATCTTAGGGGCTTTAACTAGAAAGATATCAGTTAATTGAGGGTTGGGTGTTAAATGTTAATAGTCTTGTGAAATATATTAGCATAATTGAAAATTTTCTATGGTATTAGCCACTGAGCTGCATAGCTCAACCCATTATTTTCACTCCTCAAGTGCAGAACGAGAAGGTTAGCGATCCTCGCAAGGCATTTGGGCAAACTCCAAGATAGTTCTTTTGTAACTAAGTTAGTTCGACTATTTTTTGGTAGCTTTATAAGCATATCAAACATGAGCATCCATTTGTATTTTGTATTAATTTATTGATGTAGCTGTTGATATGTAACTAAAGCTATGTTCAAACTTTATTTTGATTTAGTAATGAGATTAAGATTTGAAGAAGTTTTTGTCGTACACGTACATATCTATCTTCTTGGTTGAGATTGTTAATTGTTAATAGTGATGGAATTTGTGTTGTGTTGAAAAGCTGTATATACATTTAGTGTTGGATGGTTCGGGTCTATTCGAAGGTTTCACCACGGCGAAGCTAGACCTTGGTCGCGGCGAACCTTTCCCGAGAGGCGCTCTCGCTTGATTCTGTGACTTGGACGCGGTGAAATCTTCCCAAAAGATCTTTTTGTTTGATCTTCAAAGTCTGCTACGGCGAAGCCAAAAGTTGGCCGCGACGAACTTTTCTAGAAAGGTCTTCTGCTTGACCTTCAAAGTTTGCCATGGCGAAATCAACAGTTGGCCGCAACAAACTTGTCCTAAGGGGTCTTTGTACATGATCCTTACCCGATCCTCTCATAAAGTAGCTTTGTAATAAGTACCGAGACCCGGTGCCAACAGGAGGACCTTCATCACTAGCGTTGGTTAAAACAACAAGACTGATTGGTGAAGATGATAAAAAGGTTGAGGTCTTTTTAGTATGCCCGATGATATCAAAGTGTTGTTTGGTCGAGACTTACCTGAGTCATCTCAACAATCACATGATATTATAATATCTATTTTTAGAATTTAAGATTAGTTTATTTATTTAAATAATACATCATTTTGACTAATTCTTATAAGGATATAATTATCAACATTCCACATTACTCTATTTAATTTATTTAATAATTTATTTATTTTATTTCAATGATTTTATATCATCAAATAAGTTCATTATGGTTTTTTTAATTTTATTCTTATAAGAAAAATCATACAGAATTATTTAAAAATTAATAATTTATTGAATCATTAAAAATAATGCTAGTTATTTATTTATTAAATAAAAATCGTATTAATTAATAATAATATAAATATTTAATTAATTATTTACAAAATCAATCACATAATAATTGAACATAAGTAAAAAATTCCATTGCTATTCTTAATATTTGATATCAAGTACTAATATAAATATTACCTTCTATAATCTCATTCCTAGTTCTTGCATACCAAACACACATAATTAATAATTTTATTCTCATTCTAATTCTCATTTTTTATTCTCATTCTTATTTTTTTATTCCAATTCTTTTATTACTGTTTATCAAACGAGACCGAAGAGTTACTATAACTCTCTTTTATTTTCTTTGGTTATATGACATCCTTACTAACAAACTAAATATTAATCTAAATAATTTTAAAATATCTAAATTTAAGATTTTTATAATTTCTAATTTTTTTAGAAAACTTATTTTTTATATGTTCAAATATTAATAGTGAAACATTTGTAACATAAATATCATACGTGGATAAATTAAATATTATTAACATGAAAATATGACATATCGCTTAATTCTAACATAAACTAATAATTTGTTGTAATTATTTTAAGTTATTAAGTCTGAGTCTAATTAGTTCAAATCAAATTTTAGAATTGAGTATTAATTATAATTAACATAGTACGATGTTTAAAAAAATCTAAGAAAATGGAAAATCGTAAGGATTTTTTTTAATTTTAAAGATTAAGAAAAAATTTAAAAATTATTTAGACCGCAATAGAACTTATGTCCCTTTAAAATGATATAGAACATTTGAAAAGATAAGTTATATTATCCTTATATATTCACAACCTAAATGTTTGTTGAAGGTTTAGAAATAATTAAAATATTGATTGGTTTAAGCACCTATTTGATAAAACTTGCTCTATGGTGAACATTGAGAAGAACGATGAGAAGTAGAATTATCGTGGGTCGGAGAGATGGTAGCTTATGTGGTGTCTGGAAATCCTTATCCAATTCCACAAACTTATTCAGAACAACATCATCTACGTCGTCGTCCGCGCGCACCAAGCATCATCAACGAAAACACTGTTTCTCCGACTGCTAGGACCTGTAGTAATAATAGCAGTAGGTGGTGGTGTAGGAGATACAAAAGGAGCAGAAGTAGTAGTGGTAATGGATGCTACCGGATCAGCAGACCTGGAGGATTTATCAAATTGCCCAAACAGGTTATTAGACAATGGTGCTACTGTAGCTGCTCCAACTCCGCCTCCACCTCCTCATTTGGAAGCAGTGCTCATTATAACAGTCTGAGAGTGTTGGAGTGGGATCAACTTTCTGACCTGGTCGCCTCTTTTGCCTCTACCTCTTTGGCTCGTCAAACTGTTAAGGTACTTTCTTAACTTACCAACGACAATCCTTGTTCATAAGTAACAACTTTTAGGCCTTATTGGTAGGCTCAGCTTTGGTCACTTAATCGGACATACGAAGCCAGTTTGAGGCTCTTGGAAGAAACCAATGCAGCCGTTGAAATGCAAAAGCATGCAACTTGCCGCTTGGATTTCACCTCCATCGACTCTCTTCTAGTTTGTCCCAAATTTCCCTATCTCTCTCTCTATCTCTCTGTGTGTGTGTTATATGGTAATGTCGGTAACATGGACTGGTAAACTACGCACTCCATATGTTCGTTATTTTTCCATTGAAGGTGAAATCTGCTATCCAGCGTGCTCGAAGAGGCTTGCCAGTTGCTGCAAATGAAGCCATGGCTGTCGCTTCCATGCTAGATTCTGCTCATAATTTGCAGTTCAATCTCAAAGCCGCTGTTAAACAAAATGCCGATTGCTTTACACGTTTTATGCCTCTTGCCCAGGAGGTATCGGTTTTCTTTCACATCTCTTTACTGCCTTATGTCTGCGTGTTTTTCTGACTTGTGTTTCCATTTTGACTGAACAAAAGAACGATGCCTTGCAGATATTGGAACTTGTAGTTTCTCGATCATTACTCGGGATGATACACCAAGTGATTGATGAAGATGGCTCAGTTAAAGATTCTGCGGTTTGTATCTTATCATTTTACAGAATGTCTTTGGACGTTGAAAGGCTTTTCTGTTATCTTGATTCGAACTGATAACAAAACAATCCAATTCTTTTCTGGTGCTGCTTATTTTCCGATTTATCTATTCTAATATGCATCTTGATTTCCTCAGAGTTCTGCCCTTAAACAATCACGTAATCAAGTTCGGGTGCTTGAGAAAAAGGTACAGCATATTTTGGCATTCATTTGTGTTGTTGTTCGGGTAATGTTATTACTTGAATAATTATGTGGATATCCTTATGCAACACCCGTTGCAGTTACACCCCCAGGATATTATGAAAGAAGACATCCATCAAATTCTTTTATGCGAAGACTTTTTTTAAAAGAAAATAAAACCTCTTTGTACCGTTCTATAGAATCCCATATTGCCTTGGTCCCAATCATGAAAGTTGAACAGTTTCGTAGGAGCTTCATCTCCTACTTTTTGTTGCATTTGTCTCCATTTTGATGGTAAGGAGAGAGGGAGGGGGGGGAATGAGAGTTTCTGTTTGGAGAATCTCAAATCTTGCCTTCACTTTAGATGCCTATTGTTGTTTTTCTTAACTTTTGGTCTTTCAATTTTTTGCTAGAGTTTCAGAAACCCTCATGGTTGGGATGTATATTTCTGTCAGGCATGTCATTTTTCTCTTGGGCTACAAGTATATCCAAGCTCTGGTTGGTGCCTTGAGCTTTTTGTTACTGTTTGATAAGTCATTTTTCATGAGTGGAATGTGTGTCCTAATGACCTCCAATTTTTAGTGTTTCACTGGGATCTTCTATTTTAAGTTTTTCAGATATCTATTTGAATTACATTGCCACTAATACGTGCTCATAGACAATGTCTTCGTTAGTAGGAAACTTTAGTCACCAAGTGACTTATCACATATCTCGTTATCTGTTTTCTTGTTGAGGCTTAAAAGCTTATTAGTGTTAATTGTCATCTGCTCTACTATGTTTAAAATTGTTGTTATCACTTTTATTCAGTTACATCAGTTGATGGATGGCCTTCTTAAGAATGAATACGAAGGAACATCCCTCATGGTAAGATGATCTCTAAATGCAGCAATTGCTTTTTCTACTTAATTTTTTCCCACCATTTACACTGACACTATTTGTTCAGGAAGTGAGTAATGTTGAAGGTAGATGGTGCATAAAATCAACAAGTCGTCAGCTGCCAGATTTTAAGGGTCTTCTGATGCCAAGGTGCATAACAATTATTTCGCATGATTTGATAATTACTCTCATGTGAAAAGGAATATTAGTTGATGGTTTGCAATAAAGAATGGTCATCACAAAGGGGATTCTACAATTTTCTTGATGAAAGTACTAAATATGGACCTTTTCTGACATCGTCTTTGCACTCTGATCATCATTTTCCTATTGGTGGGAAGGGGTTACTAAGTATTCCACTCTGAAGTAATATCCACTGTAGTAATTCAGGAGTAGGAAGCATTTTGGAGCCAGTCGATGCAGTTCCTTTAAATGATGAGCTGCAAAGAGCAAAAGCTTCAGTGGCAAAGGCAGAGGCAGATGTGCTTATGATGTTGACAGAAAAGGTAGTTGTGTGTTGAAGTTGTAACCACATCTACATCATGGCTTCATTGACCATGTTTTAGCCTTGCTATTATCCATACAGATGCAAATGGACCTTGGTGACATTGAGAAAATCTTTAACAGTATCATTCGTCTGGATTCGGTAGATTCATTATCTTTTCATGTACTTCTGTAGTTTTCTTTATCTTGCTTATTAACAAGCATTAATTATTTCTCAACTAACTATTTATTGGGGAAAAGTGTCACCATCTGAAAAGGGAGTAATTGAGACTTGTGAGCTTGTGAAGTCATATTTTGTTCATGCTATGGGAAAATCCTGAAAAGTTCAGGATATGTTACTGAACAGTGAATAATGGTCACGGTCAGAACACTGGCATTTTTGTTTCCTTCAAGACCAAAACTTCCCAAAACATAGTTGCTCATGCAAGTGTCAAATTAAACTCGTCAATGCTTGTAACTTCATTCAATAGCAATGGTAGAACCATAATTCTATCTTGATGATTGTATTTCTCAGTTGCATCATTTAATTGACTAGTCATCCAGATAAACATCAAACTACTTGGTATACTTGTTCCCTTAAAAATTTATCCATCAACATTTGCATCTATTGAATGGATTGATCTTCAAGTTCCACCAATTTGGTATGGTTCAAAAATCTTGGCCACAAGCATAAATATTCTTTGACATCACCTTCTTGTGCACACTACAACTCTTACTTGTAAGCAGAGCCATTTTTCCAAAAGACCAAAATAGTGCTGAGCACAAGAAATGCTACTCTTATTCAATGGGAATGTCCTCACTATTTTTTCCACAATGGCGGAAAAAAGACGGCTTGCATTTAAGATATTTAAGATTGCTGCTTAGATTCTTCCATGAAACCAGGACCTTATGATATCACAAGAGAAGTTTTTTTCTATGCAGGTGTGGAAAGAACTCTACTTTCACATCACTGTACTCGTCTTCCTTACGGTTCATCTTTGTGTGCAGAACTCCTTTCTTATGTTTGCAGTGAATAGTCATGTACTGATAGCTGACTATAGCTAATCTTGATTTTGTTCAAAACATGGTTATGTGATTTATTGCTTCCTCATACTCTTTTCAACTGAAAAACCAAAGGTCTGAGCAATATTGGTAGAAAGGGATGATCTGATTGACAATGTGCTTATTACCATGCATATCATTTAATTAATGAGTTGCACATTCAGTTTTCCCTTTATCAGAATAAGTGGAAAGTATATATGATTGAAATAGAACTTGGTGTACTTAACTAACAGCACTTAAAGTTGCTAAAGATAAGCAAAAGGAACCAAAAGTAACAGACCTAAAGATGGATCTAGAACCATGAAATCAATGAGAAAATTGCTTGTGTAAGCATTTCTTTTTTCCTGCTTCCTTTAATTTTGGTTCTTGTTTTGTAGATCAATGCCCGAGCAACTTACAGCCTTTCATTTGGAGGTGTATGTCCCAACTTATATCTGCCACATGACATAACTGGGCCTTCCTGTAAGAGAGACTGGTTACTTTATATGCCTAAAGCTTATCACCCTTTTTTACTACAACAACACAGGCAAAATCAGAAGAAGTCACGAAAGGGTACCAACAATGTTGCTGCAGTAAGTTAACTCCAACTAACAACCTATAATCCATAGTCCTTAATTTTTACCCAACTTATACCTTGTGTGGTGGTGTGTAATTACACTCACGAGATGCTAGTATTGAAAGTGTAGTTGGTAGCAGTCATCCCTATTGATGCACTTATGGATTTCATTATAATGGCATATACTTTCTTGAGGAAATTATGGTAAATGTATAAGTAGTTATTTTCCAATGTAAAGGAGAAACTGATGAAAAAATTTTAATGCACGTAAATTTTTATGGCTTTCAGTGGCAATCTCTGTCTCATGTCATTCCTTTATATCTTTTTGCTTGTATTGTTGTGGCTTTTCAGATGAAATACTATCGTATGACAATGCATTTCTTCTTTTCAGGCTTCTGAGCAGGAACAAGTTCATCCTGTTCCGGTTGATTTTTTTATTAGTCAAAAAGCCCGAGTCTTGATTATAACTGGCCCTAATACAGGGGGTAAAACCATTTGTTTAAAAACAGTTGGATTAGCTTGTTTGATGGCAAAATCAGGTTGGTTTAAAATCGTTTCTCTGTCATTTTCTCTTCGCCATTTGCCATTGGCTATTGAATGCTCAGGCTAAGCTCTTTTCTTCCTGTGGTCTGTTGAATTTTACATCTTCTCAGTCTTCCACTCTTACATTGCTTTTCCCTGGATACGATACCAAAGTATTTAAAGGCACCAAGACTTTTAACTAGATCTCAATTCCAGCAATACGAAAACCAATTAATTGATAAAAATTTTGCATATTCAAAGTTACATGCCTGTTCTATGGATTGGTCAGGTCAACTGTTATCATGAGATTTCTTATGGAAAAGGTCACCAATTTTATTGCCCATGTGGCTCTTGATAAAATGGAATTATTTTCTGGGATAAAGTTAGTATATCCATATACTGATTATCCTTTATTTTTAACCGAACCTGTGATGGTCTGATGTAACCTTATTCTAACTTGAATACTGCAGGCATTTATGTTTTGTCTACTGAATCTGTACAAATTCCTTGGTTCGATTCTGTCTTTGCTGATATTGGTGATGAACAGTCCTTGTCCCAATCTCTGTCAACATTCTCTGGCCATTTGAAACAAATAAGTGTAAGAATTTCCATAATTATTGTCCAGCTCATTTTTTTGTGGATTAATGTTGAGAAGATGTAAGCAAATGCACTATGGTTGCTTTTGTTTTTCTTTATTTTTAATTTCAATTACATATCATTCCGAGTTGCATATCTTAACAGACTTTTCAAACGTGTCATGTGGCATTTACAAAAATGGGCATATTATGCATAAAAACCTTTTTAGTTTATTAAAAGCCTGGACTGGGAGTCTGTGGCAGTATTGGTGTATAGGAAACCAAACAAGTTTTCAGTTCAAGAGATTTGATTTGGTTACATGCATGATCTTTTCTATATGCTTTTATAAAGGATGTGTGGTATACATTTCTCAATAATGTAATTTATTGAGGAACAAATGGTTATGCAGTTTGTTTGATCATTTTGCAGGACATACGATCTCAATCAACAAGTCTGTCCTTGGTGCTACTTGATGAAGTATGTTTCGGACAGCCTTTTTTCTGATAGCTTTTCCCTAGTCTATATGGTATTATTATTGCTAAAAATTTATCAATTTTGACATATAGGACTCACATCTTAGAACTGTTTTATTGATTATTGTGCCTTAAACATAATATTTTCTAGATGAGTTTAATGATAATCCCCCAACTTGCCAGGTGAGACTAAAAGTGGAAAAATATTGGTATTTATATACCTAACTTCTGCCCATTTTAGGTTGGTGCTGGGACAAATCCACTTGAAGGAGCTGCACTGGGTATGTCACTGCTGGAATCTTTTGCTGACACTGGTGCCTTACTGACAATTGCAACAACACATCATGGTGAACTGAAATCCCTGAAATACAGGTGAAATTGTCACATGAAGATGATATTTCATTGGTGAATGCCATACCTAAGTTTTCTTATGCTACTTTTCATAAAACTTACTTAGGTATGATCGCATCTTCATATACTAGTTTAAAATAATAGAAGGCAACAGTTTTGCACAAATTTGAGGTATAAGACCTTCTTGCCTACTCCTTTGGCCTAACGTTTCAAAATTTTCTTTGCAGTAATGATGCCATTGAAAATGCCTGTATGGAGTTTGATGAACTGAATCTAAAGCCAACTTATAAAATTCTCTGGGGTGTACCAGGTTTGTCTTCTGTCTCAGTGAAGCATTTGATATGCAGTGGAATTTGCAGCGTTATGTTTGTCATTTGTTGTTCCAAATACTAATATCATTCTTCTTTCATATGGATGTTCATTTGAGAAAGGAAAAGGCCATAATTTGATAATAAACCTTTTTTTCTGAAGCTCTCACCGAGTAGTAATGATACTATTGCAGTTTATTTTCATCGTCTCCTCGTTAGACTTTAAAAGTTCATATTTGGAATAGAGCCCTAAGGTAGAGAAGACTTTGTTATTTTGCAACACCATCAAACTGAAATACGTAACCTTTTATTATGCAATTGAAAGTGGGGCCTATTTATTAACTGCTTTCTGTTACATACTAGCTGTCTAATTCTAATGACTGGTTTTGTTTCCTTGCACCTCCTCTATGTTGGTATGAAGAAGTTTCTCAATCATCTAGCCTACATCATGTTTCTTTTGAGAGACTTGTCAGCCCAGTTCTCTCAATTAGAGTAGCATATGCATATAATGCATTCAAAGCTGTGTCTGGGTTTGTTCGCAAGTTTATGTTTGAGGAGCAGAAGCACACCCTTCAACCCTTATCTTCATGGGTTGAACATGTAGTCCAACAGGAACAGGAGCAGAGCATCCAGGGTACAAGAGAATGCTCAGAAACAGGAATAACCACAATGCATTTGGTTAGTTTTAAGGGATGCACTTACATGATCTTGAAGCCCTGGAAAAAAGATTTGATTAGTTATTACAGGATAAAAATGGAAAATGGAATATGCCTGTGAATTACTGACTCTGCAGGGAAAGTATGGAGAGAGAGGTGGGAGAGAGAGAGAGAGAGAGGCCTTGGTGATTTGGTAATTGTTACTTATGATCCACAAAACTCGGTTTTGCTCTGGATATACCTCAATTTAAATAGTCTGGAATGATCTTCATGTTAAAGCTGGTTGATATTTTGATTCTTTTGTTGACTATTTACCTTCTTATCTTCTCTCCAATAATGTGGTCCCTATCCCTCCACCCCCCACTCCCTTCTCTTTTTCTTTCAACAGATGATGGTGCATGATTACTTAAGCTTCTCTTCTCTTGGTTAATGTCAATTTGTAGGTCGCTCAAATGCCATCAATATATGTGAAAAATTGGGACTGCCCAGTATAGTTTTGAGCCGTGCACGGGAACTATATGGTGATGACAGTGAACAAATCAATGAGGTAGCTGAAATGTTTCAACAAAGTTGGTTGACTTAGAAATATGTTTTGCATTCTTTTAGCAGACCAAAATGTTCATTTTTTTTTCCTAGTTAATTTTACTTCTATTTTTCGTATAACTGCATGAGAATTAAATGAAAACCCAAGGCATTATTATCCCATTGAGAGAGTACTGAATAATTACAGTGGTCTTCATTGTGAGGGAAATCATCATGGTGGATAGACTAGACTTGTAAAGATTTCATGATTCCAACTGTTCTAAAATAATCTAGTAAGCCATGGTAGGTTTGCAAAGATGTAATCTTCATTGTCTCAGCACATGGTAAAGAGATGCATGTATTTGTTAGTTAAAGAAGCTTTCAATACTATATATATTACTTATTGTAGGATTAAAGCTTCTTATCTGAGTGTTAATTTCAAATGTCAACTGCAACTCCTATTCCATCCTGCAGATCATAATAGATATGGAAAAATTCAAACAAGGTCTTCAACAGCTATTATGTGAGGCGCAATATCATCTGATGTAAGTGTATAAAGCTTATACTATGTACACAAATTTCTTGCCAAGATTGTTGATGCTCTGTAGTCATTCAAATCACAAACGCAAATGTTCTAAGCAAAAGCACAAACTCCACATGCCGAAAATCATGGCCTTTTGCTTTATTTGAACTTAATTTTTGTCTGAAATTTGTGTCACTCCTTAGGTGTCTGTGCGCCTTGTTTGATTTACATAATAAGTTATCTTTGATTTCCTCATAATTAATCAGTTTGCAACACCTGGTATTTAAAATATACGGAGAACTCTTCTTCCAGTTAACAAGATGCCGGACACTTGTCCATGAAGAAAATCTTTTCCTTAAATTTCTTCCTTATCATGCCTATTTTCCCAAAATTTTCTTATCCTAGAATGTCTTTGAAAGAAAACTGAGAAATTTTGCCAAGACCTTAAGCCGTAAAACTGAGCCTGCATTGCAATGAACGAAACGTCAGATCTCTTGTTGAAAACACACTCATAGCTGAGCAATATCATAATGAGCTTACAATAGTAATTGCTTGTGAGTCCTCCTTTTGTCCTTGCTAACAAGATAAATCGACTTTTTTTGAGTAGCAGGTGTGCATTCTTAAGCTCTGACCTTCAATATATCATAGTGTCTTGTTGCTAATTGCAGGTTATCGAGAACTTCTCATGAAAGTCTTTTGCTTGCCAGAAGGAAATTAATGGAGCATGGTATGATGCAAAAGTACAGGAAGTTGAAAGAAGTATCAGAGGCTGCTACTGTGGCACGTTCTATCCTTCACAAGAAAGTACGGCAGGTTTATGCATATACAATACAATCTTATCAGCCAACTATAGCCGATCAGAAAAAATTATTGTCAAACGAGAGCAAGTGCTCTACTGCAGAGGATAGTCAAGATCCTACAAGCAGGACTTCATCTGCATTTGAAGCTCCAACGAAATCTGTATTTGGTGTGTTATGAAATTATTTCCCTTCTGCAATTAGTCTCTTTCAAGTTGAAATATATTTTGAAATTCCATAATACATTAATACTAAAGTCTTCAGCTGTTATCATTCGTGAATGATGGATATTATGCATAGTGGTTTGTTTAACATCTTCTCATTGCAGTACGGAGCACACAGTTCCCTGAGGTTGGTGAGACGGTGCAAGTTCCATCCCTGGGGAAGGAAGCTACGGTTCTAAGAGTGGATCCATCTAGAAAAGAACTGCTAGTTCAAGCTGGAAACATGAAATTGAAAGTCAAATTAGCTGATATTGGCATTTGAATGATGAGAAAAAGGAAACTCATGGGTAAGTGGTTGAGAAACCATGCCCCAAATTCATTCCTTTTTGTTGTGAAAATAAGCATTCTGAAAATTCTAGTTTATTACTTTGTTCTTCATGTTGATCAACGGACAATCATTTGGATCCAACACCAAAGAAATTTATAGAGAACGTGGATGTGGAACATTAGAATCCCAGATATGTGTTTGTCCACCGCTCTACTTTGTGATGTTATAATATTTGAATTCATTGTTGCTCAAGTAATAGACAGATATGTTCTGTTTACTCCCATTTCCAAATCTATTTCTTCCGTTAGATGAGCACGTATCTACTTGGTCTAACAATCACTCCGTTGCGCTGCGCACTAGCGTATTGCGTGAGTTCCCAATTTTCCTGGACTCACTCTTCAGCCCTTCTTGGACAAAGTATGTCGAACATCTTAAAATCATATTTAACTTCAGTCAACGCGAGAAATATTTGTTACAGGACTGGAAACTGAATTTGACTACTTCAGATGCTGTAAATGCAAAGACTTGACAAAATAGATGCTATAAATGCAGTGAGCTCTGATATTAACATGCTGAAGATACAGGGGATGCACATTCAAGGTACTGTTCTTATGAATGACACTTGGGAAGTAGTTTATCATTTATCCGTAAGGAATATATGTGTTTCCTCCTTTGTTTTTTCCAACCGAACCGATTGCACGGTTTCACTTTTGCTGAATGTTTCACACCCGAGTCTTAATTGAAAGATGTTGCAGAGAACATGAGGCTTATTATATGTACATATTCACTACACCCTATTACACAGTACAGGCCTCTAGAATACCAAATGCATTCCAACATCAGTTTCTTATCTCCATGGATATTTATGATTCTGACTGTCAAGGCATATGCACAGGTTATCTGATGCATGAAGGAGCAGAGCAAGTTCCATTCATTCCTTTATGGTCCAAGAATAAGAGACTATGTCTCATATCATATCCACAGGGAAGCATTAATATAATATCAGTAATCAGCCATCATCACTCTTTTCCTTGTACAAACAGAAAAGGAACTCTAGAATGTGGAAACAATCATTCACTCCCCACAGTTCCAGAAAGAAAGGAGAGAAAAGGAAAATTCAAATTCAAATTCAAATTCGCAAATTGTTCAGTGCAATTCAATTCAACTTAAATTGAATGCGAATTGCAGTTTGCTAATATTCACCGCATATAAACATTATCTAAACCAAGTTATTCTAAATTGCCTAATTTTGGATCATCAATTCTTCATCCTTGTGGTCATCTTCATCACCATCGTGAGAAATGCCAAATTCAAAGTTGACATCCAAGAAGTAGAGTACAGAGACAAGTACAAAGCAACACATGAACATGGGAATTGGACCAAAAATCCAGAAAAACAGTGGGAAAGAGAAGTAAAAAGCGCGAAGTCCCAATGACCAGAAGTAGCTACCCCAATTGATGGACCTGGCCACATATTCTGGTGTAAGATGGTGAGACATCTTTTTTAGAGGAACATTAATAAGAATACTTGCATGGCTGTAGTACCTTATGGACTGAACTGTCAACAAAAATGCCAGCAAGAAACATACCAGTATGGAGAAGAACTTTATTGAAACACCAAACTCACTCCTATCGCCGTATACAAATACCAGTGCCGGACGCTCCCCACTCCCATTGCTCATCAACACTGCTATGAGTGAGCTCAGCATGATCGCAGTTGATGCCAATAAGGTCGACGCCATTATGTTATTTCTCAGCGTCTGCACTGCAAGAACTCCATTCTTGGACACGTCCTGTTTGTTTGTACCCAAATTAAATTTACTTGTCACCAAACAACAAAACGAAATAAAAAGATGGAATTTGGGATTGATTGACTGCTAGTCACAAGATTCACATGCGTAGAAGGCCGTTATCATTCATATCGGCAATTCATAGATGGAGTCACGTGGGTTGCAATAGTTCAAACAAAAATAACAGATGATTACACGATGCTCCTTACCTCCATCATGGCTCGGACCCAAAAGCGCCGATTAACGGCATTAACGCCAATGACGGTCTTACTAGGATGCTTGATGATTCGATAAAGAAGCCATAAATGGTAGGTTACCATCATAATCATTCCCACTGGGACCAGTGTGTAATCAAGAATCCTTCTCTCCATTTAACCAACTTGATTATTGATGATACCCTTCTCCTTGATCGTTCTTAGCAGCTTAAGATAAGAAAATCAACTTCAGAAACAGCAGAGAGGAGTACCGTTACTTTATGCCTTCTTCGTCTCTGATGTTTAATGCCTGACACGTAGAGAATCGCAAAGGTGAAACGTGAACAAGGTGAATATGTGCAGAGATGGAAAGTTTCCAAGTTTGACACGGGTACTTGGGCGTACCACGTCGAACTAAAAGCCGAGCTTTAGTTCAATTTATAATTACTTTATAATTAAACGTTGTCTTATCCAATATTAAAATAACGCAAGTGTTCAAGTAGTTTAATTCTAAAAATTTTGGATCGTTAAATGTTTTAGTTCAATTTTTAAATTACTTTATTTTAATAATTTTATTATTAATATTTGATTAATTTATTAAATAATTGGTTAACTTTTACTAATTAATAAATCATTATAAATTAAAATAAACAATTAATTTTTATTTAATAAAATTAAACTTCAAATTCTTCTTATAAGTAAGGATAATCTCTTTCAATCATATTTTAAATCATTTAATCTCTTCTTATCATATTTCAAATTCTTTAATTTTATTCAACATTTATTTCATTTTATGACAGTCTAATTAAACTTTTTAAATTTTAACCCTCTTGTCTTATCCATTTAAATTTCAGTCCAATTCTTAAAATATTGGTCTTATCTACCAAACTATTTAAGTGGTTTGAAGGAGTAATTAAGAGTTAATTTGACCTCACTTTGGTTTTTTTTGTTTCATTTTTTATTTTTAATTTATATTTTTCAAATAAAAAAATTATTTTAATTATAAATGTTCATATAATTATATTTTTATTATTGATAATATATCTAAATATTATCTTTTTATAAATTCATTAAATAAAAATTTTCAATATCTTGAATAATATTGATGTATAAATTATTAGTAAAAATTATTTTTAGAAAAATAAATAATTAAAATTTTATATATCAATTAAAATTTATACATTAATTTTTAATTGGTAAAGCAACTTTTAAATTTAAATTACACTTATCAAGTAATTACTAAATTAAAATTAAATTAATTAATTATTCATAATTCTTATTAAAAAATAGTATTGAATATTATATAATATATATTTAATTGATAATACAACAAATTATAAAAATAAAAAATAAAAATCATTTTTATAAATTATAAAAATTGGAAGAAACTAAAATCAAAAATAAAAACTTTTAGGGTTTTGTTTACATTTATATTTTTCTTTTTTTGATTTTAAAATAAAAAAAATTGTTAGTACAAGTTTTTAGGTTTTTTTCCAGTTTTTAAAATTTATTAAAGCCACAAAAAAGTAATTTTTGTTTTATGTTTCTATTTTTTCATAATCCAAGGAATCATTTGGTTCAATTTATATTTTTCTGTTATAGTTTTTACATTTCTATTCTTGTTTTTATTTTATATTTTTTAAAATAAAATAAAAACATGTTTAGTTGTAAATGTCAATATTGTTATATATTTATTACTGATGATAATTACATATCAGATAAACCTAAAGATAAATTGTTTTTAATACATAAATTTATTTAATCTCTTATATAATATTTACTGATAAATTCTTAATTAAAATTATTTTATTTTATTAAAATAATTTTAAAATTATATTCGAATTATTTTATTTGAAATATATATATTTTGAAGATGTTTTAAAGTTAATTATATTTATTAATAATCATTTATTATATTATATTATTGATAATTTTAGTTAATTAAATATAAATTAAATTAAATTATTCACAATTATTATTAATAATTAATACATTAAATAATATATATTTTGTTGATAATAAATCAGATTATTAAAAAACATAAACAAAAAATAAAAATTCAAACAAATGGATTTTTTACTAAATTTGAAAATAAAAATAGAAATAAAAAATAAAGAGAAATAAGTTGTAACTAACAAATTGATAAATAACTTAACAAAAGAATAGTTCGAATAAATTTAAAGGCCAAAATAGCATTTTAAACCCTAACATTTATACCAAAATTTAAATTAAATTCTAACGTTTTGATCCATTCAAATTGAACTCGAGCATTTACAAATCATTTAAAGTAGACCTTACTTGAAAAAAAAAGTGATCCGATAGTAAAATGTCACGTGATGTTTTCTTTTGATGTGGTTTTAAAAAGAATGGAATAAGAGTGGGACCCACCTTGACTAATGTGGCATTTTAAATTTAAAATAAAATTGATTCCCATTACCAGTTAAAACACATAGTTGGAATTCTGAATTTAAAATAGAAGTGAGTCTCACTACCAATTAAAACTTACCACCTGGAATTTTGAAATTAAAAATAGAAGTAGGTCCCAACTAGTAAAAGTGTACCGTGTTGAACACTCTGAAATTTGTGCAATCCATACCGTTATAAGCATGTTCAATGCTCACTGCTTCGACTCTTCGTCAATTCCTTTGGAATTTACACAACCTGCACATTTTTTGGCATGTTCAATGCTCTTTTTTTTTCCTCAATCCCTAATTTCTCCTCTTTTCTTTAGACAATTTCAGTCCCTAATTTCTCTTCTTCTCTTCAAATGATTTCAAACATCCTTAATTATTTCTCCTTCTTTTCAGACGATTGCTTTTTATGTAACACAACCACAACCGCCGTATTCGCCATTAAAATAAGTTCCTTCACCACTTTCTAAGAATAGAGGATTACCGCCACTGTTGCTATCAAGACATAGGTTTGATTTCCATTGTTCAGACAGGAAAGAAAATGGGAAGAATAAGCGTCCACCACTAATTAACACAGGACAAAAGATGAACATAAAGAAAAAGGTAGGGCTTTTGTTTGTGGATATTATATCAATATTGCAAATTGAGGTTGTTGGCTTCTTGGTTTTCGAAAATTTCCGATTTCAAGTTCATAAAAAAGATTGATGCACTGAATTGGGGTTCTTGGGTTGAATTACTTGTTTTGGGATCATTTGGTGGCTTGTAAGGATCGTGCAATTGGGAATTGTTTCATAAATTGATTCTTCCATCTGGGGGGTTACTTCAGGATTATGAAACGATGTTGCAAATTATGGAAATTGAATCATGTTCCTTCTCAATGCTTTAATTCATTGATCATCGTGGCTTAAACCCTTCATTGCAACTGTGAGACTAACTCTTAACTGTAAGAATGAGGCATGTATTTTGATCATTTACTCAAGTGTCTATGTATAGAACTTAAATATAGAAGAAAAGTTTATGTGTAAGATGAATCAACAGAATTTTTATTATTTCTTACCTCTACAATTCATACTAAAAGGATTCCAGTGTAAAAAATAATAATAAAATTTTATTTTTCGTAAAAGGATTCAAATACAGTAAATGGGGTATGTATATATACAGATAAATCCTAACAGAATTCTAACTTATTTTGTTTGCATGTACAACTCAGCATTTGACAGATATTATTATTCTTCTGTTACACCTCCGTTACATCAATACTTGTTTTTAGAATATTACCCATTTGGGCTTTTGTTTCTCATGGGCTCATGCTTTTTATTTGTTTTTATCATATTCACATTTCTAATATCTTCAACAGTCCCTCTCAAAGTCAAAGCTTCTGGTGAACAGAGTTTGAGTTTGAAGCAAATGTCACTGTGTCTTGATACTGTCATAGGTTTAGTGAGAATATCCTCGATTTGGTCAGAGGAAGTCACATATTTGATTTCAACAGAGCCATCAGCGACCTTGTCTCTCAGGAAGTGTACATTGACTTCGATGTGCTTGGTACGCACATGGAAGACGAGGTTCTGAGCTAGGGCTCGGGCTTGTTGTTGTCACACCACAAAATTGGACGATGTGATGGAGCCATCCCGATTTCTCGAAGGAAGGAGGTTAACCAGATGAGCTCCGATGTCAATTAAGAGAGAGCCCTATATTCGGCTTCTGTGCTGGATCTCGCTATAACGTGCTGCTTTTTGGAGCTCCAATACACCAAATTGCCCCTTAGAAAGACACACCCACCGGATGTAGATTTCCGATCATCGACGAAGCTTGCCCAATCAGAGTCACTATAGGCGTTGATCTGAAGAGGCTCGGAGAAAGGGCGGAACAGCAAACCTTTAGCAGTATTACCATGTAAGTACCGAAGAACTCGTTTTAAAGCACTCCAGTGAGTCGTGAGAAGAGTAGCCTGAAATTGACTTTAACTTATTGACAGCATAAGAAATGTCAGGTCTGCTGCAATACAGAGAAGGGTTTTCGAACGGAGCACCATCAAACCGAGAAAGCTTGTTGGCAGATGAGATAGGAGTGGAGCAGGGCTTGGAGGCGCACATGTTGGCCTTGGTAAGTAGATCTTCAGCATATTTCTTTTGAGACAAGTATAAGCTGTTTATTGTTCTGTGAACTTCAAAGCCTAGGAAATAGTGTAAAGAACCCAATGATTTGAGCGAAAATTAAGTGATGAGTTTCTTGATGATAGATTGTATAGCTTGAGAATTATTGCCTGTG
This sequence comes from Erythroxylum longipes, assembly GCA_027563885.1. Taxonomy (NCBI): domain Eukaryota; kingdom Viridiplantae; phylum Streptophyta; class Magnoliopsida; order Malpighiales; family Erythroxylaceae; genus Erythroxylum; species Erythroxylum longipes. The sequence continues at coordinate 27,585,287 of JAOQMS010000003.1, forward strand.
ACAAGTATATCGTCTACATAGACAAGTAGGAAAATAGTCGGATGTTTATGATTAAAGTAAAACAAGGAAGTGTCACATTTGGATGTCTTGAAGCCCCAGCTATTGAGTGCTAGTTTTAGAGTGTGAAACCAGGCTCGAGGAGCCTATTTTAGTCTATAGAGAGCCTTATACAGCTTATAAACATAGGACGGGTGCTGAGTGCTTTCAAATCCTTCTGGTTGTGTGATGAACACTTTCTCTTGAAGTGCCCCATTTAAGAAAGCATTATTGACATCAACTTGTTGGATGGTCCAACCAAATGAAACAGCAATAGAGAGAATCACTTTGATAGTTGAGGATTTCACAACAGGGCTGTAAGTCTCATGGAAATCCACACCTGGATTTTGATTAAAGCCTTTAGCCACCAACCGCCCTTTGTGTTTAGCAATAGAATCGTCAAAGTTATATTTAACTCAAAACACCCATTTAGTACCTAGGACATTCATGTGAGATTCTTGAGGAACAAGAGTCCAGGTTTGATTTCTGTGCAGTGCATGAATTTCTTCTTCCATGGCTTTGTGCCAAGTGGGATCCTCTAATGCTTGACTAACAGAGTTTGGTTTTGTGTTGGAGGAAGTAATGAGACTTGTAGTGTATGTTTTTGGTTTGTGAATACCGCTTTTAGCGCGTGTTTGCATGGGATTGGTGTCGGTGGGTGTGGGTTTGTCATTGTGGGGAAGTTGTGAGTAGTCATTGTGTCAGTGTAATGAAGGTGAGGAAGAGACGATAGGAGAAGGTGAACTTACTTGATGAGAGTGAGTATCCGAACCAGGATGTAGGAGCTGTTGGTGATGCGTAAGAGTAGGAGGATGTACCTGCATTGTAGGAGAAACATGAGTAAGAGTAGAAATGGACAAACTAGATGGGATTTTGGGAACGGATGTAGGCTTAGTTGGGAATAGGGAAGAGTAGGAAAATTCTGTTTCTTTGAAAATGACATGGCGTGAGATGTAAACATTACCATTGACATTCATACATTTATAGCCTTTATGGAAATTACTATACCTGATAAAGATACATTTGGTAGTGTGGAAATTAAGTTTGTGGGAATTGGAGTATCTTAGGTATGGAAAACAGCTACATCCAAAGGGTTTGACATGAGTATATGTGGATGGGATGTTGTATAATTTAGTAAATGGGGATATGTTGCTGAGAATGGGGTTGGGTAGATTGTTGATGAGATAAGTGGCAGTAGAAAATGCCTCAAGCCAAAATGATAAAGGCATTTTGGCATGAGCAAGTAAAGTTAAGGCCATTTCTGTAATGTGTCGATGTTTTCTTTCAGGAACACCATTCTGTTGGTGAGTATAAGGACATGAAAAATATGCTGAAATGCCTTGTTGAGCAAGAAAAGGTAAAAATGCTTTGTACTCTCCACCGTTATCAGTTTGAATGGCTTTGATAGAGTACTGGAATTGTTTTTCTGCTTGTGTTTTAAAGGCTATAAACGTAGATAATGGGTCAGATTTCTGCTTTAATGGGTAGAACCAAGTGAAACGTGAGAAAGCATCAATAAATATGATATAATAGCGATGCCCTACAGTAGACAAATAGGGAGATAGACCCCAAACGTCAAAGTAAATAAGTTTTAGTGGCTGTTGGGCAGAAATAACATTAGATTGAAATGGTAATTGATGATGTTTGCCAAGTTGACATGAATCACAAAACTCAACAGAATTAACTTTGATGTTCATAGTTTTAGCAACTAAGGATAAGACATGAGAAGATGGATGCCCGAGATGAGCATACCACTTTGTAGTGGTGACAGCAGTATAGGCAGAGTGTTTAATTGTTTTAGCAGTTAATGAAGAGTATGGTGTGGTGGATTTAAGACTGTAGAGGCCATTCTCCATGACTCCCCGTTCTAGCACCATCCCTGAATCCTCGTCCTTAAATACACAAACCTCATTAGAAAATTCAACAATAACATTATCTTCTCGAGTTAGTTGAGAAATGCTAAGTAAATTTTTAGTAATAGATGGAACATGTAAAATATTTTTGAGAGATAAGGATGTACGGTTTTGAAAGCGAAGCATAGAGGATCCAATATGAGCTATAGGTAGTGTTTTACCATTTCCAACAGCTAATTGTTCATTTCCTGTACAATCTGATCCAGTTGTAAGATGTTGATCATCTAGAGTAATGTGGTTTGTGGCGCCACTGTCCACAAACCAAGTGGAATCAGATGAAGGTGTAGATGAATAGTACGGGTGTTAAGAATGATGAGCCATGTAAGCCTGTGGAGGAGATGATTGTGCATTGTACTGATGAGTATGTGAAGGCATGTAAGAAGAAGAAGAGTACTGTTGTGGTGACCTCCAGGGATGAGAAGAAGAAGACTGAGTACCCTGTCAGTTGTGATCAAAACGCTTATTACACTATAATGCAGTGTGATTGGGCTTTTGACAGAGTTAACAGAAGAGATGGTCATGACCACGACATCCTCTTCCACCATGACTACCACGAAAGGAGGATCTGCCCCTGTTGGTGGGAGGTCTAGTAGAGCCAGAAAATTGTGCATAATTAGCAGCAGGAGCAGGAACAGTAATCTGATTTTCAGACTGGAGCTGTTCCAAGCGAGATTCATGCATCATCAAAGAAGATTGAGCATCTTGGAGTGTAGAAGCACAGTGAGTATGTGTTAATAAAACAACAACAGGATCATAATCCTGTCCCAAGCCACTTAAGGCACATAGGATTAATTCATTTTCAGAAACTGGATGCCCTGCAACTAAAAGAGCATCAACGATTGACTTAATCTTTTGAATATATTCCGAAATGCTGCTAGAACCCTTTTTAATTGTTGATAATTGTTGTTTGAGCTGCAGGACTCTCACCATAGAGGTCTGCGCATAGAGTTTTTCCAGGAGCAACCATACTTCAAGTGAGGTTTTGGACTGATGAACAAGGCCAAAGACATCTTCACCTACTGTTGAGAGGAGCCAACAGAGGAGGAGTTGATCAGATCTAGGATCAATAGGCAGGGTTAGGAGTGGCAGTGGCAATCTATGTGGCAAGGAGAAAAGGTACAGGAGGAGAAAAGGAAGGTGAGATGTAATCTTTAAGTTTTAAAGCTCTAATGGCAGCTGTAACTTGTGCCTTCCAGTTGATATAATTGTTCTTATCTAGCTTGACTGAGAGAGTAAAGTTAAGTGTTTTGGCTAAAGTAGAAAAGTTCATTGTTTATGCAGGAGAAGGATCAGTAGAAGAGGAAGAAGGTTGAGTGGTAGAGGTAGATTCAAGAGCCATGGTGATGTTACTCTCGTAGCTCTAATACCATGTAAAAACTAACAATAAAATTTTATTTTTCGTAAAAGGATTCAAATACAGTAAATGAGGTATGTATATAGATAGATAAATCATAACAGAATTCTAACTTATTTTGTTTGTATGTACAACTCAGCATTTGACAGATATTATTCTTCTTCTGTTACACCTCCGTTACATCAATACTTGTTTCTAGAATATTACCCATTTGGGCTTTTGTTTCTCATGGGCTCATGCTTTTTATTTTTTTTATCATATCCACGTTTCTAATATCTTCAACATCCAGTAAGAAAAAGAAAAAGGAAATTTGGTAGTCAATTTTTATGGTTATAGTAGTTGTTCTTATGGTGATAAATATAAACAAAAAGCAAGTTACGTTTCCTGTGGCATCAGTTATTGGAAGTTGAAGTCATTTGCTGGACATGTTTGCAATAACAATTAACTCTTCAAATCTATGAAATTTGTTGAAGAAGGAAATTTATTGTTCATGGAGAGCTCCTCTACTATCCAACCAAAAGCAGCAGGGTATGACTGTTTATTATAAAGAAATGAAGTGAATAGCTAAATAGCTCCTTTTTGTCCTATGAGTTCATGTTTCAAGATTAGTTGATTAGAAGAACTAAGAATATTAATATAATTTTGCAGTGACAACCCAAAGCTACAGACGTGACGTCTTTAAGTAACACTGCATTAAATTCAAATAATGGTTATAGGGTGTGTTATTGGGGTCTAAAAGCTCCGTTAAAAACTTCATAGAGTGATAATAACTTAGGAAAGATTTTATGGATGCTTCAAATATCCTATTAGTTTATTTTTTGATAAGGTAAAATTGTTTATATATATTTTTAATGTTTTTTTGTTAATTATTAATTTTCTTTCAGGTTGGAAGAAGTGATTTTTTAAAGTAGTACAATGATAAATTTAGTGAGAGAACTGTTAAAGTAATTTTATAAATTAAAGAAAGAAGTAGGTATTTTGAAGAAGAAGACTCAACAAACCACAATTGAATTATGTACAACGTTGAAAATTCAGGTGCAAATAAAGTTGATGAAAGAAGACATTATTTTGTTGACAAAAGAGAAAAATGAGTTGAAATTTATTTTAATGATTATTGTAATAAGGTTTTTGTGCTTATGGTGATGTTACAATATCATTTGCTGTGGACAAGTGGAAATAAATTCTAGTAGTTTGTTTAAAACTTGAATAATGAAAAATGAAAAATCCTCATTTGAATTAAGTTGTGATATATTGCGTATTGTGTATTGTGCTTTATCTTTATTCATGAAGATGCCTTAATGATGTCTAATTAATAATAGTAAAAATCATCATATACAAAAAGTGATTATATCATAATAAAAAATTGAAGCAGCATATACAAAAGTGACTATATCACAATAAATAATTGGAGCAGTATATACAAAAGTGATTATATTACAATCTGCCTATATACAAATGACTGAATGTAATAACTAAAGTTACAACAACACATAGACAACATTAATGTAAAGTATGGGAATCAACCAAATTGCTTCTCTCATTTACACTTGACTGAGAAGGTTGATCATGTACTAGTTGATTCATTGATGATCTCTTCCTCATTGCTTCAGTTTGTAACTGTTGGGAAGTTATGTTAGGTTGTCCCTTGAACTTTAGCCTCTTGGTTCAAAAGACAACTTGAATGAATGTGGATCAACTTCTTCATACTTTCATTTACTACTATTCGAAAAGCTAGCAACCTAAAAACAAACATATCTTTAATAGTCTTCGTTTGTGAAAGTTATTAATAATGTGATGAATGTTCATATACTCACAGTATTTCTTTATTGACTCGGTATAACAATATGTTCAACTTGTTAACAGACCTCGGAGATGACCTCACCAAAATGACATGAATATCATTATTAGTTTGATAATCATTAGATATATGAACTGATACATTGTAATCAAAGAATGTTTTATACCAGTAAAGATTATTGTGCAAGTTGAGTTAAGCATTCATTCTTACATTTTCTAGCATTGTGACTAGAATTGCTACATTTACTACATTTTTGTACTTGACCCTTTTAAGTTAATTTGTTTGGATTTTTCATCTTATTGGGCTTATTTCGTCCTCTTCTTTTAGTTGTTTTAGGTCTTCCTGGCATAACTCTTTTAGGCGGGGGTTTATTACTTCTACATTAATAGTAGGCTAGAAAATTGCACCTTTAATACGTTGCAACACATGCTCATTTGATACTAGGAATTTTGACTTCTTATAGCAATCATTCATAAATGCCTCTGGTCGTTACTTAGAATGTTGAACAATACCATCCCTCCTAACTGCACTCAATGGCTAGCTTTGGGATTTTGTCTTTAGAAAGCTGCTATTAATACCAAAAATTGACCTTAAATGCCTTCATCCTCTTTTCATGGCATTAAAGTAAATGTACAATATTTTAAACTACACAAAAGAGATAAAGATGAATGAATAAATGTCATAGATATTGATGTTGATAATATGTAAAAATTTAATTTTGCATGCCTGTAATAAACAAATTTCTTCATTCCTAGCCAACTTCAACTTTATTGTTGATCTTGAATTACTAATTCTCAACTCATGTACTTATTCTTATAGCTTAGCATATTCATTCATATAATCAATTGCCCTCTCTTTTCTCAATCTCCTCTTTAGTATTCTACGCATAGTGGAGTTAACAAATATATTAAGCTTTTCTCTGTATTGTTTAACCATCTTCGCCGTCAGGATACTTGTCTTCTCAAGTATTCTTTCCCTAAAATGTCTCATAAGGTACTTAGCTGAAACCAATTTTGGTTCATTGGTATTAAAACAACTATTCTCAAGATTATATGTCTTCTCTTTGAAGCACTGTTCATTCTTGTCACAACCAACATACAACTCCCATGGGCATCCCTCGATACATTTAACTCAGATCCTATGACTTTCACTATTTTTAAACTTGACATTGTATCACATTCATACTGCGTAATGCACAAAAGAATCTCTAAATTCTTTAGCTGATCCTAACTTTTATCTCCAATCTCCAATATAATGCCACATCAGATGGATTATTCCTAATACTACTACTACTAGGTCTTTGTAATGGTTCACTAGGCTCTTCTGTGCTTGGATATTTATCACTATCAATAAAACTACCACAATCAGTCGAGTTAATTTCAATTAGTTGGTTGTCATATGAAATCTCAACTTATATAAAACTTTTGTGCTGGTCTCTATCATGATCATCCAACTCTTCATCAAATTTTAGATCAACTCCTTCCCTGACATAAATTAGAATACAAATGAAAATTATAATATTTCATGCATTAGAGATTGCAAACAAATATATAAAGGCAAGTGTATTACTAAAAAGTCGACATTTAAATAATATTATCAAGTTTATAATGATTACTACATGCAATTATGAAAGCTTGGAGTACCAATTTACAATTAGAGGATAACATAAGCACATAAAGATTTTTAAATTGATAAAATAATACCATAAACTTAAAATAATAATCATGCATCATAAACAAAAACATCGATGCCATTTCATGAGTATGGTTTGTTTCAAGTTAAGAGTATATTTCAAGATTTCATAACTAAAATTGAAGATATATTTGCTAATGTTACTAACAAAACAAGAAAAAGATAAGTTCAACAAAACATGGCAACCATAATTTTCTCACCAACATTTATCATATGGTGGGCTCAATTTGCTCAACGTTAATCTATAATCTAATATTTTCACCAAGAATTTAATCTGCAAGTGGGAATCCTATAACTAGAACACCTTAAACAAGGTTTTAGTCAAATGAACAGAGCCAACCAAAGATTTAAAAGATCATATGTCCCCATTTTCAACATGTGAAAAGAAAATCTCATGACTTCAATGCCAAGTACCAGCTTTTTAAATGTGGAAAACTCTGTTACTTTTATCTTTACCAACATATTCACAGCTAACATCCTATATTCGCAAATAAATCAAAGAATAGGGAACTACAACATACAAGAAACACCTCAACAAGCATTTCAAGCTTAGGTTGACAATAGGGGATCACAGCATGCAATAAACAGAAACAAACAGCTAGATGATTCAAATCAATAAGAAATAGGAGACCGTATCAGATAATAAACATAACAGCTAGACAAAACAATGGACCTACCACAATGTCTTGTTGACTTCTTGTTTCCCAGAAATTTGAAGAGCGTGCAAGTTTCTTTTAACGTTAAAACGAAGTGTGGGAGAAGAAGAAAGAATTAGGGATTTAATCACGTCTGATTTCGTCTGAAGAGAATAAGAGAAATTAGGGACTATAATTGTCTAAAAAAAGAAGAGAAATTAAGAATTGTGGAAGAGTCAAAATGGTGAACATTGAACATGCCCGAAATGGTGCAAATTGTGCAAATTCCAGAGTGTCGAACATGAGTCCATTTTAAATTTAGAATTCTATACGGGCATTTTAATTGGTAATAAAACTCACTTTCATTTTTAATTCATTTTAACTGATTGTAAGACCTACTATTATTGTAAGTTCAAAACGTCACGTCAATTAAAGTGGTTCTCATTCTTATGCAATTTTTTAAAAAAATTATGTAGAAAAAATGTATTTAACTAACAAACTTTGTCTGTTTTTTTTTGTCTAGATCACGCTTTATAAACGTTAGAGTTTAACTTGAATTTTGGTGTAGACGATAAGGTTTATAATGTTATAAATGAGTAACATTAAAATTTAGAAATTTAATATATAAAATTTGTTAATTTTTAATGACTTGTAAATAATTAATGGGGTTATCTTTTCCATTTTCATTAATAATCCGTTAAGCGAGTCCACCACAGATGAAGTTGCTTGACAAACGGTGTCAGTTGTTCATAAGAGACCATAGTTTTATCATGAAAAAGTAAAAAGGCGTTCACGCGAGTGAAAATCGGAAATGGAGCCGTTGGGCACGCGAGGGATGGAAGTCAACGAGTCATTTTCGCAAATTATCCCCATCTTTAGGCCTGATTTTATGAGACGAAATGAGACAATGCTGCAATTTGACCAACATTTCACATGCATTTCCACTTGCATTTCCACTAAGGCAATAATATATTCTCTCTCTTCTCTTCTCTTCTCTTTATAGTGTATTAACCCTAACAGTACCTAAACATTGCTATCCAGTACAGAGAAATACATAAAAGCCCATTTTACTTCCTTTGTAGCTTTTATGTTTTAGTTATAATGAAATTTTCTCTTTTAAAATTTAGGCTTTAATACTCATTATGATTAATCAATAACCAATATAAATATAATATCTTAAATTATTAATGAATTTGATTGAGCGATTAGATTGGTTTGAGTTAATTATAAAATAAATTGAAAATTTATATTAATGATTAATATTAAATAATTACATATAATAATTATAAAATTGGAAGAGTTAAAACTCAAAACAAAATTTAGAATTTTTTTTCTAAAATTTTATATTATTTTAAGAAAGGATAATAATATTTTTGGCCCCTCTATTATATTCAAACATACTATTTTTATTATTTTCAATTGAATGTTTTAATATTAGTAATTTTTAGTTAAATACTTTATTTAGTAAAAGAGTCAACATAAATAAAAGATAATGTCATTATAATAATTGCATAAGAAATAAATTAACAGGTTATGTCATTGCCATCATTATCAACATTCAGGTAAAATTTCGGATCAATACAGGGTTTAGAGAGGTTGAATATTTCATTGTCATTAAATAATAATACATATATTATTACGAAATTATGAATAATTAAAAATGAAATCATATCATAGTTGTTTAAAAAATATAATTAACTTAAACTATATCTTATCATAATAGCAAAAAGAAAAAAAGGTACTTCACTAATTGAACATAATCTTTTGCTTATAAATCTATTCCATGCTTGTTTACCCAAAAGTTGCGTCGTTTTAGTTGTCGGAAAAGATAAAATGTAAAAAGAACTTGAAATTAAATAATAATCCAAAGTAACGGGAAATGGCAAAGGAAAATAAAAAAACAGAAGAAGCGTCTTTTATTGGGACTATGGCCCGCTTTAACCCTTGCTTTCTAGAATAAGGGTTTCCTTTTTCCCAAAATCTCAAAGACGTAGGAAGCTAAACCAAAGCTCTGACATCATTCGATCGAATTCGTTTCAGGCCTGTGCTCCATTGTATTAATTGATCTTGTAAGTCACCTCATCTGCAAACCCCCGCGTCTCTCTGTAAAAAGCCAAATCATTTATTTGAGTACTCAAAGTTTCAATTTTTTTAATATGATCATCTGTGTAGTTTCTTTTTCTTCCTTATTCGATCTGGTTTATGTTAGATTCTTGTTTACTGCTAATCCACCCTGGAGTTTTGTTTGAATACTTGTTTCTTTTTTAGGGATTGATGGGAGTTGCGAAAGGGATTGAACTGTTGATTGGAGTTGTGGGGATAATTTAGAATTTGTTTTTGGGGATTGAAACTCTGTGCCAAGTAAGAAAAGCTTGAAACTTTGTTGTCTTCAGTTCCTATTTTCCTCTCTTATTTTTGAATTTGATGATATTTACGACTGGGGTTTAATTAAATTAAGTTTTGAGACTGGAATTGACATATGATATCCAAAATATTTGTTTGTTTTTTTCCTTTTCGTGGTTGACTGCAAAGTTTCTACGTTCTGTTGCTTGAAAAATAACTGCTTTTCTCCTTGAGGCATATCAAGCTAAAGAAAGTTGAGGCTCTGGAAACAAAAAGGCATAATACTTAAAAAGAACACTACATATACATAATACAGAAAATTGCAATAAATTATAAATGTTATTAGTTATGACCCTCGTATTGTATGCCATTTACCATTATTTAGTTTGTTTTTATTTTTCTAAGATTTACTTGTTGGCCTCTGACTGTGACATTATTCCCTTAAACCCTTACAAACGCCTCCTCAGACACCCACTTTGCCGCTGTCGCCGCTGCCATCATCGTAATGAGTCTAATAGCAGGGTCGTACGAGAAATTCATATGGGGTTTCAAACTCAAACCCTCAAAACACGATCTCTCCCAAAACACCCTAACTCTCACCCAAACCTTCTCATACCCATCCCACCTCGGCCCCATCACCACCGCCGCCGCCGCAGGACCTGTAGCAGCCTCGGGCTCCTCCGACGACACCATCCACCTCTATGACCTATCTTCCGCCGCCTCCCTTGGATCCCTCCACCACCACACAGCTTCCGTCACCTCCCTCTCCTTCTTCACTCCTCCCTCCCTCTCCTTTCCCCGCAACCTCCTTTCCGCCGCTGCTGACGGCTCCGTCTGCATCTTCGACGCTGATCCTTTTGTCCATCTCAAGACCGTCAAAGCCCACAAGAAGGCCGTCAACGACCTGTCGGTCCACCCCTCTGGGAAGCTGGCGATTTCTGTTGGGAGAGACGAGTGCTTGGCGATGTTGAATTTGGTGAGGGGAAGGAGGAGTTTTTATTGTCGGTTGGGGAAGGAGGCTAGTTTGTTGAAGTTTGATCTGGGTGGTGAGAGGTTTTTTATGGTTACTGATCAGAAAATTGGTGTTCATGAGGCTGAAGATGCAAGGTTGGTTGTTGAGCTTGAGTGTCCTAAAAGAGTTCTTTGTGCTGCGCCTGGTGAGGTTAGTTTTTGATTTTTGAACTTCATGTTTGATGATTTTGGAAATAATTGGTAAATGTTAAGCGGATGAAGTAAGGTTTCGGCTTGCATGTTAATCTCGTTTCAATAGAAAACATCAATAAAGATTGGGTTTTTGTCACTTTAGAGATGAAGTTTGTTTCATTTAGGGCTTCTCTGGCCTTGTACATGAGTTTTTCATTTGATGTAGCAAATTTCCTCCTCACATGGAAATACTTATTATTTTACTAGTTTTGTGAGAGATGTTTATAAGCTGCACAAACTTATAGGTATGGCTTTTGGTAAGAGCATAGAGAAGTTACAAACAGTATGATATGGCTTAGGTTTATTTAATGAAGATAATGCGTCTTCCAAAATGGAGTTTTCTTTCTTTGACAATCTCAAATCTTTCTTCTGTATACTGTGTATCTAAGCTGTGCATGGAAAAAGATGGTGGCAGCATAATAGACTCCACAATCATACAGTAAACTTTCTATACAAACAAGCTATCCACAATGTTTACAAAATGCAGATGATGGGGAAAACAATGCCTTGTCTTACTAAACTCAGGATTATCAATATCTGTTGTCTATATGTTTGATCCATTGATTATTTAATTTTGAAAAATACGCAAAAATCAGTTGAGTTATTTATTTCAACCATCACAAGAAATATCCAACTTGGGAAGCTCAAGTTTTTTCTGAAGATGCTATACCAATTTTCATATCTCTAACACCGGAGAAAAGACAAAAAATGATGCTAATAGAAGATCAATTTAAAGCACTGATTTGGGTTCTTATATACTTATTAGCTAAGTTCATTATGCTTTTTAATAAGCTTTTTACGTCCCTACATTTATTTGCTTTAATTTTGGCAGAATGGACATTTATTCGCTTTAATTTTGGCAGAATGGACTTCTATTTAGTGGGGGTGAGGATCGGAACATCACTGCATGGGATACAAAAAGTGGTAAGAGTGCATATTGTATTGAGGATGCGCATTCCGCTCGCATTAAAGGTATTGTAATTCTGACAAGAAATGATTGTGTTGGTGCTGATGATCCATATCTATTGGCATCTGCTTCGTCGGATGGGGTTATTCGTGTTTGGGATGTTCGCATGGCTTTCAAGGAGAAGCCAAATCCATTGGCTGAGGTCAACACAAAATCCAGGTTGACTTGTCTTGCCGGATCATCCCTTCGATGTGAGTACTGTACTTGGCTAATATAGTTTCCTTCTCGTTTCCTCTACTACCAAATCAGCATTACGCCTGTTATCTGGTTGCTTGTTTCCTTTCTTTCATTGATACAAGTTTGCTATTGTCTTCTTTTTCTTTTTGGGCCATCCTTTTCCTGATAACCTGCAGTTTTTTGTCAACTTTTGTTCACACAAATGGTGTTTCTGGTCATGATTTTGTTTTCCTTGACTGTACCAATTGATTGCTTTTCAGTATCTATGGATATGATGGTGTACTGTAAAATCTTGCATCGATTTAACTCTCTTAAAAGCAAAAATGATATGTGGAAGAGTTATAGCTTGCAAAGAGAAATAAGAACAAAGAAAAGGTAAAGAATTTTATTTTATTCGTCAGTGTTGTGCATTAGCCTTGAATACTTAAAAAAGAGTGAAATGACACATGTTCTTGCATGGCTATATGCATGTACGCCCACCTACGAAAACACTCACAAACTGGGTTCCAGCCATGAACTTTCAGTTTAGGTCAAAGATTCTTTCAGAGTCAGAAAGTTTATATTTTTACCTTGTGTGCAATGGATGTTATGTGTTCATCGTGGCCGTTAATTGCTTTCAGTTATACTTGCCTAGTAGGCTTTCATGAGAGTCAATGATGATTTACTGGTTTCTCTCATTGCCATGAATTGTCAGATTCCATCTCTTCTGTTTACTGTTAAAGAAAGGATACACTGTCCTGCTCTGGTAATTCAATCTTTAGTCTTCTTATTTTGCTTCTGATCTCTCACAGCTTCAAAGCGACCGCAGATGGGAAAAGCTGTTCAAAAAGAAAAGGTGGATGCAGCAGAGGAAGATTCATAGCATAAAACGGTTGCAGAATTAGGACTTAGTGTAAACTATCCAAAACTTGATGTGTATATCACATAATGGTTGTGGTTTCTATTGATTCCACTCAATTTTGACGTTGGAAGAGTTTGTTCTATGTTAACATCTTAGATATAAACATAGCGGGCTACTGGATCTTGCTTACCGAGTATGCACTACTTGACAATTTTGAAGTCGGACCACTTGCTTGTTAGCAGTAGTATGGAAAAGCTATGTAGATTACGCGGTAAGCTGAAGCTTGAAATTGAGTTTTTGCATACAATGGATTCATTTCCAGGCACCAAGTAGGTATGAAAGTGAAAGAGACAATAAAATTTATTCCCCAAGTAAATTTTAATGAATTTATAGTTTTTAAGTGAATAAGTTGTAGTTGAGATTGGAGTTTAAATCATGCAAAAAGGAAAAGGTAACGTTATAAAGTTGTCTTATGGTCCAAACTCTAGTACAACTGGAAGAAGAGTTGACCTATAAATTTTGTGAGGTACACCCACTAAATGTTCTTAAGCTCCTATGCTTTGTTTTTCACACTACTCTTAAGTCTTTTATTTATGTCAATCGACTGTTAAATTTAATGAAAATATATTAAACATTGCATGCTTAGGTTCTACTTTGGTTTCCATAAAATAATTAACGTGTTTAAACAAAAATTGGTATTTCTTGTTTGAGTGTTATGATTTCAAGTTGGTATTTACCAATGTTATGAATACTGAATTGGTAATATTAATAACAGATTTGATTTTAGTACCGGTATACCGTGTATCATTTTAGATAATTTCTAAAATTTATAAATGGTCTTTAAATTTTTTGAAATTCAAAATTGTTCTTTAATATATTATATTGTATAATTTATAATTTTACATCAAACTGTTTTCAAAAGTCATAATAATTAAGATTTAAAATAACAATAATTTATTTATTTTTATAATATTATTTTCACATATTTATTAATTATACATTTAATTTAATAAAAAATTAATTTAAATTCATATACATTGTAAACACAAAGTTTTTTTTCTTAATTACGATAATATTTAGTTTTTTTAATTAAAAAAGGGTTCACGCGAGGGAAAATCGGAAATGGAGCCGTTGGGCACGCGAGGGATGGAAGTCAACAAGTCATTTTCGCACATTATCCCCATCTTTAGGCCTGATTTTATGAGATGAAATGAGACAATGCTGCAATTTGACCAACATTTCACATGCATTTACACTTGCATTTCCACTAAGGCAATAATATATTCTCTCTCTTCTCTTCTCTTCTCTTTATAGTGTATTAACCCTAACAGTACCTAAACATTGCTATCCAGTACAGAGAAATACATAAAAGCCCATTTTACTTCCTTTGTAGCTTTTATGTTTTAGTTTCGTTGGGTTGGATTGGGTTGCCTAACCTATCATATCCATCTCTTTTCAAGTCTCCTCTCTATAAATACGTCACACGCTACTCATATCTAGCACCTATTTTTTTCTCCCCGTTTCTTGTTTTTTGCCTTTCTATTTTCTCTTGGTGTTTGATTTTGTTAGGTTCAGCGAGTGTGAGCGCGTGCGGTGTGTGAAGGGGTTGCCGGTGGTCATTGGCTTTCTTTGTTTTGGCTTTTATTCCTGGATCAGGTAAGCTATCGCCCTTCTCTCTCTCTCCCCTCCCTTTGCAGTGGGTAGGTTTGTTTGTTGTCTACATTGTTGTTGCTATCTGTATATAATATAGCGTAGGATAACATCTATCGTTTAGCAGTACTTTGATTAGTAATTAATTTGCTATTCGAACGGAAGCTGGCCTCTATCTGCCTTTTGGGTTGGATTGGATGTGCAGTATTAAGGAGAAAGACTTGCTTTTAATTCAGATCTGTTTCTGGGTAGCACTGTTATTCTCGTTGACTGTTGACCCTTTCGATCTTTTTTGTTCCCTAAGCGTTTATGACGTTCATAATGCAAATGTAAGCTTGTTTCTTGTAAAGATGTGACCTTTAACTCTTAGCCTGTCTTAGTTTCTTTTGGTTGCGACTCCCGATCCGCAATGTCTTTATTGTAATTCACTTTAGCCTTTGAGCAGAAAGGCAACAAATTTTAGCTGGAAGATTCCGTTAACAGAATGAAAGGTGGAGCCTAGTTTGTGAACATGTAGAACCACTTGAGTATTTGGAAGCAAACATGATGAAACATAAAAGTAGAAGGAAGGCATTCAAAAATGTAAACCCTTTTTTGGAGTTAAAGAGGTCCTTCTGTCTCTCTCAAGCTTGACCCCTTTTTTCTGGATTATTTTGGGCTTTGCAGAATCATTTCAGTAAGACCTTTCACGTCGCACAGAAGCAATGGAGGTATATGGAAAGTCTATGGTCTCAGAACCTGGCAACGTTATTTATCTGTCTACTATTCTGGGCCGAGATGGGCCAGTCCCTGTCCACAATTGCGATTGGAAATGTGAAAATGAACATGTATGTGGAAACATGTTCCGCTGCAAACTAACTGGCCTTACCCACATTTGTGACAAGAACTGTGATCAGAGAATTTTGTACGATAACCATAATTCCCTTTGTCGAGCAAGTCGCCAGATTTTCCCCCTTACTCCTTCAGAGGAACAGGCTGTCCGAGGAGTTCGCCGGAAGCTTGATGCTGACAATTCCCCCACTGATAGCTGTGCTTTTAAACGCAGGCGTGATATGCATTTTCATTCCTCTCCTTTTGAGAGATCTTTCTCTGCAGTCAGTCCCATCTATAGCCAAGTCAGAGATGGCATGGACACGAGCTAGATATATCCCTATCAGATAATTGAAATAACGTTTTCTCCTTTTACTCTTCTTGTTCCTTAAGAAGTTTTTCCCTAGTTTTTTTCTTTTATCATGGAACCAATTTGGATAACTTGAACTGTCAGCACTCTAAATGATGGACTTGATGTGTCCTGCCTGTAGTAACTCTTTATTCCTTTAATGTAACGTAGCACTTCCGTAAGCATAGCTTCACTTCTTGTAGGATATTCTTATTAGGTTCTGTCCCTTCACGCTTGAATGAGGTATCTGTTCCTTCATTTATGACACTTGAATGGGAATCTGAAATTTAATGACTGAACTGACGCTTTTCTGATTTTTGGGGGACATTACGATTGTGCTGTCCTTAGCTTCAACTTATTTACTTGCTTTACTTTTCAGTCCTGCATAAGGCCTTTCTCCAGTTTGTCTTATGTGTATACTTATATCAAGTGTATGTATGTTTAGTATGGATGTATTGTTCTATTAGTGATTCTTCTTTTTTTATGCTTGATCCCTCTATTTTGACCTTGTTGATTTACTAGTATCTTGTAACTCAAATCAAGATCTGTTGCTATTGGCAAAGAATTTCTTGAGTTATTCTGTAAAATAGAGCTTTTGCTCAGTTGAAATACTGTGCTTGACTCTTTTAATTGCAGGTTAAGAGGATCGTGTGATCACTTGTTCGCTTCTCTCATTGTATGTTGATTCTATATATGATCACCTGAAGTACATATTAATTTTTGCAGGGCCTGAAATGTGTGCGATTCAGGATGGTTTACAAGAATTTTTCTATGGCAAATAAATGATGTTTTATAACGTGCACAAACTGATCTTTTTAACTTTCTTTGTAGGTAACTTATATTACAATGGCGAATGACACACTAGTTTACAGTTAAGTGTTGATGCCAAGGAGGAAGACTTCAGCGATCTTTTGCTTTTTGCTTGAATGATGGAACCCTTATAGTATTTTTCAACTGATGTTCGACTGCAGTTGTGGTTATAGAGTCAACAAATTCTTTATGCTTGATCAGATTCCATGGAAAGGGATATACGTGCTCAATTGCTACGATTTTCTGGTTGCAGAAAGTAAATTGATTGGGTCACTAGATATGTTGGACATCGAGGGACTTTTAAGGTTTGCTTTAGAATTATGAAGTGCAATTACTCCGTCTGTGGTTAAGGTTTCC
>JAOQMS010000003.1:27602321-27613388 GCA_027563885.1 Erythroxylum longipes
AACTTGCAGACATACTGGTCATGTCTCCTGATTGACTTACGCGAAAATGCAAGGTAATGGTTTCTGTTCATATCATCGCATTGGATTGAATCCAGAGGCTGTTTGTAATTTTCAATGTGTAAATTACATCAAATCCTATCTTGGTTAAAATTACCTTCTAGAACCTTATTTTCTTTGGACTTTTGGGCATCTTCGGTATTGCAATTTCTATATGTTGATTTTAAATTTTATTAGTTTGCTGGTATTCATGGGATTTGATGCCAGACACTGTTTGTGATCTGATTGTAAATCTTTGATGAATTCAAAATTAGTTTTGCTCTCCACGTTTAAGCTATCTGCATCCTGTCTTGCTTAATGAAGTTCTCCTATTATTCCTTCTTGCGACCTGATGTCATTGTGACCTGTTGCTTTTAAAATGATTAGATGTCAAGTATCTGAGGCGAAGGGTGTGTCATCCATGGTCAGGGACAATGTTCTGAAAAATTGAGTGGTGGATGAAAGACGGACACCATACAAGGGGTGATCTGATCAACAGTGGTGATCCATGAGTATTTGGTTATTAGACATTGACTGCAGCAGCAAGAAGCTCATTGAGGATGATAGTATCAGACTAATCAGAATTTGGATGCATGAGAATTACGTGACGCTGCATAGTGTTTTACTTAAATCTAGGAAGGAGCAAGCTTGTCTGTCTAAGGGCTCTCTTTCTCATGTTTGGCTAATAATGGGTGTGCCTTCAGTCAACGGTGTGCATGCAGGACTTCCCATGCATCTATTCATTCTTTCTCGTTCGTGTGTAGGCATTGTAACTTTATGGATCAATTAAGCCTAGGGTCTTCATGAAGGGTTTCCATTGTATCCATAGACCACCTTATAAGGTATTAGGAATTTCCCAAAATGGGATTGATGCTTTGCCCTAAAATCAAATATCTGAAATTTTCTATGGCATTCTTATTTCCCAAGTAAATTCCTTTTCAGGTTTGGCAAGAAAGCCATTCGTTTCTCTTTCATGAAATTTTGTGGTTCAGTTCCTTTTCTTTTTGTTGGCGTTGGAGGAGGAATTATATTGGCATAGATCGCCTTGATTCCTTGACCTTAACACTGAACGTGAGCTAAATGAAAACGGAGAAGAGGTTTGCATGCAATGGCAGCAATGCAAATATCATGTGAAAGAAAGGAATCACTTTTTAATGCGGCCAATTGCGGCTGGGACGTTCAGCAAATTAAGCAACGTAACCCTTAAATTTTTGATTTGTCAGTTGTCAGACAATCTATCTCTTCCTTGTGGATTCTCCGTGCCTATAGCTACGTGCTTATGTATAGGTACTAGGCCTTGCATGCAAAATGCCACCCTATCTATCCCCCATACCCTACGCTAATAATAGTACTCAAAATGAGCATGAATGATTTACCGCCCTGCACGTCCTCGGCTGTTGCTTACTACTTGTCCATCTTTAACTGCTTATGCCTCCTCTCCTCTTCTTGTTACTCGTGCTCGTTCACCATAACAAATGACTGTCCCTATACCGTATGGCCTGGCACACTTGCTGGTTCAGGCACCGCCCAACTTCCTACAACAGGGTTCCAGTTGGATTCTGGACAAACTGTGCGAATCCCAAGTGCTCCTGGTTGGTCTGGTCGGATATGGGCGAGAACAGGTTGTAAATTCGACGAGTTTGGGATGGGGGCATGTCAAACTGGAGACTGCGGAGGAAGGCTGGAATGCGATGGAAGCGGTGCCACTCCACCTGCATCTTTATTCGAGATAACGCTGGGGAGGTCGTCAGCCCCCGATGACAAAGATTTCTACGATGTCAGCTTCGTAGATGGCTACAATTTGCCTCTCATAGCAGCCCCTGTGGGTGTCTACGATGCTCCGTCATGTAATGCTACTGGTTGTGTTTTGGATATCAACAGGGGTACGTAATTTCCCATACGATCAACATTCAATACTTTTGTTTTGGGCTATTTGGCAACAGACTTGTATGTCTGACATTACATCGTTGAAGGTTGCCCAAAGGAACTTCAGGTAGTAGATGGTGGTGAGGAAAATGGAGATGAGGGCGGGGAAGTGGTTGCATGCAAGAGTGCTTGTGAGGCATTTGGGCTGGACCAGTACTGCTGCAGTGGGGAGTTTGCAAACGCAGCCACATGTCGTCCTTCATTTTACTCCGACATTTTCAAGAGAGCTTGTCCAAAGGCTTACAGCTATGCTTTCGATGATGCCACCAGCACTTTCACTTGCAAGGCTTATGATTATGCCATTATTTTCTGCCCAGCGACAACAGCTACAAATATTAACGGGTATGCATTGCTAATTTACACTGCCTCCTCACATAATATCAATTATTCGTTCAGGAATACAACTATTATTCTTCTTTATTATGTAAACTCTTTCTATCTCTTTTTCCCACCATGTCCTAGCAAAGAAAGGAATAACGATTTATAATCCTGCAGAGTCAGGACTAGCACTGTGCACGTACCTCCAGTTATTCATAGTCCCCGGATTAGGGAAGCGGCGCCTTTAGTTTCCTCCTCAACCGTTATCCTACCACTCCACCAACGGTCGATCCTTCTCCTTATCCTCACTTTGTTGCTGAGAAAGTAGATTACTTACCAGACCCATTCAGCCCAAAATATTGTTGCCTAGATCGATCCAACGAGCAAAAGACTTATTTATGAAGAAAAGGACAGCTGAGAACAGCTCTATATCTTATTAAATTTATGTATTGTGCATAAGCAGCTATTGCTTGAAATGTATTCCTTCTCTAAGTTGTTGATGCAATTGGCTAGCCACATACGGGACTTATCAGAGAAACCGATTGGAAAAGTGTTTGCAATTTAATGAGTCAATTCAACGATTATAAGGATTTGCATTTGAAGAAACAAACTAGTGAGAATGTGACCTTGGATATCCTTGTCTACTTAAAAGTTAAAGGGAAAAGAGGCTGTGGACATATTTTTTCTACACTCACTGCACTCATTATTTTGAGAGTGCAAGGTACTAAAACCTTTTGGATGTACATAGCCCTTATTTCTTTGTTTTAGCCCTTTTGGATACTAAAACCTTCTTTTTTGCTTTCTTTGTTGAGTGCGACTTTCCAACTTTGGTCTTACCTTTTTTCCGTACAACTCCCTGCAGCACAAAAAATGAACAACAATATGCTAAATGATTGAGATAGTAACAGCGGTGATCTACAAAGAAAGAGAGAGTGAGCATACTGATGATTTCTCAGCTTTCCCTTTACTTTTCCCGTCTGTTGGTACAGCAATGCCTTCATTCTGGTCAGATTGATGATAGAAACCTTTGGGTATCACATCTACTTCTTCTTCAGAATCGAAAGAGAAACCTTCGAGTGTTCCTGTCATACACCGTATTCTTAGTAAAGAATATATCCCCACTTCATGTCAGAGAAGAATAATAACAAAGTAGTTGTCCACAAGTGCAAGTGCATGTGTGTTTTCTTGCTTCATCTTTTTTCTGGGTGGGGGTGGGTGATTGATATTTCAAGCATTTGAAAATGAAACCAATTGCCTTAGGAATGTCATTTAAGAATCCCGACCTTCAACCATAGTTTCAGCTTCATAGACATTTGACTGTGGTTTTAGCTGAATAAAGTCATCCATAATAGCCTCTATCTGATGACAAAACAAAACAAGTTATAATACAAGCAGTTAGCTAGAGAAACCATATGACTTACCACAGCACAGTTTCAGACAATGGATAGGGACCAAAGTAAAAAAGTAACAAGGCAACCAATTTTTATAAAAATATGGATTAAATGCATATTATTCTAAATGATGCACAATTAGACCACCACACATTAAGAGACCTCCAAAAGCAAATGATCAGTCAACAAACCTTTGCCTCAGACTGACCAAAGCTAACCTGAAGAAGTAGAGATATACGTTATTTCTGAAAGAACTGAATAACAAAATACAAAATTGAGGGGCTTTTTAGCCTCTAATTGTCATTTTTAAATATTAAAAAGTAGAGATAACATACAACACAAAATGTCCTGGAAGGAACAATTGTCGTTCTGTAAATTGTTCCTGAAACAATCCAAAATAAATTAAAACCATGCCAATCAGATGTAGACTCAAGCTCAGTGGAGACAATATATTCAACAAAGAATACAACTTTGAAAGTGAAGGAAAAGGAAAACAAGCAAGAAGAGTGCAAACACATATACAGACAAATATTATAACACATTTAAATAGAAAATTAAGACATTTAAGCTAAAGCGCAGAATGGTTTCTGAACATAAACAGGAAAGACATTTTTTATTTCTTAAATCCAATAAGAAGATTTACCACCCACTAGATGTCTTCAGATACCTGTGATTCTATGAGAGAAAGCTAATGATAGATGGAAGAAGATACACATTATAATTACCGTAAAGAGAAACAATCATCATCACAGAAGAAGAAATAGTTACCCTTCAAGTCTAAGTACATTTCACAACTACCAGATGTGTTATCTGGAATTACTACCCGTCCTACAGCTCCCATATCACCACTCAAATCGATGGATTCACCTTCACACTCAACAACTGCCTGTATAATCCATCAAATTTATGTAATCAGAATCGGATGTTTTACAATTAGAAATAGATAAGAAGCAAGACAGAGAATCATTCATTTTTATTTCAAGATTACAATTGAGAAACTACAGTCTGCTAATATAAGAAAAAACACATAAACCAACTTCCACAGTAGTTTTTAATGCTTCCGAATTATGCTGTTGCATTGGAAAAGTAAGTTCTAACCTTGAGAATCCACCCCATATTATGGCTTTTTTTGGAATAACTTTTAGGTAGTGAATGCTGACTTTTGTAATTTACTGTTAGTGTGGTACAAAGCTAACCCTTGTGTTATTTTGACCTTATGATGACGTGAACTGAAAAGTAACTGGATTAGTTAATCATATTATGAATATTATATATATGAAACATATAGCAGTTGCAGTTGAATTCTGAAATTCATATCAACATTTAATATTTAACACTATTTTAAGTTGGAGAATTTGTATTATCTTAATCCTACAATACAAAGGTATATGATTATCAAATATTTCAATAATTTAGTGAAAAGATTGGCCAAATGAATTGCATAAGCTGTGAGCAATATAAACAGCTATTGAGATACAATCTTCATTTTAAGGAAATGATAGTTAAGTCCACTTTGTCATCACATGATAAATTACAATAGAAGCAAAGTGTGAAGTTGATTGATTATCATATAGTAATCTCATAAGTTTCTATCGAACATGTTTAGGAGAATAACTCCCAAAATCCTCTAGTAGATAGCGCCATAGCAACATAAATGCTGCAATAGACATGATTCCATCATACTAGAATGATTTACCACATTCTAGCTTTTACTTCTTCACCATACCAAGTTTTCTCCCACAAATACTAAGTGGAATGCCTATTAGACATAAAATCAACATAATGAACATTTGTATATCACAGTACGTGAGTATGTTCATGGTTAAGGTAAAAGAGGTCCTGTCCAAGAGCCTACTTAACGTATCATAAGATACAAAATGTTGTTTCACAATGTTCAACACAAGATGAAGACATGAACGGACTCACCAAACTACCAAAAAAAGGCAATATCAAATTTTGTAACAATAAAAATAAAAGAAATTTATAATCAATCTTCAACAAGAAGTTGGATCAGAATATGGTTCTCCCTTATTAGGTACATGGCTAATGTTAGGGTTCAAGAAAGAATCCATATTTATCTCCTCAAGCATAACAGTACAACATCTAAAATGAACCCAATCTTCAATCAATATCTCAGAAATAGATATAGAGGATCAAGTGAAAACAAAGGCATTATAGCAAAGAGATCAGGAACAATAAGATATGTAATGAGAGGTAGGATGGTTACGAGTGTAGGAGCAAGTACCTTTGCAAAGAGAAATATGCATACTGACCTTAAATAGTGAGGTTGTAACTAAGGGAGTATCAATAGGAGAAACCATATTTGTAGCAACATCAATCATAGCCTCACTTAAAGAAGACATATTCTCATCTTTAGAGCAGTCAGCCAAAAGTCTAGCTTAGGTAAAGGCGAGGGACAAAAGTTGGAGGAGTAGTAGGTAGCATAAACTTCGAAAGAATTTGCAACTAATGGAAGATGGCTAATTAGAGGACAGACAAGTAGAGAAGTGAAGGCATGGAAACACAGAAGGAGACAATAAGGAGTATGCTCAAAGACTAGCATCTATATAGGTGAACTCCACCATCATAGATCTCATGAAAAACACAAATATCCAAACTAAGATCTGAGATAGTATGAAAAATACACTTTTCTGATATTGGTCAAAATTAGAAGGACCAAAATCAATAAAGTGGAAAAACATATGTGACCAAATTAATAAAGAGAAGACAATATGGTGGGGTGCTGGAAAATGGCATGAAATGTGCTATCTTGCAAAATGGTGGATGTGATAAATATGTTCTAAGAAGATCAGGGAGGTTGCCAACCAAGAATCCACGATATTTGGATTAAAGTATCTGATCTGTTGAGCAGAGATCATTTTGTTTAAATATTTGAATTGGTCATGTTTCTGCTATGAATAAATGTTGGCTTTTTTTTTTTTTTGCCAACTAGCCAATAATTTCCTTTTCCTTAGGAAGAGTTGTGAAGTCCTCTATATTTCCATTATTTGCAATAAAAGGGATCATTAGATCATTCAAGTAAACTTACTAGTTTATTCTCACCACAAGCAGAATACTATATTTAAACAGCTTTGACACATTTGATTGGGACCAATCAGGATGACATAGATTAATCAAATATGCAATTGTAAGGACCACATATTTCCATTGTACAAAAGGATTATGAAGTAATATGGTGTGAGTCCTCTTCGGTAGATATATATAACAATCTCTTATCCATTCCTTGGACACTAGATATAAATAATGGTCACAGAACAAAAAACCTGACTAAGATAAATAAGATTAAAAGATAATAAAAAATGGACCTAAAAAGCAAAGGATAAAGGCTACAACAGGGCAGGAGAAAATTCTCTAGAGTTAGTAAGAAATATTTTTTAAGAAAAATAACTAAATTCTCTCCCATTCTGGTATTTTTTTAACTGGCCTAAAAGCTTCACTTATTTCTATAGCTTTTTTATTTATTATTTCGTTTTTTTCGTTTGTTCTTTTTTTAATTACTTGTTTATTTTATTTACTTATTTGTTTTCTTTCTTGTCTATTTATTTATTTACTTACTTTTAGCTTTTTTATGTTTATTTTTTCATTTATAAAGTTATTTGTTTATGTATTTGTCTATTATTTTCTTCCAACCATTTTCAAAAACTTTTTTTTCCTGTGATTAATTAAAAACAGCCTTTCTACTAATTAGACCTCCCCAAACCTCACATCTTAGCGAAATTCCTGTTGGAAATTCAGTGATAATGCATGTGGCAATGCTAGCAATTAGTTTCTTCTAAAGCCTATCCAAGTAGGACATTCAATTGCTTGTTGTACGAGTATAGTAAAAGGCCAAGGGTTAAGATATGGCAATAGGTCGGTATTTATGGCTACCTGGCATGCCAATGTGCCAACAAGGTGAACAATTGGCCAAAGATTTGATTCTGTAGATTTAGTTTGACTTAAGATGAAAATCTTAGGTTTTTACCTTGGTGCAAATAATCCATCTAAAAGGTTGAATGGTTAGAAGCAGCAATAAGAAACACTTTTCCCATATGTTAGTAGAGCAACAACTAGTTTAGATGAATGCTGCTTATTTTTCATAGTTGCTCTAGCTCAGTAAGGTTTTTCTCGTTCATTGTATTACTCTGAATGTTTGAATTACAAAACTAGGCAACCAATTTTCCAATTTACTAGGGCCATCATGGTTGATTTGAAAATAACATGTACAAAGCATGTGCTTATGAAGATATATATGCATGAAAACTCAAAAGCATAGAACTACAAGAAAGCGTAGTGGCTCTGCATAAAAAATCTTCATTAAACAGAGTAGTGAATATTCAAGTAACAAATATAAAATTGACTTGTCCAGAAATAAAACAATTAATTTGCTTCATCCATAGTAAGTTCTATTCTTGGACGATTAAAAATTGTCCAAATTCATAAAGGTAAATTAACAAGACCTAACAGCATGGAAGCAGTTTAACCATCCAATAGAAAACAGATATACAAAAAGCCCCAACCGACATAAACTGAAACCTACCTTTGAACAATGGACTTTCTCAGAGA
Organism: Erythroxylum longipes; assembly: GCA_027563885.1. Taxonomy (NCBI): domain Eukaryota; kingdom Viridiplantae; phylum Streptophyta; class Magnoliopsida; order Malpighiales; family Erythroxylaceae; genus Erythroxylum; species Erythroxylum longipes. Next base: position 27,610,559 of record JAOQMS010000003.1, read on the forward strand.
GCAGCAAAGGTAATCTCGACTTGCATAACTACAAGTGAGTTGTATAGAAGTTAGTGAACCATATGGTGGGTAAACAAACATTATAGTTTGCATTTATCGCTTTTACAAGAGCACTAACATGCTTCTCGGATGTTTCTTGCTTAGCAACTTCAACATCACCATGATTTCCTGTAACATTATCACGATAGAGAGAGAGATTTGCATTTATTCTAGGCCGTCACTTTAAAATATTAGCAAAATAGCAATAATTTCTCTTGACTTACAGCAAAGTCTTTATTTTCTTATGTTCTAGGAGTAGGGGGAAAAAAAGAAGAACAACAGAAATAGAAATGGAGAAAAGAAGAAAGAAATAGAGAAAGCCCAAAAAGAGGAATCCAATTTTCCTCATTTAGATATTAGTTACACCATATTGTTGATTGAGAATCCTGTAGTTCCATTGTTCTTCAAAATCCCCTGTAGTTTGAATGCAACTTTAAAGGTCCCTGTGCTCTGATAATTAGTAAAACAGACCCTTCTAAAAATAAACTTCATATTTACATGTTTCTTGTTGGTTATAACCAAGTACAATGTGGAAGTAAAGAGAAAATAATTTGTTTAGTAATCATATTTCTATAGTTAAATTTAAACCACAAGGAAAATTTTAAAATCCAATAAAACAATGCGGGGGTCTTAGTGCAATTTACCCCATTTAAATTTTTTACCTTTACTAGATCTCATCTTTGAAACATTCTTCAATGGGGATCGTTCACTGTCACCAACTGGAACAGCACTAGCATTTTCCTCATCCTTTCCACTCTCTTTGTTCTCCCCAGCAAGGTCAGTACCAAGACCAGACTCAGAATCTGATGACAATGTCCAAACTGAATCTTTTTCTAACTGTTCAATAAGGTTTGCATTTGTCACAGCATAAGCATATGACATAAAGCTAAACATTTTCCTCAAATGCATTATAGAATTCAAACTGAAATCTCAACAGCAGCAATAAGCAACCCCAATGTGTGCATGCATGTGTGTGTGTGTGAGTGCGCGCACATGTGTATGTCAGCAAAAGAGAAAGAGAACAGAAAAGTTCATATAGCTGTTAAACTGCAGGAAACTGCAATATATGCCATCACAACTTAAAGGGATATAAGGAAAAAAACATTGTCCACATAGAAAAGTTAAAAGTGCCAAAAATCAACAACAGCGGCTGTGTTTTCTCGGAAATAAAACTTTTCAATGATATTCAACCTCCAATATTAGAAGTTATAGGGCCTACGTCAGTAGCATTCATAAAAAAGATGTGTCTAACCATATCTAAAACACTGTTAGGTTCTGTGAAATAGGTAAAAGTATGCACAAACATTAGCGCCTTATGTGAAACCAAGCTAGTGCATGATTCTTACATGAGATTCGATATGCTCATTGGATGTCAGTTTCTTAGCATTCTGCTCATCAAGCTCATCACCTATGCCGTTATCAGAAGAAAACGAAAATGTAACTCAAAAGCCAATATTTTACACATAAAACATAAAAAGTAAGTGTTGGCCGATCAATAAAAAGTGTTCTAATGGAAATAATTCTATCTGCAACGGTCAGAATAAAAACATAGCACTGGTTGACCAAAATTGAGTTTGTTAAAGAGAAAATCTGTTTTACCATCTCGTTTCTTCTTCTTCTTTTTTGATGGGATGTGATCTACTTCTGCTCTCGTTCTTGAAATCTTTGGTTTGGGAGAGTTATTGGGTGGAGTCTGATCGCTGCTTTTAGCATGGAACACGTTATGGCCTTTGTCTTCTAAGGGAACAGGAGAATCAACTTTATCACGCTTATGACTACCACCAGGTGAAGAATCAGAATCGGAGGACAAAGTGAAAGTTGAATGGGATGGAGCCTGTTAAAAAACTTAAATACCATTAACAGCACCAAAGCAAAGATTAACGAGTGTGTAAAATAGTGTATGTTGAAAAGAAAAGGAGAAAAAATATGAATGAAAGAGTAGTCTTTGGTAATGAGAACGTCTGTAATTTCAAATAACACAAAATTAGTATTTCCTAATATCAGCAGTGGAAGTAAGATACCTGGAAACAACGAAGCCAATCAGGGGAATCCTCCCTGGAACTGCTCATCCTGGAAAAAGTAAGCTATCTAATAGCTGTATTATTATTATTATCTCAAGGGCAAATCCAAGGCAAGACGAAAGAAGAGAAGATCAAATACAGAAAATCTATAATGCTAATCAAAACAAAACCCAAATACAGCTCTGCAGACAGAAGTTATTAGTTCAAAAGCTATTCTGATAGCTCGATTGGTTAAAAAAACAAACAGTAAGCAGTCTAAAGCATTGATTTCTCTTCCATATAAAAAGAGAAGGAATAACAAAAATTACTTTTGAACGAACAAGAAGATCACCTGTTGGGCACCGCAGCTCTATATTAACCACTTATTTGTAATAATCTTCTTCTTCTTCTTTAAACACGGGACCAACCAAGCCAGTAGCACTGCTCTCCAAACAGTCGGTCACTGTTACTCTGTCATGTAGCAATTTGGTACTGCTACAATACAAACCTCGATTCGTGAGACGGGTCGGGTTAGTATCTGTCGTGGGCTTACTTTATTATAGTCAAAAAGTTAAAGTGCACAATTTTTACAATTAAACGTTTAACAAGCCCTAATATTTTAAAAAATTCAAATTAAACCTTACCAATTTCAAACATTGATAATAAACTTAAGATAAATTTTAAAAATGCAAATAGAAAGCACAATCAAGCACCCTTCTTATTACTGAGCTGAGATTATATACAACTGGATAGAATAATCCAAAAACTTAGAAAGAAACAAAATAACATAA
>JAOQMS010000003.1:27623644-27639703 GCA_027563885.1 Erythroxylum longipes
ATGAATGTTTTTATTTTTCCTTTATTATGATGATTATTTTTTATTTATTAATATTGATTTAATTTGGTAGATAAGTATATCGAGGAATTCCCAGTTAACTATTGATTCTCAAAGTTCAAAAGGAGCAAAAAGAAAGTAGAACTATAATGAAGATGTTGTGCTAGTTTCCTAAATGGTTGATTTGTATAATGTGGGAACGTACAATGCTAATACGGGATTTAAAGTTAGCTATCTCAATGAATTAGAAAAAATGGTAGCAACAAAGCTCCCAAATTCAAATGTAAAAGTCAAACCTTACATGGATTTTAGGATTAAAAAAAAGAGTGGAGCATTGTTTATGATATGGTAAGGAAAGATATTGGAGGATTTGGATAGGATACCGAAAGGAAGATTGTCACTACTGAAGATAATGTATGAGATTCTTATTTAAGAGTAAGTATTGAACTTTTAACTTGTTTTAAGTATTTTCTTTAACTACTTTCTTGTCATTTATATAAATTATTGATGGTTTTTTTTCATCTTGTTAGAGCCACAAAGATACTGGTCAATTTAAAAGAAAGAGCTTTCTTTTCTATAATGAATTGATTGGGATCTCTGGAAAAGATCGTGCAACTGGAAACGACACACAAACTGCTGCGGACATTCTTCAAAAAATAGAAAAGCAAGAAAGTGCAAGTGGGATAAATGAAGGTGGTGAAGATCAATATAAGCATAGTTTGCATGACATAGATGAGTCCTTTACTCAACCTCAAACATCAAATTTTAAAAAACAAGCTGAAAATATTTCAGCAAAGAGGGGAAAAAGGAGTAATGACACGGAAGAAGCAAGTCGTGTAGATTCAGTTATTGTTGCTGTTAGGATGTTGTGTGATACTATGAATCAGATTGAAGAAAAATTGTGTAATAGTATTAAGACTGAAACGTATATTTAACGAAGAGTTGAACAGTTAGATAATGTATTGACTGAGATAGAAGGGCTCACAGATGATGAAAGAGATACTGTTTTAAGCAAAATTCCTGATCATCCTATACAAATACTTGCGTTTTTCAATCTTACACCTTCTCGCAGACTTGGGTGGGTAAAAAAGTTTCTTGCCACACATTGAAGAATATGTTTTGAAGTTTAAATATTTTGTCTAGTTATTTAAAATAGGGCTCAAACTGATTTTTTGTTCAACTAAATAACATTTTAGTACTTTAAAGCCCTATGTTATATTTATTTTCAATATCGTTCTATTGTTATTTTATATTACAATTGCGAATATATAATGAATGCTGACGTAAGTCAGACCAAATTCATGAAGTATATGACAGAAAAATTAACCACTGAAAAAATATTGAAAAGTTATAAGAAGAAAATTAATAATAATAAATTAATTATAAGAATAACAAAATTAATAATAATAATAAGGAATAAATTAAATCACAAATAATAATAATAATAAGGAAATTATTAACAATAAGAATAATATAAGAAAATTAATAATAATAATAATAAGGAATAAATGAAATCACAAATAATAATAATAACGAAATTATTAATAATAAGAATAATATAAGAAAATTAATAATAATAATAATAATAATAATGTAATTAGTTATGACTATAATACATATATTGGTTTTTATATTAGTTATTCTTTTATCATTCTAAATTGGTGCTTTCAAATCAAATATTTGAATAAAAATTCTTTAGCAATAAACTAAATAAAATAATACTTATTTTATTCTATTCATCATATATTCGATTCGTAAGAATAGTCATTAGATTACTTAACTATTCTAGCAGCTAAACCAAACAAGCTGTAAGTGTCAGAAGAAAGAAAGTAAGAAAAACTATAAAAGTTAGATCTCATAATAAAGTAAGTTATATTCAAGAATACTTAGTAGGGACATATGCCCTATATAAAAAAGAAAAAGAGCAGGAAAGGGTAAATATAAAAACGCCAAAAATCTAACCAAAACAGAATTATAGACGCACTGTACATGACAAAATTCGCAAATTATTTCAATCTATAATTGGATTAATCTTGCGAACACCTAAAGTTCATCAAACACGGTAAGTAGAGAATAAGCAATGTCTGTCCATCTCCATCCATCTTCTTACTCTGTAAGAGAAGCAAACATAAGGTTATCATGAACAGATTCTGAAAGAAGGGAGGGGGGCAGAGTGAGATGAGTGCCATATAGAGTAACATACATAGTTCCATTATTGTTAGTGTTCCTAGATGTGCTTTTGCAGAGAACAGCACCAACGCCATGAACATCCACTTAGAAATCAGAAAGCCAAAATTTGGAAACATAGGAGCAATAATATGGAGTTGATAGAATCTGGTAAGCAGTGCATTGCCAATTGGTCAAGTTGAGGAAAATGAAATGCATGAGCAGAAGTTCTGCTACATAAACCAGTATCATTAGACATCTGAGCATAAATAGAATCTTAAAGAGAGACATCAAAGTAATACAAGGGTTCTCTAACTTTCACGGCTTTCATCACCAGCTGATACGATGGCAAAAGTGAATCCCAAGTTAATTCTGGTATTGACAATGTTAGAGACCTACACATAGCATAAATAGCACGTGATCAGAATTACTTGGTTCCATTCTACATAATGCCAAATGTTGCCAGAAGTTACAAGGATTATATATGCAATTGTAAGAAAACTGGCAAAAGGGGCAAGAACATCGGTTAGCAAGTAGCATTGAGGTCTCACAAATAGCCTACGTTCACCTACTCAATAAACTAATTGAACAAATCGCTAATTTAAATAAGTATACTAGTCGCAAGAATGAATTTCAGGCTGATTGCCATGCAGAAGTGACCATGTGGTTTAATCTCACTAACTGAAACCCATATTAAGTTGAACTACATAGACAAATAAATTCAAACTAAACAGTCAACCAAAGTGTAACAAGCAATAGACAGTAAAAAACGGTCTACAAAATTCAGATCAAGCAATGTAGATGTTATAATGGACACGTAAGCATATATGAAAAGATGAACCAAAAATTAGTATACTTAAAAATGTATCAGGACAATTGACATTGGCTACTTCAGGCACTATGGCAATCTGTGCCACCTTGCACATCCGCGTCTAAGCTGCATAAGAATCACAGGCATGCTAGAATGGTCCTGAAGGAAGTTTAAGTACAGATGACAGACTTTGATGAGTGATGCCAAACAGGCTCAAGCAGCAGACAGGAAGCCGCATTAGCCTCACAGTAAAAGGTAGCACAAGAAGCAATAAGGATCTCAGTGGGTAAGGCGAATGTTAGCATTACTAACCTCTGGATTCTAAGCATGTCTTGCACTCCATATGCCAGTTTGACATAGGCTACATGTACAACATGTGCCACGCAGAGATGGTTTGCAGGAAACTTAAACTCCTGAATTCATCTTATTTGCTAATTGCACCACAATATGCATGACCATAAAGAGCTATGAACAAATATTAAATTGAAGACATTTATAAAAAAAAAAAAATTGAAGATGAGCTCATTCTGACGCAAAATAAAAATTAACATAGTTATTTTCTTAATTACCAATTATGTGCCACGCAGAGATGGTTTGCAGGAACCTTAAACTCCTGAATTCATCTTATTTGCTAATTGCACCACAATATGCATGACCATAAAGAGCTACGAACAAATATTAAATTGAAGATATTTTCAAAAAAAAATATTAAATTGAAGATGAGCTCATTCTGATGCAAAATAAAAATTAACATAGTTATTTTCTTAATTACCAATTTTCCTTAAATTGAAAAAGGAATTTTAGTTTATTTAAGTTTGTCCTTGTTGAATTAAAATTTAAGTCTATAAAGGAATAATAAGAATTTGAAATGCAAGATGCATACTTAGGAAAGAAACATACAAGATCACCTTGATTAGGAAGTAATTGCCGTGGTCATCTCGGCAGTGATCTTATTTAGGAAGTCTATTATTGTCAGGAAGTCTGTTTTTAATAGGAGAATAACTTAGCATATCAATATTCTACTTTACTTCCCGTCTATTTAAAAGGCATGACAATGAATAAGTGAGAAATTTTCTGTAAAAATAGTTGACATATAGTTTGTCAAGGACGAGTTTTCTAAACAGCAATCATAGGGCTTAGAAAGGAGAAAAACACTAGCAAGAGAAAAGAGGATTTCCCTGTGAACCATCCCATGACAAGATCCTACACAAGCACATAATAATTTGGTATTTGAGCCTGTCATCGTGGTCTACTCTATAGACTTCTCAAGTCGAACGGATGTCCTCATGAGAAACATTGATCAAAGGTTGTCTATGGGGGAGGACTACCAACAGTCCAACAAAAAGTTCTTGAACTCGCAGCTGGAGGAGATTCTGCAAAACTGGAAGGGGCGAGGTAAGAATAATGAGGTGGGGAGCATTAGTTGTACCTGTAGAGACCAAAGGGAGGAAAGAAGCGTTGGCAAGCCAGAGAATCTACTATTCCTAAGTATAATTTTGCTTCATATAATGGTACTAAAGATTCATTGATTTGGATCCATAAGTGTGAACAGCATTTTGAAAATCAGTGAATGCCTGAAGGATAGAAATTGGGGATGACAACATTCCATCTTAATGTAACATGAGGAGGCAGGTATGGATTCGGGGACATTTATGGATCACCTGAGGTTTGGTCCTCCAAGGAGCCTCAATCCCCAAGGTAAATTAGCCAACCTAACTCAAATAGGAATAGTGGAGGATTATCAAAAAGGGTTCCGATCCTTGCTGGCCTAGAATCACAGAGCTCACTATGAAGCAACAAACCAGCCTATTCACTATTGGTTTTATAAAAGGGTTGTGGCTGGAAGTAGAATTGAAACAACTGAAGAGCTTAGGATCCTATGAATCTGGCCCACACTTACGATCAGAAATTGAGGAGTGGTCAGGTCAACACCTATTGGGAGCGATTTGAGAGCAACCACTAGATGGTCAACTCCAGAGAAGGAAATTTATGGGGCAGCCTCAGTATTGAGAGCACAAATACGCATTCTTCAAGAAGTTAATCAAGGTAGAGATGGAAGAATAAAGGGCAGAAGGACTTTGCTTCAAATGTGGTGTAGCATTCCACTGGGGACTTAAATGTAAGTAGTTGTTCTTGGTAAAATTGTAGAATTCGAAGAAGAGGATAATAGAGGGCTAGAATATCCAAAGTTACCTTGAGTTACAACTTGAGTACAAGCTCTTTGTCCACGGGGAATAATGATATGTAAGATGCATTTTTTGGGGCAGTTTGGTTCCACTTCTGTTTTTTTGTTGTAGTTTTTAATTTTCACTTTCTGTCTTTTTCAAATAAAACCAAAAACTTGTTTAGTTGTTAATGTCAACATAGTTATATTTTTACTACTAATGCTAATTGTGTTAGATAAAATTTAAAGATAAATTATTTTAATTAATTAAATTTATTTTAATCTCTTATATAAACTATCAATAAAAATTATATATTTTATTAAAATAAATATTTTATATTTTAAATTTTATTTATAAATTTGAAACAAAAAAAACACATTTTGTGGTTTTCATAAATTTTGAAAATTGAAAAAATTCAAAACCAAAAACTCAAAAATATAGATTTTTTTACTAAATTTGAAAATAAAAATATAAACCAAAAAAATAAATAGAAACAAACAAGCACTTAGGAAATAAATATAAAAGACCGTCTTGATTAGGTTAGGCAATAGTTATCTTATTAAGGAAGTTTATTATCTTATAAGTTTATTTTTAGTGAGAATAAGTTAGCATATCCTTGTTCTATTTTACTTTCTAAAAACTCCTGCATTGACCCTATTCAGAATTTTTTTGCAAAAATAGTTGACAGAAACAAACAACCACCACAAGGCCTAGAAAGTAGGGATATGAGATTCGTATCGTACTAGCCAGTATCGAGTGGTATGTGTCGTACCGACCAAAAAATGGTACTACCGATATTAGTACCATACCGACTCAATGTACCAACTTATACCGACTTTTTCAGCTGGTATCAGTTAGTATTTAGAATATCTGTTGAATATCGAAAATTTTCATTAATTTATTAGATTTTAGGACTAAATTAAAAAAAAACTTCTTAACCCATATTACCCGATCCTCTTCCTCACCCTCACTCTTCTGACTCTCTATGTTTGTCTGCCTCTCTCAAATCCTCAACTCTCAATCTCACTGTCTAGTTACTACCTCCTTGGTGTTCTTGTCACCATGCATCTCTTGTCGTCACCACGCAGCTCCTCCATTGCTAGTTTGCCACACAAATGGGCCACCATAGCCACTTCCATCTTAGTTGTTGAATCTTCCATATTTCTATTATATGTTAGTTGTTTGGGGGAGTGATGATATTGGCTTAGGGTTTTAAGTTTTTAACCAAATGAATTAAACAAATGAAAGAACTCATGAAGAAGATGACAAAAAAGATATTACAACGTAAAGAAGAAATTTGGAAGAGAGCAATATAATGGGACTCATTGAATTCACAAATCTAATTAATGGTGGGATTCATTGGAATTTACAAAGAAGAGAGATTGATAGGATGGAGACCTTTTCATTGGAGTACTGGACCTTAAAATTGTAAAAGATAATAATATGCAGAGTAGAAGTAAAGTGCCCCATTCTAGTGCAACCATTCTACATTTGAAACATAAAGTATAACTATTTATTCATTATTATTACTAAAAATATAATTATATTTATAATTATAATTATTATACATCAATTTTATATAATAAAAATCTAATTCATCATATTATAATAATAATATTTCACTTTAAATACTTAATTTCTTTTGCATAAAATGTACAATATCCATTTACTAATGGTTTGCAATAAATAGTTTAAATTTATATCAACTCATGAATTAGTCAACCTCAAAATCAATAAATTAAAATAAAGTAATGGGTTAATCATTAAAAAAAGCCCAAACTTTCGTCAATTTTTCAATTATAGCTCGAACTTTAAAAAGTAACAATAAAATGTCAAAACTTTCAATTTTTTTCAATTCTAGCCCAAACTTCAACAAGTAACAATAAAATACTCAAACTTTCAATTTTCTTCAATTATATCCCGACTTTATCTGTTGCTCTCCTGATGCTCTCAACCCTTTGTTTTCTGTTTGTTCTTTTGACGCTCCAAACTACTCTCATATTACAACGTACTGCACCAGTAAGTTCTTCGTTTTTAGTTCGTTCTCCTTATGCCCTTAGTGTAAGGGCGTCGAGACTGCGTAATCTGAAAATCAAAGAGTGAGGGGGTCGAGAAAACAAACTGAAAAACAAAGGAAAAAACTAAAATCAAAGCATAAGGTCATCAAGACTGCGTAATCTGATTTACATCATTTTTAAACAATGGCGTTATTTCATTAATCTTCATTTGTTGTGTTAATTTTGGCTGACGTGTATTAATAGTTAAGGTTTCTGAAACAAGTAGCAAGCCACGTCAGCATATTTAATGAAAACAATAACGTCGGGCTAGAATTGAAAAAAAAATAAAATTTAAGCGTTTATGCTACTTTTTGAAGTTCTAGCTAGAATTGAAAAAATTTGAAAGTTTGAGCATTTTATTGCTATTTTTTAAAGTTCAGGTTACAATTGAAAATTTGACAAAAGTTTGGGTTTTTTTATAAGGAATTCTAAAATTCTTTATAATAGTAAAGTTACAATTTAAACATGTGCAATATATGAAAAATGATATTAATAAAAATAAAGAGATAGTTATTATTTCAATTTTATATTATTATAATTTTTTATGTATGATTAATATAATATCACAATATATGGATAGACTATTTTGTAATTTTATGAAATTCATAGACTAATTTATAATTTTAAAAAATTATAAGAAACAGTAAACACTATTGACCGGTACTGATACCGTATTGTACTAGAACTAAATTTGGGAAGAACTCTAACAAGAGAAAAGAGGATTTTCCTATGAGTCATCTCCAGATTTTCCTATCAGTCATCTCGTGACTAGATCCTACACAAAAAAACATATCACAATCCTAGTTAGAGTATGACTCAATTTTTATTTGGATAGGATTAGGAGGAAGAGTGCAAAATTGATATGTAAGATTATACGTTTCAAGTACCAGAGAGTGAAGAGAACTTTCAAGTTATGAATTTCAAAGTAAAAAGTGTGAAACTTTCTCACCTAAAAGTGATTCTTAAATATGATAAGTGATTTCTAAGTACTAGGTGATAATTCCTTGGAAACCCTATATGGGATTTCTAGAAGTTGCCAGAGTAAAGCTAAAATTTTTTAATGTAACTTAAATTTTAATCTTCTTCATTGATGTTAATGAAGAACTGAAGTAGAAGTAAAGACAAAAGGAAAGAGAGAACAAATTTAAAAGGAAGTAGTACATGCAAAGCCTACATCCACAAACACAAATATATTAAGGCTACATCTTTATTTGGGTGTTGTGTAAGTTTCGTAGTACAATTATTCCCTATTTATCAGGTCAAATATATTCTCATCATAAAAATATTCTTAATTAGGAGAATACAAATAATACTCTTTAATTGAATACTAAATCCCTCAGATATTCAAGATTCCTTCCTAAGCTGATAAATAGATACTTTTTATTATCAGTTTGGGTATAAATTCTAACTGAAAGAAGAAATACCAGAAGATATTCACCAAAATAGAGAGATAATGGATGCAAATAAAGAAACATAGGATCAACAGCCACCATGTAGAAAGTGAAGAGAAAAGGAAACAAAGAATTTACAAAAGGTTTTGCCTTTATGTTGTTTGACTGTGAAGCCTACATACACTGCCATTAAATCTACATGTTTATTAGGTACCTGATCACAACTATAATGCTGATTAAGATGATATATATAATATTCTTATATTTAATACTAAGTTCCATTGATATTCAACAATATATATTATTTTTTCCTTAGTTATTTGATTTTAGCATACAATTAGTCCTCTATACGTCATACATCAGATCCACTTTTCAAACTATTGACAAATGGCAGTGTGCTTGAAGTAGAAAACAGTACTTGACATTGCAAAGAGAAGCAAAATGAATATCCATCAAAGTTGCCCTTAATCTACTTGTCTATAATTATAAATACCTTTGTCATTTGGATTAAATCTCAATGCTGCCCATGGCTTCTGGTCATAGAATGCCGTCTAATGAGTTTCTGTCCAGGAGTTTGATGATCATCCTGTGAAAATCCATGACAATATTAAACTCCAGGCAACATAGGCAACATAGAGATAATATAAACTACAAAGACTTGCCAACAAAGTTTAAAAAAGGATCACAAAACACAGCTAAAAAACTGTAACCAAGAAACTGTTAAAAAACAAAAATTCATGCATTTTAATTAGAAAAGCTTTTACTCCTTTTAAAGTCTAAACTTGAATGGGAAAGATATGAAGGTAAATATACTGAGAAACCACCAAAGACAAGAGACAGATCCTCCATTAATATTCTCTCTAGACCAAATGGGACAGATTGATAACTTGTCAACAATTTGCAATGAGATTTGATAAAGAAAGGTGCATACATGGTTACTACGTGGTAATTGGATAAGTTAATACTAAATTGACAGAATAAGTTCAAATTTCAGAGACATCATGAAGAGTACAGGGAGGAAGCCTGCACCACCTAAGTTTAATTAATTATTTTCTATAAGATGAGCATGAATATAATATGAGAAAACATAGTAAAGAAGATTCTGCAAGAAAGATCCCTCCAACTGCTTGACAATCTGACAAATTTATCAATTCCAGGGGCAAAATATAACTGACCTTGTACAAAGAAGCTGCTGACTCGGACTCAACTGTCTGAACTGGAATTTGTCCCACAGTTCGTAATGTATCCAGTGCATCCAATGTTAGCTGCCACCCACATAATGCATCAGCATCAGCATTGCTTCCAGATCCGTGACTGTTACAACCAGCAGCAGCTACATTTCCATTGACCCATGGGCAGAACTGGTTGTGATAAATAATTGGGTCAAACTCCATAGTTTCTTCATAATTGCTTTCACCCTTTGGAGGCCCTGAACATCAAAGACCATACATTAACAAAATAGCCAGAAGAAAAGAAAATAATACGGGGGGCATGCCTCCAAACTGAAACACTCAAGAAATTTGTCTACCGAACATTTCTCTAGTACCTGATATTGTTTTTAGTACATGTATAAGATTATATATAACAACAACAAAAATCCAAGAACAATTTAACTCACCTCCAATAGCAAACTGCACTCAGTGTCTTGTCTCTTAACAACATTAAGGCTTGCCAAATATGGATTTTAGCAATTAAACAAGAAGGACGACTGATCAAAAAAATTATAAGCCTAATGTCTAGTTTTAGTCATACATTGCAAACTACATGTCAAAGCACTCTAGTTTTGGTCATACATTGCAAACTACAAGTCAAAGCAGTCTATTATATAAAAATGAACATTAAGAAAGCTGTACAAAGGAAGATTTCCAAAAAGAAGGAAGCAAGAAGATAAGCGTGTAAATTCAGCACCATATTTACAATGCTTAACATGTATCCATGCGTGAGTGCAATCCAGGCAGAAATGGGATAATGAAAATGGAAGGCGTACCTATACCATTAGCAAAATTTGATTCTATATGTAGACAATTGTTTGTAAATGATGATTTTCCAGCCTTAGTGACTTCTTTATCAGCTGTTTCATAGCCTGAACAAATGTTTACATTACAAGAATGAGATGGATGGGCATTTGTATCTAGGGCTATCTTGCAGCTCTGGCTAGCCTTTTCACCACTTTCAACCGACTCAGCCTTTGTCAGGCCATCTATCTTTGAGCCACTATCAGCCCTTTCCAACGATTGAGACAACATCTCATGGCTATCACCATGAGGATCTTCCCTATTTAGTTCATCGGGGACAATCTCATCCATTAAATCAGGATCAGGAGCAGATTCACCAGTCTGACCTTGATTTTCAGCATAATCTACTCTAGGTTCTACGTCACCAACTACACTGTCTGTTCTATGAACAGAAACATCAGCACCGTGAATTTCAGCTTCATGACTAGCACACATACCAACACTTCCGCCACTAATACCAAAACTAAAACCATCCCTAGCATGAGCCGCCACTGTTTCTGCATTAAAAATTTCTTCACCATCATTTGTACTGCTGACACCCATTTCTCCAGCAGTTACTGCTGTAGCAGGTCGGAAACAGATGCTTTGCTGTCCCTGATTGCTATAATTAAGTTCTGATGTCTCATGCACGTCCAGATTTCCATATGTACTAGAAGACGGGAAATGAGCATCATCAACATCTGCTGGGTAGTTTTCAACACTTTCCATAGAGTCATCATCAGCATCATGATAAACAGTATCCATTGCAATAACAGATGATGCACGTGTTGAACCTCTAGCTGATGGGATTCCTACAACTTGATCGCTTCCTTGAAGATACGAAGTAATTCTGTTTCCATCTGCACATGTCTCAAGACCCACTGAATGACTGGGCCCCGCACCAGATGAGTCTCTTCCATATGGAGAACAGTATGTGTCAAGAAAATCTGTTTCTCGAGCACGTTTTGAGGGCCCAGCAGAAAATTGTCTTCCATCTGTGACTTCATCACCATCACGATCAATTACAGTTCCTTCAACACTATCAGCTGGTTGCATCATCAAGTGTGCTCTATCATCTGAGCTTCCACCTATTTCCAAGCTCCGTTTACGAGAACTAGGTCCTCTTGATTCATATGATGCTGCTCGATCACCAACTTCACTGTCAGAAGGTTGACCAATCATCAAATCCCTTCCCATGTCTGCATTATGACTGTTTTCAGGTATTGTTGTCCTGTCTGCCTGAGTAAAAGACAAACCCCCTGCCATTGTAAGATTCAGATCAACTTCTGAATGTTGCAGCAGTTTCCCCTCATCTGTTGTTGCCACTTCATCCCGGTCTTCAGTCAGTTCTTTCTCTGCATCATCAGTAGCAACCCAACCACTGATACCACTGGCTGCACTTACTCCGCGTGTCAATGCCATCTTTTTGCTCACATCAGGAATATCAATGTTGTTGGGAGTAAAACGAACAGGCCTTGGTACAGTTGAGAAATCCAATACTCTGACGGTAGCACCACACAAGCTACAATCCAGCAAAGGTGATCTGAAGTCACTTCTAGAATCTACAGCTAGCATCTTAGCCTTCCCAGTCCCTTTTTTGCCAGAAGAAGAGTGAGCTTTCATGCTTGGTACAGGTTCATGTGAAATACGAACCTGGGCATGAGCAGGGCCAAAGGAACACCCATTTCTTGCTGAGTGAGCAGAATGCTCTTCACAGTCTTGAACATTTGAAAGCCACCTTGGCTCCCATCCACAAAGGCTTATAAGCCTTTGGGCCTGTCAAATGAAATAGACAAATCAAACAGAAACAACTAAAGCCAAACAAAGACACATAATGTAAATGAATAATCAGCAGATTCATGCAGGAAAGGGGCATAAATAAATCTTACGCGAGAATATAAACAGAGGACCCAATCTCGAGAAGCTTCATATTCTGGTATACTGTCTGACTTACAATTTCCTTCTCCAGCAGCAAAGTTCTGCAACTGGGAGAGAAAGCGATCAATCTGCTGCCCTCGAGAAACCCTCATTTGTTCAATTGCTGACACAGAAATAACAGGAAGAAATTGAAATTGCAGAAGTCCATCACATCTATCTTTATATCCTGCAATTAAGGCAGACTGAGGGGTTGGAGGGAACTGCACCAAGCTTTCAGGGCAGCTATTTCCCTTCCAAGGACAGCTAGCTTGGTGGCCAACAACCAGTTGCTTGGCAAAGGCTTCACCAGCATTTTCAACTAAATACAAGAAATGCAAAAGAGAAGTGAGATGAATAGTGAACACTAAAAACAGCTAAGATAATTAAAAATGACAGGCATAATCAGTTTTGGGCAATCAAACAAAGATCACCTGCAAGAGAAAAAAGCAACACATGCATACATCAAGCCATAATGCAATTAAGAAATCAACAATGTATTTAGAAAAGTAAGCAAAACAAATTCATGGTCCGGGATAGTAGGAAAGGGAAAGATATAAAGAATTGCCACAAATCAATTTCAATACATAAATTCGGGAAAACAATTCATAAATGTAGTAAAATCAGAGTGACAATTAAAAAGAAAAAGGATCTTATTCAATTATTTGCCAACCTTAATGATGTTGATCAAAGGCCTAAAGAGTAGGCCAACTTATTAGGTACTATTATATGGAAACAAATTCCGTATGATGATATTAACATAAATGTGAAAATTGCATGCTTTCTCACAATAGAATTTTCTTGATTTCAAAGACCAGTTCTAGTAGGCAATTATCTACCTGCACTTTATCCTCATATCAGAAGATCATATCATCTTAGTATATCCTCTGTTTAAGAAAGGAAGAAAAAAAAAACAGAGACCGAGAAATGGGGTAATCGTCTTGATTAGTTGAGTATCTCTTCAAGTCACAAAGCCAACCCACTTACCACTCCAAAAAACACTTAAAAGATAAGAAAACTTTTATGAAGGGTGAGAGTCAAGTGTCTCAAAATGAACAATAATAAGGTAATAAAAAGGATTCTAAGCAACACGGTTTTGATAGCAAACCTTCCACAGGGCTCCATGAAGGTGACAAAGCAAAATTCAGGCATGCATCACATGATTCACACACAATTTTATCAACATCACTACTCATCCAACCTCTCTGAGCACAAGCCAATGAACTGGCTGCCTGCAATAACATATAGACAAATATTCTTAGCATGTCCCAACTCTATACCTAAATGTAAGAAATAGAAGCAAGCACCTAACAAAATATTCAGCCTGGCATGAACTTCAATTCTTCATTTTTCTTTTTAAAACCAAACATCATTAACTGTTTTGAATAGTCTTCAAATGAGATTTTTTCGATTAAGATTAAATTACGAGTTAAAATTTACTCAGAGTGTTGAAAATATTCAACCCCTACTTGAAAGCACTCTTAAGCAAGAGAAAATTCTTCTTATAGCTATAGTGGAAAGGTTTAAATCCATCAAACAATATGTGCTACGGACAACTTCCTCAATACTAAAAATTCATCTCATTTCCTTCCCACTTGTGCAAGGAATTCTTGAACACAAAGTTTCATTTATAGGATAGCCTCAGTTATCCAACTTCAAATTATTGGGTTAAAATAAAGGAGCTGTACAACATGGAGAATGTTTTTTCCTACAGAGCCACACATTTATTAAGCCTTTAGAAAAGAAACAAATAAAGATCTTTTAAAGGAATTTGACAAGAGAAAAGACAAAGACATCGCTCCCTCATGAAAGATATCAATATTTGAGTCGAGCAAAAATAATAAACAAAAAAAGGTACTAGTTCTCCACAATTCAGATGGCATTGATGAGTTAAGACAAAGGAAAGGCAATCACAACACTGAATATTGATGTATAACTGCCAAGATCAGTTAATAGAGTACCTTGGGCTTTCCAACCCAATTTGATGGCTTAAACGTAGACAACCGCCTCAACAAGTCACCCCTTTCCCATGGTCTGCATGAAGGTCTTGATGATCCAAGAACAGAGCCGCCAGCACTGGTGCTCAAAGAGGTCCATGGCAGCTGTGAACCAATACAAGAGAGAGAAGCTGCTTTGGAATTACGAGCATGACTTGCTCCCTCCATACCACCAACATGTGAAGCAATTGCAGGCGAGGACGCTTCAGCAGAACTAAAGAACGGGAACATAGATCGAGCACTATTACAATTCACCATCCAATAAATACAAAAAAAATCGACAACTTTCAAAAAAAAGAAACCAATAGATTTACATGTTAGAGAAGTAAACCAGAGCAACAGACACTCCAGATGGTCACTAAGTTCAGCTCAGATTGTTACTACAAATTGACGGACTGAATCTACAATTATACAAATTCTGTTATCATGAACCTATCAATACACGTTAAGTTGGTACCCGCATCACCTAAACACCAAATTCAAAAACCCTAATCCCCAAAGCTCGACAGAATTCAGAGACTGAAGCAACAACTAAAATCCCTAATTCGTGTTAGCGAGAAAGCGAGTGAGATTGATAGAGGTGGAAAGAAGTGATTACGTACCTGGCAGCAGGAGTAGGATCCATGGTCCCTCCAGAGCTGATGTCTTCTTCTCGCATTCTCGTTCTCTTCAGACTGTGCTGTTTCTTTTTTCGTTAACTTTCGTTTCCCAAAGCAAAGAACAGAGGAAGCGCGTGAAGCGTGTTGGCTTATATCGTGACAGTATTGATCCTCTCGTGCCTGTGTGGTCAATAGTCAAACCATCGTTCTGACACACAAAGGTTAATGACTTATTAATTCATGTCGTAAGATGGGATATAATTTCAAGTTTACAATAAAATTATATTCTCCTCGCCATAATTATATTTATATTCTTAAAATTTTCGATTATATAATCATAAATCTAGCATAATATTGAGCTTGTAATTTGTTTGGATATAGTATTATAATAAAATTTAATCATTATCCAACTTTTAAATATTGGTATGAATTTTGTATCGTATCAACCAAAAAATGATATAAAATATGAGTGTTTTGTACTGATTGGCATTCGTTTTCGTAAAATTTTAAAACTTTAAGGACTGAATTGTGAAAAAAAATTAAATCTAACAAAATAAACACCACGTAGACCACTCTCACATCTGTTGTGTCTCTCTCACCTCTCTACCCATCTTCATAGTTCATTCTTAGGAATGTCAATACTGGCCCGACCCATAGTCAAGAGTTTGGCCTGGTCAAACCAACTCATGGGCCGGACTACGGGCTAGGAGATTTTGGCCCATGAATAGACGGGCCAGGGGAGACGGGTCATGGGCAGCCCGCTGCCCGCAACAGTGGGTAGACCGGTCGAACCTGCCGGGCCTGTGGCCCCTGACCCGTCCACCCCCAAAACGACGTCTCTAGGCCTCCCTCGTCACTCTCAGACTCAGTCGTCCCTCATCTCTCCATCCCATCCGCCGCTCATCTCATCGTGACCCAGACGCTATCTGCCTCCCTCTCCCTCCGTGACCTAGTCGCTGTCTTCCGTC
>JAOQMS010000003.1:27656946-27670750 GCA_027563885.1 Erythroxylum longipes
AATATTTTTTACGAACCAACCACTATCAATAGTAATGATAATCATTCCTTCATCTTAACCAACCATCATAATTATAATGATTATATCCATTCCCATTCCTCTCTATATTCATTCCCATTCTCATTCCCATTACCTTCTATAAACCAAGCGCCCAATTATGCTATTTTTGAATTATTAAAAAATAAATATTAATTTTTTCTTATTGGATTTGTTTGGTAAATGACTAATTAACTTTTTTTTTTTGATAGATTGAGAAGTATTTAGGTGTTTCACTGTGTCAAACGCTGATAAGCATATTTAGTAATCAGTTGATTGGGTTGGTGGATTGAACTTAATCCACTGTTTTTGAAAATACTTTTATGAAGAGTATTTTCCTATGGCGACGGAGAAATTAAGAGACAAAAAGACTACTATGTTTAAAAGTTGTTACAAAATACAGGAGAGGAGATGAGAGAGATAGAGATACAAATAGAGATAGATAAACATAAATTGTGAATTCAATTTACTCAAAGTCAAAAAAATACTCTAGTTTGTTCAAAAATTAAACCAAGTTGAAAATTTTTCATTAATAAAATTTTGTACTTCATATCGGTATCATTATTTTTAAAAATTATTCTATTTTTAATTAAATAAAATAAGTATCATTGGATTTTGTATTGTACAATACAAAAACTGTTAATACTTGGATTTTTTACTAACCAAAATTTTCTATAATGTTATATTCAAATATTGGGTTGGGCTGGAAAGTTTCCAGTTGTATTTATTGTATTTATTAATACTTGGATTAAATTTTGTAATTAAGAAGAATTAAATAATTAAATTAAAAATATATTTTATATTTAAATATTTTTAAACATAAAAATGTTCCTACAAATAGTTATTATGTATAAAAAATTATTTTAATATTAATTTTAATAGATAAAATTATTAAAAATATTTTTTTAGTTTTAGTTATAAGATAAGACTAATTTTATTAAGGGATTATATTTTCATATAATTAAAAATAATTTTTATACTCATTAACTACTATACTTTTTAGTTTAGTTTCAAACATTAATTTAAATAACTATTTTTAATTTTAAATATAGGCAAATAAGTTTTAATTTACTTAATTTTGACTCGTTGAAGCAAATTGAAATGGAAGCATAATTCTTATAAGAATATTAAAAGAAATAATAAAATATAATACTCATGTCTTTATAAATGGTTTTTTAAAGTTATGCGTTCATAAGTCATTTTATACATAAACAACTAATATTAAACAATTTTTTATCAAACATCTTTAAATAAAAAATTAATATTATCCGTTAATCAAATTAACTATATTAGTCTTTTGTCAGCGAACCATTGATAGAATTTGCTAATCACTGTTACAATATGCTAATTATCAGAAAGGACCATTATCTAATTGATTATTAAGTATCTAAAACATATTTAATAATTCAAAATAATAATAAAAAAGTACGCCTTGGGCTATATCTGGCCTAGAGATAGGATGTTGGCTGGGCCTAAAAAAGAAAAAGCCCATCTTCTTTCTCTACTTCCTCTCTCCCAACTCCCAAGTCCCCTAGAAAGATAATAAACTTCTTAAAACCCTCCGACAAGGGGTTTAAGGAAGTCGGAAAATGGAGGAATCAAGGAAGAGAAGAAGAGCACCTGTGTTGCCATGGATGAGAAGCCCTGTTGATGTCAGTCAATTCGAAGAATGCCCTCTTCATCTCCTTCCTTGCCTTGATACTAGGTATAACTTAATGGTCTCATAATATTTTTAGTTGAATTTTCAGAAAGTTATCTTTTTTGGTGTAGCATCTAGTTGTCGTTGGTTTTTTTTTTTTTGCTGTCTTGGTCTTGGAGTGCATTGTTAATTCTTTGTTAATTCAGGTTGAAGGCGGCGTTGGAAAACATGGGTTTCTCATCACTTTTTCCAGTCCAAGTTGCAGTTTGGCAAGAGACAATCGGACCTGGTGCTTTTGAGCGAGACCTTTGCATCAATGCTCCAACAGGTGGCGGGAAAACTCTTGCTTATGCTTTACCAATAGTCCAAATGCTGTCCAAGCGTGCTGTTAAACGTCTTCGTGCTTTGGTGGTTTTGCCTACACGAGATTTAGCCCTGCAGGTTTTACGTGCTTCTGCTTTTTGCCTCAAGTTATCACTTCCTCAGGTCTTGTAGTTATTATGCTGTGTCTACTAGGATTACTTGTTGATCTCTCAGTTATTATTATTATTATTAGATAAACACATCTGAATTGCTTTATGAGCTAGATATTGTATAGTGGAACCTGACGGAATTACTGTTTCATGTTAGATGGAATTAAAAGATTCAAATCATTTTGTGCGTTTTTGATACTTGTCAGCAGTGATTCCCGTTTGATCCTCTGTGCTTTTTGACATACTTTCTCTTTCTTTTAAACTGTACATGTTCATTCAACTGACAAGATGCCCTTTTCCTTTCTGGAATTCAGGTTAAGGAAGTTTTTGGTGCAATTGCACCTGATGTGGGTTTATCTGTGGGATTGGCAGTAGGCCAATCTTCAATTGCACAGGAAATTTTAGAGCTTATTAAGAGACCTAATACTGAGGCAGGAATTTGTTATGATCCTGAATATCATTTTAATGAGTTACAAAGTGCAGTAGATATATTGGTGGCAACCCCAGGAAGGCTTATGGACCATATCACTTCCACTAAGGGATTCACACTGGATCACTTGCGTTATCTTGTAAGTGACACATTGTGCTACCTCCAACTTAAATTTGTACTTTTGAATGAAGAATTTTATGTATTTCTTGTGAAAGATTTGGATGGAAGAAGTCTTCAACAAGTTCTGCTTTTATCTAATATGGCCTTGTTAGTTATACTTTCTGTTTTTAAGTTATTGTTAAGAGTAAGGATGTAATACTGAAGTTTCTTTCAAGTTGCATTTTTCAACATGATTGATGGATCTAGGATTGCATTAATAGTCAATAGTGGTGTTAGTGGATATGCAAAATCACAATTTCATTGATTTTTATATGTTTAATTTCACTGTGTAGGCCATACCCAGAAGCATATCATGTAATACTTGCCTTTTTTTATTAATCTCTATTGTAGTAAAAAGTGCCAATAAAACATATTGTTTTTAGGTTGTTGATGAAACAGATCGCTTGCTCAGAGAGGCATACCAGTCGTGGCTTCCTACTGTACTCAAATTAACTGATTCTTATGATGAAGACCTTATGAATCATGTTGATAGTATACCTACATTTGGGTTTCCAAAAACTATAAGGAGATGGTGGGTCATGTATATGTCCCTTGTATATTTGGTTTGAGCTTTGTCCTGTTTCCATTGACAGCTATGGTTGCCTACCTTAAAATGAAGGAATGATGTTTATCTTTCTATCTTCAAGAATTTTGTCGTGCTTTTGAACAATGAGAATAATGTCTCCAATTGATACTTGCAATGATGTCAAGGAAATGTTTTCTTTTGGGTGAAGTAAATTTTTACTTGGATTTTCGGAAGAATTCACATGCCCTTTAATGTTTTTACTACTGTTTTTTGTATTGTTATAATTTTTGATTTGTTTGGCCACTTACGCTTTACATTCAGTGGTGTTGAAAGGGGATTTAAGGGTAAGCCTTACCCTAGGCTTGTGAAGATGGTTTTATCTGCCACATTGACCCAAGATCCAAGCAAGATTGCTCAACTTGATCTACATCACCCTTTATTGTTGACAACAGGGAAAATGCGATATCAACTTCCTGAAAAATTGGAATCATACAAAGTGGTATGCTAACATAATATGCTCAATTAGATAACAGTATTGAAATTCATTTTGTGGTAGCTCTCATGTAGAAGCCTTTTGTTGAAGCCTAAGAATTGTTGTAAAGGGGATTTTATCCATAAGAATGTCATTGATAAAAGTATTAACTTGGGATAGCTATTACATCACAAATCATTTGTTCTATGTTCATATAGATTTGTGACTCCAAGTTGAAGCCTGTATACTTGACTGCGCTTCTACAAAACTTGGGAGGAGAAAAGTGCATTGTGTTCACCTCCTCTGTGGAGTCAACGCATCGATTGTGCACCTTACTGAGCTTTTTTGATGATTTGAAAGTCAAGGTCAAGGAATATTCAGGTCTTCACCGTCAATCTGTAAGAAGGTAAACATGGATCAAGTTTCCTAGTTGTTAAAATGCATATCAAAAACTTTTTTATTTCTTGTCTCTAATTATATTACGGGATAAAGAATTATAAGGTATCAAACTTTTTTAGATTTTTACGCTCTAGTGTTCAACTTTTTAAAATTTTTAATTGAGTATTTAAACTTTTAAAAATCAGGCAACTTATATCAAAACTTCGTTTCTATTAATATTTTACTAGAGTGGTCGATGGAGCAGATGAAGGCTAACATTTGGAAGGAATTCATGGCTCTTCATCTTCGTCTTCGTCACCTAGTTTTTAAGTCTCCTATAGCGAACACGTTGGTAATTATGTATCTGAAATATGGTCACTTATTTGATGCTAAAAATCATGTGAGGAAGAAGATTACAGGTAGTCTCTTCAAATGTTAGTCTTCACGTGTTCTACCACATTAGCAAAAGGTTAACAGAGACAACTTTTTGAACATAGATGTCCATCTTTTAAAAGTTTAAAAACTTAATTGAAAACTTTAAAAGGTTGGACACTAAAATGGAAAATTTAAAAGAGTTTCACACTTTATAATTCATTATTCATTATATTATTATTGTAGCTTTTGTTATGTGCTATATTTCTTCAAAATATGTAGTTCTTATTGAGAGAAATGTTGGTCACATGGTTGCATTGTAGTTCTAGTTACTATCAACCATTACTGCAGAAATGTTTCTTGGTATTGTAGTTAGCTGTTTATATTTTGGGCTATTGTGGGAAAATATAATCTGTTTAATTATGTCTATGTCCACAAAATCTGGTACTAATTATGTCAATAACATTAGGAAAGAGTATCTCATAAATCATGGGATCTAACAAATCTGTACAAATTTATTTCCTATATTGTACTAGGGTTAGTAATGCTAATGTATGTCTATTAGTTACAAATGATAAAATTTTGCCTTCAAATTCTGTCATTTCTGTCAGGGTATCAGACTTGTAGGTTTTCTTAGAACTGAAACCTTTGGTTGTTTAGCCATTCCTTTCCTTGTAATTTGTTTTTTTAATATCAAGAGTATTTTTGCCAGCCTTCATTGCTGGTTATTTCTACTTCTTGTGAAAGGCCTTAATTGCTTAAATAAAAGGTTTTTAGTCATTGGATATGTCAAAAGTTGTAGAGACAATAGCTACATGCTAAATAGAGGAGGTTGTTCGGTCTCAACAACCTAGAGAACTCCAAAGAACGCTTCACGCTGGAACCACAGGCTATGGACAACTTAGCTATGGTGTTTAGTGATAGCAATAAATCAACCATAAACATGGAAAGAGCATCCTTCTTTAAGACTAGAAAGACTAATCAATCAAAGGCTCAAAACTGTGACAATTTGTGGTGCGCTTATTGCAAGAAGGCATGCCATACACATCAAAAATGTTGGAAACTTCATGGAAAGCCTCCAAGCAAAGAATGGGGACAAAAAGGAGAGCAGTCAAGGAGCAACAAACAAGTCCATGTTGCTACATCACAAAACAGTGAATTAACACTGCAAGAGCCAAGCAATCTCAGCTAAGAAGGAATTGAGAGGGTGAGATCATTTATTAACCCCCCTAAACACCCATCAGACACCTATTCTTTGGCATATTTAGTTGAGTTTCATTCTCTATTGGATTAAATGTCTCAGGTACAACCTTTGTCAACTCTTGGGTCATGGACTTTGGAGCTACCAATCATATGACTCATTCACCAAATGTTTTTTTATCTATTCCCCATGTCTTACTAGTATAAAAATAGCTATAGCTAATGATTCTTTGACAACTGTAATAGGTGTGGGAGATGTTAAAATAAGTCCTTTACTAATTCTAAGAAATGTCCTTCGTGTCTCTAAATTATTTACAAATCTTATCTTTATACGAAAACTCACTTAAGATTTATGTTACAATTTTTTTTTTTTTGTCAAAGTTATTGTGTATTTCAGGACAAGGATTTGAGGAAGATAATTGGACATGCTAAAGAATGGGACGACCTTCCTTAACTTGAAGCACTGAGTTAATAAAAAATTTTTAAGGGAAGATTACTTTGTTCTTTTATTTCATAATTTATTTCCTCCAATAAAGAAAAAATTGACTTTATCATCACGACTTGGACATCTATCTTTTAGGATTATTAAATTCTATTTCCTTTTCTATTTAAAGGTTTAGATGTCAACATTTTATTGTAAAGTGTGTGAATTTGCTAAACACAAGCGTATACCATTTCTAACTAGTAATAAAAGAATCTCTACTCCTTTTTCTCTCATCCCACAAACACACATCTTATTGCCCTTGGATCTAGTTTCCTTTGTTTTTGACTTTGGACATGGACAAATGATATATACCCAAATACTCTAGGAACAAGACTGTTAGGGGTTTGTGGTGCGGGGTAGAACATTGAGAGTTTTTCCATGGAACTGTTGAATCCTAAGATCTTAGAAGGAAAACGATTTATGAGATGAGTTTCTGTAAGAACAGCTTTCCCCAAAAAAGATTTAGGCATATTGTTTTGAAACATAAAGGCTCGAGTTGTTTCAAGGAGATGATAGTTTTTTCTTTCTACTATCCCATTTGGTTGTGGGATATTGACACAAGAGGACTCGTGGATTATCCCTTCCTTTTGAAAGTATGGGGTTAGAATTTGATTAAAATAATCCCTGACATTATCCGACTGAAACCTTTTGATGTGGACTCCAAATGATTTTTAACCATGGAACAAAAATTTGTAAGAACAGTATTAACCTCAGATTTGTGTTTGAGAAGAAACAACCAAGTGACATAAGTACAATCATCAATGAATGGGACAAACCATCTATCCCCAAAGATATCAGGAATAGGAGAGGGGTTGCAGATATCGCTATGAATGAGATAAAAAGGAGTAGAGCTTCTCTTATTACTAATTGGAAATGGTACACGCTTGTGTTTAGCAAGTTAACACACTTCACAATAAAAATGTTCAACATCTAAACCTTTAAATAGAGAAGGAAATAGAGTTTTAATAATCCTAAAAGATGGATGTCCAAGTCGATGATGATGAAGCCAAAATTTCTTTTATTGGAAGAAATGAATTATGAAATAAAAGAGTAAGGTAATCTGTTCTTAAAAATGTTTGATTGACTCGATACTTCAAGTTAATAGAGGTCGTCCTGTTCTTTAACATATCCAATCATCTTTCTTGAATCCTTGTCCTAAAATACTTAATAACTTTGATAAAAAATCATATTACAACATGAATGTTGAGTGAGTTTTTGTATAAAGATAAGGTTTATGGATAATTTAGGGACATGAAGGACATTTCTTAATATTAGTGAAGGATTTAGTTTAACATCTCTCACACCTTCTACAGTTGTCAAAGAGCCATCAGCTATAGTTATTTTTCTACTATTAGGGCATGGAGATTAGGTAAAAAATATTTGGTGAATACGTCATGTGGTCGGTAGCTTCAGAGTCCATGAACTAAGAGTTGACAAAGGTTGTACGTGAGATATTTAATCTAATAGAGAATAAAAACTCACTTGAATATGCTAAAGAACAAGTACCTGTTGGGTGTTTAGGGTTTCTAATAAGTGATCTCACCCTCTCAATCTCTTCTTGGCTAAGATTGCTTGGCTCTTGTGCTGCTAATTCACTGTTTTGTGCTGCAGCAACATGGACTTGAGCGTTGCTCCTTAACGACTCTCCTTTTTGTCCCCATTCTTTGCTCAGAGGCTTTCCATGAAGTTTCCAACATTTTCCATGCGTATGGTATGCCTTCTTGCAATAAGTGCACCACAAATTGTCACGGTTTTAAGCCTCTGATTGACGAGTCTTAAAAGAGGATGCTCTTTCTATGTTTTTGATTGATTTATTGCTATCACTAGCCACCATAGTTGAGCTGTCCATGACCTTTGGTTTAAGTATGAGTGTTCTACTTTCCTCACTTCAGATTAGTGCCACAACCTCAATACAACATGATGTTTGCCAAGAATTTGGATCTTGACTTGATCAAATTCGAGATTGAGTCCTACTAGAAAATCATAGACCATATCTTGCTCAATGAAGTCTTTTACAAGAGTTGCATCTTCTAGACATTTTGTTTTTACCACTTTGTGGTTATCAAGTTCTTGCCACAAGGATTTCAACTGGTTGGCCTATTCAGTGACTATTTTGTTTCCTTGTTTTGCAGCCATTGTTGTCACTTTAACTTCATATACTTGGGCTGCCTCCTAAGCTTTAGAGTAGGTTTGTTGAATTGCATCTCAAATATCCTTGGCAGTGTTCGCAAACATGCATGTGTTGCTAATTTCAAGAATTCTAGAGTTCTACAACCATGCCATAATCATGGAGTCTTCTTGATCTCATGCTTCAAATTGAGGATCTTCTGGCTTAGTCTAGTACTTGTAATGTGACTAATCTTTTCTTTTCCTTCCAGCACTGTACGAACAAGTTGGGAAAACTTTAGGTAGTTTTTTTCATATAATTTGTATTCAACATGTATACTTTGGAGTTCTCCAGGTTGTTGAGACTGGAAAACCTCCTCTAATTGGGATGTAGTTGTTGTCTCTACAACTTCTAATGTCTCCAAGGACTAAAAAAACTTTTGTTTAGGCAACTAATACCTTTCCCAGGAAGTAGAAATAGCCAACAATGAAGGCTAAGGAAAATACTTTGTTTTGATATGAACAAAAAAAAAAACAAAGTACAAGAAAGGAAAGGAATGGCTAAACAACTGAAGGTTTCAGTTCTAAGAAAACCAGCAGCTTTGATATTAATAAAGGATTTGAGATTTCTTGAGAAGAAATTGAACCAGATCCAAGTGAGTCTATATACAACCAGGATATCATATCTCAACTCAAAACCTTAAGGTAATAGGTTATTAGCCCTATCTTTATATATAACTCACTTCATTCTTGTACCTCTTTCCAATGTGGGATTACTTCACTTGTGGATCCATCTATATTGAACCAGCTTCCCCTTAATTCATAGCTCGTGCGAAGCCATTCGAGTCACTTTGTGAATCACCTATTCATCTGACCCAAGTCCATGAATCCTTATTCATCGGACTTTGCCGTTCTTCTGACCCTTGACTTTGTTTGTATCCCATAGCCATCATAACTCTTGTAAATCTTCAAAACCATGCTCATGGTGATTGTTTGAGCTCACACAAGGCCGCCTTCAGTTTACAAACAATATGAGCAGCCAATTTCTTTCTGTAACCTAGTGGAACCTCGATATAAATTTCTTCTTCTAGTTCTCCATATAAAAATGCATTTTTCACATCAAATTGTTGTGATTTCTAACTATAATTAGCTGCAAGCGACAATAAAAGTCTAAAAAGTATTCAGTTTTGCAACTGGAGCAAAAGTCTCTGAATAATCAATTCCATAGGTTTGAGTATATCTCTTGGAACCTTGCCTTGTATCTCTCTATTGATCCATCTACTATAATTAACTGTGTACACCTACGTCTCACTAGTTTCTTCTCAGCCGGCAAATTCACCAACTCCAAAGTTTTATTTTTCTCCGATGCCTTCATCTCCATATTCATAGCTTGTTTCCATTTCTCATTGGACAAAGCCTCAGAAAAGGTGGTTAGGATGGTAATGGTGTTCAAACTAATAATAAAGGCTTTATGAGATGGTGAACAATTTTTAACAGACAAATAATTTGCAAGAGGAAGGTCCTTTTCTGCACTCTCTCATTCCTTTTCTAATAACAGGAGGAAAATCATAGTTATCATTACTCTCTTGAAATGCATTTTCATTCTGTAATAAAGGATTAGTAATTGTTTGAATACTTAATTGAAAACTCTAGAAGGTTTGACACTAAAATGGAAAATTTTAAAGAGTTTCACACTTTATAATTCATTATCCCTTATATTATTATTGTAGCTGTTGTTATGTGCTATATTTCTTCAAAATATGTAGTTCTTATTGAGAAAAATGTTTGGTCACATGGTTGCATTGTAGTTCTAGTTACAATCAACCATTACGGCAGAAATGTTTCTTGGCATTGTAGTTAGCTGTTTATATTTTGGGCTACTATGTTATACATTTGACATGAGTAGTGTTTAGGTGCTCCTTAGTGAGAAATAATTGCTTGTCATTTTCTGTCTATGCTTTGGCAATGGTGAAGATCACGATATAAAATGGTAGGAAGTCTGGCGTGGAGTTATAATCAATGTGTATCAGTGTTTAAAATGTTGGTTTAGTGAATTTGAAAATTTTCAATGCAGCAAGACGCTAAAAGCTTTCAGGGAAGGGGAAATACAAGTAGTTGTTTCCTCTGACGCTATGACTCGTGGGATGGATGTTGAAGGAGTTAGAAATGTTATTAATTATGATATGCCTGCGTATGTGAAGACATATATTCATCGAGCTGGTAGAACAGCAAGGGCAGGCCAGACTGGACGTTGCTTCACATTGTTGCGCAAACATGAGGTTGGCCTTTTATTTGGATGATATTATATACTTCAGTAACTAGATTATTCAAGATAGTTGTTCTTATACATATATATATATATATAGATTCTTATTCTTGTCATATTATTTCTTATGAAAGGAGCAGCGTCTATTTTGCAAACCTACCTTGTCCCATGGTCATGCATTACATTCGTAAACAATTTTATAAAGATCCATAGAGATAGTAATTGAACCATATTGAATGCCTAGATTGTGGTATCCAGTTGGTGGGTGTTGTTGGTCACAGCCTGATGGGCTTTGATTGCCTAAGCAAAGTTACTGCCTTCAAATTTGTCAGATGAAATCTTATATTGCTGTTTCAATCTTCCCATCTCTTGCTTGCGTGAGTGTTGATTATCCTTCATTTTCAGGTCAAGCGTTTTGAGAAACTGTTACAGAAGGTTGACAACGATTCCTGTCCTGTTTACTCTGTTCCTTCGAGTTGCGTTGAATCATTTCAAACGACATACGTAACTGGTAATTCTCTTGGATTTGCTTGGCAGTTCATTTTCAGTATATGAATAAGCCTTTTATTCCTTCTCAATGTGTCAGCACTGGAGAAGTTGAGGGAGGCAGTTGAATCGGAAACATCCAGGAAGCTAGGCAGTCGTATCAAATCTTCAAGGGCCAAGTGAGAGTGGAAAAAATAGACCGGAACTTTCTGCCAGCGAAGCAAGCTGCTTGTAGCATAACATTTGTGTTTCTTCCTTGTGTTGAGATTTTCACTACTGAAAAGAAACATGATTTTCTTTCCAACTCTACCAGTTGACTGCAAATTACTTATTTCGCTTAATGTTACGGCATCATCCATTTCTCGCCGAGAACTGAAACAAGAATGAAATTGCTCTGAATCTCAAACCATCAACTAAATTTGCATCGATTATCGAAGAGCTTTGGACTTTTTACAACATTTGAGACTACAACAGACTCTTACACAGCATTCTGTTAATACAACCCATTAAGTGACCAAATCCATTTCCGTCGATTCCATCCATCGACTGAAAAGAACAAAAACAAGAGGTTTTTAACGACACAAAAATGTGTGTTTTGTGATCTGTTGGAAAAAGAGCCCGTCCGTAGCTGTCAGTGTTCAGGGATGAAAAGGGGATTTTTGAACCCCTCTGAGAAAGTACTTGGAATTCGTAGCAGTGGTGTTAGCAGCAGTAGCACAAATACTGCTGCAAATTGCTGATGAAATTGGTGACTTGGAGGAAGCAACAGGAGAATCATTTGCAGCGGCTTCTCTGTCCTCCTCACTAATTGTATCCAGCATCTTTGAAGCTCTGTTCCTCATGACGCTAATGTACTGTGGCGGTGCAACTTCTGAGATAAACCTTGCTATCCGGGAAGTAGCCATATTTGTTATTTGGAGCTTGTTTGGTAGTTTCGAGTTCTTTGGAAGAGAAGCTAAGATACATAGAGGACTCGATGGATGAGCACGGGCCAGAGTTGTGGGAGGTATTTATAAGGGAATGTTTTGGCCTAAACTTAGTCATTAGTCCTAATCTACTTAGACAAACAAATCTGTCAACTAGTGCCGCCACTCACTTTATGATATTAAATGCAAAGCAACCTCATCCTGGGACCATCTTCTAGTATGTGTCACACCTTGTGTGGAAAATTAGATTATCTTCAAAGATACGGTTTTTGTTGTTAACGTTGGCTTCCAAGTTTGCACTTTTTGGGAGATGTCAGTTGCAAGCCATCTGTCAGTTGTTTGCTTCTCAGGAAAAAAGGAATCTCTTGTACCTTTCTGATGACCTGCGTTGGAATAAACTGGAAAAGTTGTTATTTGTGTTGTTTAAGTTTGATTTGAATGGCATGCTAATGGGAAATTTTCCTGACAAACGTTGGTCTCTCAGTGTTTGAAATAAACAAAGTTTTTAAATGGTAAGATCAAATTTTGAGCAATTCCTATTTCCTTGTCTGTTTGCCAAGCTAATTTATGTTTATCATTAAAAAGTTTCTTCGTGTTGTACCTGAAAGGGTAAAACTTCACTGTGCCAGAAAGAACCAATGGAGTTGGGACAATAGGAGTGAATTGCCGGCTATAACTATGGCTTTAATCTTTCCATTAATCTGAGGTCACATCCGATCCAGCTAATTGACTCTCTAATATCATCTGATTCAGAGAGCGAATTAAAACCAAGACAAATTAATATGAACCATTTAGTCTGGAATTAGACCAATAATGTAGTAAGTCACGAGTCGCATCTAAGGGGCCAAATCCTGAAAAATTGATGCCTTACTAGATACGGATGGGCCATTGTCTTTGGTCCGTCGATAACTTGATCTTACATTTAAGTGATTGGTCACCTTCATTAATTATTTCTCCATCTCAATTCCCTACGGCTCCTCGGTTGCTTCTTATCCAGGGCACCAAACGGTGGTCACAGTGAGAGCACATCATGCTTAAGGACCACAGAGAAATTTCATGAGTTCCAAAAAGGTCTTCTCTGGTGGCTCTGATTCAAAGTCTTCAAAAGGGTCCCTTTCTTTTGTTCTTTCCACTTTATTTTCCTCACATGGAGCATCTAACAAGAAGATAGTAGGACGACAAGTACAGAAAGCAATATGTGCATATGCAAGGTTTAACCCAAAGGATAAGAACCCATATATATATGTATATAATTTGTAATCTAATACTTTCTAAGATACACATAATTATTTTTAAGACTGTTGATCCTTGTTTTCATTTATAGAAAAGCATGTGATCCTTTTAAATCCTAAGCTGCACATGACATGTCACATGCTGAAAACGAAGATACAATCAGAACACCACAAACGGTGGTCACGGTGGCTTGGATGGTGGTGATACACATAGTAAAAGAACTAAAGACAGATAGATGAGTAAAATATTTGCTTTGCATTTTCTGAATTCAGATATACAGATTTATAGTAGTTACAAAAGCTGAACGTTTCTACAACGTTGAGTTTGGTTACTGTCTCTGTCGGTAGAAACGGATAACAAAATACAAAAATTTTGTGCCTCGCAGTATTTGATTGCTGATTCTACTTATTTTTATTCTGATATAAATTTTTTGTTCCTTAAAAAACCGAAGGACAAGATTTCTTATTCATGTCATAGAAACAAAACACATAAAAGTTGGACAAAAATACCTCCACAACTAAGAGAAAGCAAGTTCATTTTTTTTACTAAATTTATTTTATTTATATTTTCTTATTTTAATTTAATAATTTAATATTTATAATTTGAATTTATATGACT
>JAOQMS010000003.1:27681079-27699731 GCA_027563885.1 Erythroxylum longipes
TGAGGAATTCAGTGTTTTGACATTAGACTAAGTTATCTTTAACCGGATAACAAGTAGTCTTATGTTGGATATTAAATGAATCATACGGAGGGATGTGAATGACGTAGATGAGATTTGTACCTCTTTTAAATGAGCGAGATATCATTTGAGCCTCTTGACAAATAGTGCTCAAATGAATTGATGAGGAGTCATCAATGTCATTTGTTATAGTCAGTCAACTTGTGAATCAAGAAACTATGATTAATCAAAGTTTGACATATATCATGCCTTATGATTAATCTTGATATCGTGTTACAAAGGGACTGAATTTGTAACCATGATTATAGGTTAAATCGGATTACTGATTCTCATTTGATTTGGGTAGTCATAATGTCTTGCTAGAGGCCTCTTATGACTTATGGGCCTTGAAGTGTGATAAAGCCCATTGCCAACATCAAATGATTCTACAGGGTTGCACACAAAGAGTAATGTGATTTAGCTTATTCGATTGGGCCTAATTTATTAGGCACTAAATAAATATATGTAGATATATTTATTGGGTTAGATTGAATTAAGTTGTCGGGCTTTTATTATATGAGATATAAGATGGGTCGAAACTTATTGGGCTTCCATAATCCTAATGGGTTTAGGATTACGATATTCTTATTCCTAATAAGAATAGGGATTATGGTTTCTCTATAAATAGAGAACTTATGTCTCATTAGATGATATACAAAAAACCCTAGCCACCTAGATCTAGCCGCTCGTCCTTTTTTGAGAGAAAATTGTGCAGCGTTCTAAAGTGTTTTAGAACGTGTTAGCACACATTAGCCGCTGCCCGGATCATTCATCCTCGTGTGAATGCCGGTAGAGGACGTTCGCGTGCTGCAGCATCTACAAATTTGAAAACAAATACCAAATCCGCGTCAAGAGGTAATTCCGTACATGTTGTGAAATTTTGGTTATACTTCTTGTTGTGCAGTTTCGGCTAACCAACGCATAAGACACGAAGTCCTATGGTCCATTCCGCTGCATATTGTGAATTCTCGGGCCATAGGTGATCCAACAAGATTGTACTAATTAGAGCTTACATATCAATATACTTGTGTAAACCTAGTCCATATATATAAGAGATTTATAATCATCATCAATTAATTTAGTAAAATCAATCGCTTTTACTTCCAATGATATAAGCACATTAAATTAGTTGAAACTTATTAAAATCTTCTTGTGTCCTTGCTTGTTTTCTTTCATTTCACTTAATCTTGTTGCATCTTTTTTCTTAATAATTGTGTACAACTTATATGCACTGGCATGCAAATAGTGTTTATTATTAATGAGCACAAGTTTTTCTTAAATGTTTTTGGGTGAACATGGTTATATGATAGGGCATGCTCCTTTCTATATTACAAAGGTGAAGACACGAAATAGAACATGTGTATATTGGAGTGAGGAAGTTTTTTTAAGGAAAGACATAGTTTGAGATATAGTGCCTGTATCTAGATAAGCAAAAAAGTAATAAATTATATAGCCTAGAATATGGCCATATCAAAGCTCATGTCCATGTACATGAAGAAGCAGTAAGTTATATAACATGGAATACAAATGTATCTTGTGATGTTATGATGAAACTGAAACCCTAGAAAGTTTTAACACTTATAAGAATCATCTTTGTTAGGATGAGATTGGTAAGGGACAAGTTGTATTATATTGTACATATTAAAATTTACATAAATAAACTTGTGTAAATCTTATATATATGAAATATCTATAATCATTATCATTTATCAATCCAATGAAATCATTCATTTTTTTCTCCCCAGGATGTAGACACACCGAATTGGTCGAACATCTTTAAAAAAACTTTTTGTTTTATCTGTTTGCTTCTTTCATACTACTATATTCCTGATGCATATTATTTCTTAGTTATTGTTATCAAAGTAGTTTAACTTGATAACAATTTCAATTATAAGATATGAAGTGGTGAAGTTTAATTAAAATAGAAATTTCAAGCAATGATAACAGAAAATGAAGGATTTATTGGCACACTAAAGCATACTGAAAAGCCTGTGGGAGAATACATTGGAAGATAAGATGAGCTAGATTATGAAGAGTTATAGACATGAGCAACTAGAATCATGCATCTTTATCTAGCACATAAGATCATATAATATGTTATGGAGATTACATCCCCTATAGAAATATGGATAAAGCTAGAGAGTAAATACA
The DNA here is from genome assembly GCA_027563885.1 of Erythroxylum longipes. Taxonomy (NCBI): domain Eukaryota; kingdom Viridiplantae; phylum Streptophyta; class Magnoliopsida; order Malpighiales; family Erythroxylaceae; genus Erythroxylum; species Erythroxylum longipes. Next base: position 27,683,288 of record JAOQMS010000003.1, read on the forward strand.
TATCGAAATCTCTAATAATCAAGTTATATCTAAAGTGGAGACTATATAAGTTAAAGATGTAAAAGGGAACCTATTTAGAACCACATATCAATATGTTCAACCAAATAGTTAGTGACATGATAAGATTTAAGATGACTATTGTGGATGAAGATAAATCAATAGTTATGCTTTATTTTTTACCTCTTTCTTATAAACATTTAGTGATGATGCTTACATTAGGTAGGTAGACAGTTGGTCTAAAGGATATCAATGTTCTGCTATTAGCTCATAACCAATAGAGACTAAACATTGATAAAAACTCATAAGTTGAGGGGCTTTAAATAAGGGAAAATCAAAATCATGAGAGGAAACAAAGTTAAGATGACTAGTCTCAAAAGAGTTCTAGATCTAAACTCAGGGGTACAGTAACAATTCGATGTTATAAGTGCTAGTAAACTAAGCATATTTTGAGGAACTGACTAAAAAAGAAGGAGAAGAATGATAAAATAAAAACTAATGATTCATTAAGGTATGTTAATATAGTATATAATGAGGATTTTTATTACAACAACTAAGACATACTTTGTGTTTTAATAAGCCAATTATTAAACTCATGAGTTTTGGATACAAACTACTCACATCATTTGGCACTAAACAAAGGATTATTTTGTTTAATATACGATAAACAAATTTTGTATTATTAAGTAAGGAGATAATAAAGCTTACAAAATTGTCAATATAAGACCAATTAAGATTAAGATGTTTGATGGTGTTATTAAGATGTTGAGTAGTGTCCTATATATACTAAATTTGAGAAAGAACTTGATCTCTTTAGTCACCTTATATACGAATAATTTTGGATATAAAATCAATGGAAACAACATTAAGATGGTAAAGTATGCAATATTTATGTTAAAAGTATGAAGACATGTGGAAACATTTACAAATTGATAAGGAGCACAATAATAAGTGGAGAAACTATAGTAGTTAAGTCAAAGGAAAATAATAATGCATTATAAAATATGATTTAGATTATCTTAGTAAGCAAGTGATGATGTAACTTCTTAATAAGAACTTATTAAAGGATTTCAAATAGTGGAAGTTAGACTTCTACAAGTTTTTTACACATGGTAAAAAGTCTAGAATAACTTTCAGGAATATAAAATTTGAAAAACAATATATGTTGAACAAAATATTAAAAGGACATGTCAGAGTTAGCAAAGAGCCGTATTAGTTTTAAGATAGTAAAAACTAGAACTAGAATAGCATTGAATATATGCTAAATAGGTTGAAAATTCTAATTCAAGATATAGAACAATGTTAAGAAAAAAGGATTAGTTTAGTATAGCCACAGAAAGGGTGAGATGTATGATTAGGCCATTAAGTAGATATAGTTGGTAAGACTCGATATTGTATTCTCTTACCATCAATGATAGGGATCCAACTACCTTTCGAAGGACAATGAATAGTTAAGAGAGAGATAAATGGATAAGCAATATAGTGAAGAATGTGTTGTTTACAAGATTAGGGAATTAATTGCATTTGGTCAAATTTTGTTAAAAAAGGTTCACACTTTGAAAAATTTTGTTGACATGTTGACAAAGTTGGTTACCATGAAGAAGTTTAAGTATTGCTTAGACTTGATTAATGTCTCGAGGTATTAAACATAGCTAAAACCCAACCTATATAGAATATATTTATCAATGTAGAGATTGTTGGGTATAGCTCATTTACACAGATTTACAATCTTGAAGGCATTTTTTGGAGTGTGTTGTAAGAAAACATTAACATTATATTTGCTAAGGTAAAGATTATTGTAGATGATATATATATATATATAGACGCACGATCTTAAAGTATTTCTATATGAATGTAGGTGTTTCTAGGAAGTATTTGAGTGAACATAATCTGATACACGACTGTATGCTAAGGCAAAAGTAAAGATATGAGTTAGAACACATATATATTATTGTGACAAAAGTTATAGGACGTATTCCTTTAGCGTGTGTCAAGGTGTGTATTTTTTCGACAATGAGTTACATAGTTATGTGTTAGGGCATATTCCTTTTGACAATAAATTACACAATTTGGCATGTGTTTCACATCGAATTCACAACAGGAATCCTAATTTGAAAAGTCTTTTTTAATAAAATTAAATTTCTAGAAAGATTCTAGAATTTATTAAAATTATGTTTAATTCAGGTTGGGTTTAGGAAGAAGAGTAAGTTATGTTAGATTATGCCTATTTAAATTTACATAGAAATATATTTATAAATTCATTCTATATATAAGAGATCTATAATCATTATTATTAATCAATAGAGTGATATCATTTACTTTTACTCGCAAATATAGACACACTAAATTAGTTAATCTTTATCAACAATTTTCGTATTTTATATATTTATTTCTTTAATAATTTTCTACTTTTATTACACATTCTATTACGATGGAATGGGGAATTGCATGTTTATACAATTAAACTATTAATTATCTTCCATAAGCACCCTCTAACATATAATTAAGGAGTTTGGTCCCTAAACTCTATTCGAGCAACTAATTTTCAATATATGCTTAATGTTCAACTAATTTCTTGATAAATCAGTTCATACAAAAAAGAAGTGTAATTAATTGTAGTCTAAATCTTGTCACTATTAGTAATAAGTGCTTACGATATAAATTGTTTATTAAAAATCATTAAAAATTTAATTGGTTCAACTGTAAAAACTTTAAATTGTCTAACTTTTCGATTTAATTTACTTTAATAATTTTTGTTGTTAAAAATTGATTAATTTATTAATTAATAGGTCAATTAATAAATTCTTATAAGTTAGAATAAATCAATTAATTTTCATTTAATAATCTCTTTTTAATTAAATTTTAAATTCTTTTATAAGTAAGCATAATCTGTATTAATCATATTTTAAATTCTTTAATTTTATTTAATATTTAACTAATTTTATAACAGTTTAATATCAATCAATTAAATTTTTTAAATCTTTTACTTTACTGATTTAACTTCTAGTGATTTTAAATATTTTTTTGTTATTATTGGACATGGAGCAAGACAACCTCTATAAATACCAGCCTAAGATGTGGAATTAATTAGCTTAGCCTAGCGAAACTGATGAAGGCCCCTTGATCCTTTTAACTTTGTCCCTCAACGCAACGTTACACCATTCTCATGGAAAAACTTCAGTCACCTCCGGCGACTTACTCACCCTCCATCCACCACCAACTCAAGATTCGAAGCCCCAGTGCCTCTCCCAGGACGCCACTTTCTGCGTTGGCACCCGCTCACTTTGTGACAATCTCTACCAGACTTCACTTACATCAGACCCTGGAGACAATTTATGAAGAAGAGGTGGAAGAAGAATGCGTAGAGAAAGGTCAGAGTTTATCGTCGTCAGTCTTGGCAACTCAGTCTACCTGTTTCTTAGAAGTGAAAAAATCCTTTTCATCTCAAAGGCGTCCATGGGGATGTGCTTAAGGAGCAAGAGTTACCTCCATGTGCGTGTAGAACGTCGTTTGATGTGACCGAACACATGAGATTGTTTTAGCCAAAGCTCATGTCGTACGTTGATATGGTTGTACTAGTTTTTTCATGTCAACTGAAGTTTCTGAATTAGCAAGTTATGCCTTTGCTACCACTCACAAAAAAAAAGAAGAAAAAAGTCTTATTGCCTTTGCTGATCAAGAAAGAAGGTTTTCCTTATCTGAATTGAAGATCTTATAAACTGTGTGTTTACCAGGTCAAGTACTAAAAACGCGTGACTCTCTTACCTATCTCTCTTAACAGTTCAGGTACTTGCCGATAATCTTGATGATGATGATGATTCATTCCATGAAACTACTTTAAAATGTTTTTGTTTGGGATCATCTTAAGAAATTTGTCCAATAACACAACAAACTAGTATTAAAAGATAAAGAATATAATATTCCTTGGAAAAGAATAAAATTTGATCCTTTTTCTTTATTCCAAATGAAAATGACAATGCATTATCATCTCAAGTGCAAAGCAGTAAAGTGTTTATCCAAAACTTATCGCTACCCTTTCTGGTGACCTCTTTGAGAGGGATAGTCCCACATCCTTGTCATGACATAGAACCCAATTTTCCATGAAATTTGTTACCATTCTTTCCGGCCGGAAGATTGTAGGTTCAAGTTACTGCAATAACCTTTTTGTAAAATACAAAAGAAATGCTGTTTATAATTGATGATCTTCTCCTGACTCTCGTAAAGCAAGAAGCCTTATGTACTCGGTCAATTCTCATGAAGAAGGCCAAAAGATATTATGCCATTTAATTATGAGAAATTGAGAACTTGCAATTATTTGGGTCATTAAACGGAATTGGTTATGTCAGAGGCTTAGTTAACCGGAACCAAAAGGTCTAGAAGTAGAAATAAAGAAAGGAATAAGGAAAAATCAGAAGGTCTAGAGCATCTAGAACGTCATATGGGAATTTTTAGGGAAGCAGTTATGAGACTTCAACAGAGTCAACACCTATCCAGAAGATGGTTGAACAACTCAAAACAAGCAAAATCAAGAACAAAGCTTTAAGTCTTTAATTAGCATTTATGTGCTGTCCATTTGACATTTTCAACTAACCGTACACATGAATATATCTAACTGATACATTATATTTATGCTAAGACTTCATCCAAAATCAGAACAAGAGAAGAACATAGAAGGAGGAGCCTCGGACATTATTACAGGAACCCTTGTTTGTTTTCTCAACACAAGAGTTTCTTTTGGCATAGACATAATGGAGAAGGGTATGAGATACATGCATAAATTGAATGCGGCTGCTCCCCCGGTTCTGCTATCTCGTTCAAGAAGTTCTTCATGTCCAAGGTTGGAAACCATTGTTGAAGAAGGAACAGAGAAGTTTCAAGTTCAAGTGGTGGTGTCAAAGAGGGTTTTATTTGTCTTTCCTGTGTTTGTTTCTCTAGTCTCTTTTTTCTTGTTGCATAGGAATTTATCCAGTTAAATATTTTATTTCTAGAGTCTTCTTTTCCCTCTTGTACATCAGTTGAATCACAATCGCGAATGCAATGTACTTACTTTTATCTTCATGAAATACGGAAAGACTCTTCCAATCTGTTCTTATAACTTATTGTTACATGTTGAGAAGATTGAATTCCTTGTTACAGATTTCGTTATTAACATGGGAGGTTCCATACGACTCGAAACTTGGAGAATGTCTCGTATATATGCATGCATATCTGAGCTCAAGTATAATGTTGATATTGAGCCGGAGGAATAGACTAGTGTATACAGGGTTGTTCTGCACTTAATTCCTTCCATGTTTTAGAGATTAACAAAAAAAGATGAGTACTTTAAAATTGTAATTTCATTAGGTAAACTGCAATAAGCTGAATGGATACGTTAAAGTTACTACCAACGTTTAACAGAACTTGAAACATGAAATTAATGATCTAGAAGTGCCGGTGAATTCATACATGCTTATCTCTTTATCAGTGGATTTTCCTTGTAATACCAATTACTATGTATGCTTGCTTGAACTCAAAAGACAGCAACTTTGACATGTATATAACAAAATGGATAAGCCTGGAGCTCTATAATCCGCTTTCATATGTTTCTCTTCTCAATTTGGGATTTTCGTGCATAATATATTAAATGACCTTCCATTGATGTTGCCTTCTCTAATGGTGATTCATCGAATTGCTCTTCTCTTATCAATCATGTGTAGATTTTATTTCAACCAGTTTCCTAACTCTTACAATACAAGAGTATATTTCTAGCAACACAGAAATCGATTTAATCACTAATTAACAGCTTTGTGTTATGGTTAATTTTGCAAACCTTGGAGTTGTACGGGAATGAACATACAACCTTTTTAATCTCCCCTATCATAAGTTGACTTTTCCTATCTTTTCTTGAAAGGTTTATGTATTTTTTTCAACTTATCGATAAAATCGAGGGCTTGAATATACGTGAAGGAGGAAGGTGCCAATGCCAGTTAAGAAAACAGTTCATTGCATTCTCTAAGTTATTGTTATTCAGAACTATTTGTCATAAGCAAGACGTCTAGAAGAACTACGGAAATAAAAGTAGCCAACAAAAGATCCAAGGAGTTCGGTTACGGTCTAATCTTGGGCTAATACTCGTCAACTTAGCTATTTGTGGGCCAACTACCTCCTTCAACATCTCCAGCAATCATCTACTTACCTCCCTATAGATATGGACGACCCTCTTCCATTCGCTCTTATACAATATTAAAACAACACCTCACGTTAAAAACCGGTTCTACATCCCAGAAAGCAGAAATAATATGGTGAAGGAGGTGAGTCACATGCAGCTCTTAGGAGAAGTGGCACCACCCCTTTTCGTATCTCGTCATAGATGTTCAAGTTGTCCTAAGTTGGAGACAATTATTGAAGAAATACCTCATCAAAACCAAAGCTTTGAGGTTTTGCCAAAGAGGGTCTTGTTTTCACTTCCTGTACTACTTTCTTTTGCCTCGTATTTCTTGTTGTATAGACATGTTTCAGGAAAAACATCACTGTAATATGACGGAAACACTCCTGTTTTAGGTGAAATTGACTTGATTTCTATAAAACGTGGATTTTATACCTCCATAGTCCATCGATTGTGTTCCTCTCTTATTGTCCCTTTAATTAAGTTATTTCAAGCCCATGATAACACGGTGCAAATCTTTATATATCTAATGATCAGCCATTTCTGGACGTATCTATAGATTTGCCATGCATGAAATTTCTATAAGACGCCGAGTTTATACAACTCAAAGATTCTAAAAAGGGGAAAAACAAAATCACAGCCGTAAGTGTTTAAGAAATGTTGGTTGAAATGGATTAAATTTAACTTCCTATACTTCAAGAACATTATTCAATTTCCAAAGAAACAATTAACAAGGGAATTGTTCATTTCCTGCAATAAAATAATCTTGGTGACCATTATATTATATAATGGAAGTCGTCTCCTCTTGCTCCTTTCTTATTAAACAACCAGAAGCTGTACATATGGACGATTATACAAAGTATATAACTGAACTGGAGTGCTATGTGGTGGTTTCTTGCTAAATTCTTAGCATATTCGTTACATAATCAATTAAGAAAAGTTCCTAGCAAGCACGATGTATTCGTTTTAGTCCCTAAAGACGACCGAACATTCAATGCACAGTCAACTATCTGAAGTTAGGAGAAATTTCAAATTTCACGGAATGTTGTAGAAGAATTAAAAGATAACGAACAGTCTTTCGTTCCAACAAAAAGAATAAAAAAGCTAAGGATACAGGCAGTCTCAGTTAAGGTTCATTAGCAGTATTTTACATGTGCTTAATCAGAATCATAGTTCATAAAAGGTTGGACCTTTCCACATATTATTCAAGATGGTGTCTTGTGAGTTGTTTTCAAAAACTGAAAAACATAATTTAGGTTTGAACCAGAATTTCTACAACTTCAGTAAGACTCTTCTATCCCTGTAAAAGGAAGGCAATAATGGTAACAGTTGTGTTCCATTATTAGCCTTCCATGTTGTTTGAAGACTATGTTCATTATCAATAACTTATCTTTGACTGCTTATCCAAACTTTGGTGTCCAAGATTAGTACTTACCGTCCTTGGAAGCCTTTTCGGTGGATTACCCTTCTAGATTGCCCAGTCGCCCTAACACAGTAACCCTATAACCATTTGGCTTCTCACTCTCCAATTAAGGGCTAAAACTATTTTTAAGTATTGGTTGTCTGGTATTTCATGACCAAGTAACTAGTCATTTCTTTTCTCCCGATATATGTGCGCACTCATGCACCTTCCCTGAGCCATCTTTCAATTCAAAGCCTTTTACTGTACTCCATTTTCCTTTCAAGCCTATTTCCTGCACTGCATTATCGAAAAGTAATCATCAACGAATCTGTTCTTGGAGAAGAGAAGACGGTGAGGTGGGTAAGGAAAATGTATCACTTTGGGAGAAGTTGCACCAGCTCTTCTAATATCACCTCAAAGACATTCAAGTTCTCCCAAATTGGAGACAATTGCAGAAGAACGAGCGGAGAGGTTTCAAAATTTTCCTAACAGGGTGTTGATTTTTGTCCCTGCTGTGCTTTCAGTGGTCTCTTGCTTGCTGCCTGTTTCCAATGATCAGAAGAATGCACTTAGATGATTTCTTTCTACTTTTCTTTAGTTATTGGGAATGAATTAAACAAAGTGTAGTACTAGCTTAATTTCCTCTGTTATCTTGTACGCGTACCTTTTGACACACAATTACGATCGATTCAAATAAGTCCTAACGCAGAATGATGCCTGGATTTCAAGTAGTCAATTACTTGGAAAGTTTTGCTTGTGAGGAATACTTGGCATATAGTTAAAGCAGCTTCTTCATCTAGATGACAATAGTATGATCATGTCATATGAAAAACACTTAGTTTTACTAGAAGCTAGCAACTTTTTTTGTATGGTTTAAATTTCTATAAACACTTAGTTTCCAAAATGATTGATGCATGTCAATCAGCTGATCATCCATTCAGTAGACAAATAAGTAACTTAGTTTCCAAAATGATTGATGCATGTCAATCAGTTGATCATCCATTCAGTAGACAAATAAGTAAATTAAGAGCCTCAAAACCACTTGGTTAGCCATGTTCTTTTACCTATGATAGAAGTTTTTAGTTCTTTTTGCTCCATAATGGCCTGATAACAGAATTATCATCATGGTTTCAGTATTTTTGGCATCACAGTCTTATGATTCATCCAAACATGGAACTAGAGGGTAAAGATAATTATGAAGAAATGTTCCAATTCAGAGATCAAGTACCAAAAAGGAAAAGAAAAATTGAGATACTAGACACTAATATTTGCAAAAGCCAGATTGTTGAAAAAGCAAAAAATTTTACTAATCTTCAAACCATTCCACCACAGAAATTAGTACAAAGCTTTGGGAGATCCCTAAACCGACACCGTAGGCATAACATTGATATTTTCCTTCTCTCCATTTCCAATCTTACAATACACAAATGAAGACTTTGACAATCCTCTGATGAATCAAACTAAGCCATTCCCACCATGACCAGTTCTTTGTACAAGGAGAAAAATATAGCCAAAGACAAGACTAGTGGAAGAACGAACAACCCTCTCTTACGAGCAACTTCAATATTTTGAGAACAGTCCTCTTCTATAATGGTCTCCAACCTTGGATTGCTAGAAGACCTTCTGTGAGATACGTAAAGGGCTGGTGCTACTTCACCGAAAGCGTGGATTTTTCTCACCTCCCTCCTCATCTGCAAAATCCCAAAAAGGGTAATATGATGACTCCAAAGTTTTTGTAATCCAAAGTTGGGCACTTTGAGGGAGGAGAAGGTGAGTGGAAGAGGAAGCTTGAGCCTTGGGTAGTGAAAGATGAAGGCAATGGATTCAGAGAGAGAGCTAGGAACGGTCTGTGGCGGGTGAAGATAAAGAGTGGCTGTGATGAAAGATACATATATAAAAGAAGTTGAGTCCAAAAGAGGACAAATTGGCTAAAACAAAGGAACCAACCAGGAAAGGCCGTGGAAGGTGTGGCGTTGGCAATGTTTCTGGACTCAATTAACAATATTGTCGGTGAATTCACGGGATTGAAGGTTTGAAAGTGTGCACTTCATTGATTGGACAGGGAGCTGTCTATTTTAAGAATGTGCTTTGACCATTCCATAATTGGAGCAGGTATTTTAAGGATATTCACAGTAACAGGCGGCCCAAAGGCCTGAGCCTTGAATAATAGAAGAAAACGTTTCAAGGTATGAAAAACGAGCTTTGTTAAGCACTGGAGGAAGTGTGAAGAACGCGACTGCTGGATAAAGGAAATGGACAAGCCGAGTGGGTTCCAATCACCAACCAGATCTTTGATCTCTTTCCCTTGTATCTAATCTTTGAACTTTGGAAGAATTGGCACATTATATATCTTTATGTAAATTCCTTAACACGGAGATAGCCTCACTGAGTTGGTAATTGGCATTCATGTTAAACAAAAGGTTTGTGTTATTCGTTTGTGATTTTTGCCACAAATAAGGAATTAACTCGGCCCTTCTCACACAATCTAACGTGCCCTTTACGCCTACGGTAATAGAAATATATTTTGTGGCCTTTTTCGTGCGAATTGCACATGCAGATACTTTGATTAGGTAGCCAGCTCATCTTTTCAATTCAGATTAGCTACGTCCTGAATAACAGTTTTATCATATAGAATTAGATACTCAATCAACAGCAATCTAGGAAACAAGCACGCATGAATCATCATTCTTCAAGTATTGCGCGAGATACACATATGAGCTGCAGCAGTAAATGCAAATAAAGGTCACTTATGATGCGATGACCAGAGGCCATCTAGCTCACCCAATCAATATTCCACTAAGTTTCATCAACTGCAATTACGATATTCAATGCCAACACGAAGCAAGCAACCCTACTATCCAATATTCCAACCACTACAACTATACGCTGTCTTCCCTTCTAACTGGAAGACAAAAGTGATTGCAAAATCCGTAACCAGTAAACATTGTATACACCACCAGCGTCTGTCCAAACTTCCTCTTCACTAGTCCCCAAAGCTCAAAAGGCTTCAGCATTCCCCGGAATACGTTACATAATTTGATAGTCTACAAGCAGATGTTGTGGGATTACTTCCCTCAAGGAGTTAACTCCTGGAATGCGCTTCTAAAGAAACATCTTGGCATACGTGTGAATGGCTTAAGTTAGCCATTGGAGGCTTCTTTCAGAGTTGCCATAATCTCTGGGTAGTAAAACCTAACAATACTACCTGCAACAGTCAACAGGATATATACTCAGAACTGTGTCACAGTAGCTCTCCAAAATGTACCTCTAGGTCAGGAAGTTTTATACATGAACATGTAAGATTGATCGGACATAACACCACCTTCTTCAACTAGGAGTGCCTTTTCTATTCCAGGATATATATGCTGTGTCTCCATATGGTCTGAAAACAAAATGCATCATAGGTTGACTACAGAGTTTTAGTAGCAGATAAAAAATAAGTTTGGTGTGCATGACAGATCCAATAAAATAAGCATTTTGCACAAATATATTTTCAAAGAAAGTCAGTGGGCAAACTGAATTACACCAGTCACCACAGTTCCAAAACTAAACACCGCAATCTCAAATAAGAAAATTACAATGGTGCTCTAGACGAAAAGTATAGGATGGTCCGTTATTGTTCTTTTTGTCTTTTTTTTAGATATACCATAGGTGGTTATGCCACAAGAAATTCAACAATCACCAGCCTGAAGATTGCTCAATGTAATGTTTCAACATTCAGTTGTGTTGGCAAATAAACATGTAGATTTTGAGTAATATTTGTACAAATCCATTACCTTGGATTATTAACGTGTAGCAATATGAAAGCAATTGCAATCACTATAGAAGAAGAACCAATAAAAATGCAGGCAACCCCAAGGAAGTCATTCCTTCCTCCCAACCAACTCGATGTTGAAATAACAAGTTTCTTTTTTCCCCCAAAGCTGTATGTATTATAGTTATTCGTCAGCTTGACATCAATGACATCATCTTCTTCTAAATCCTCTTCAATTCTCCCATATAACTTCCGGAAGCTTGGAAGGGCAGCAGTCCGCATCCATACAATCAGATCTTCTTGATTGCTTAACTGTTAAAAACAATCAACCAAAAGCCAAAGGCATGAAAGAAAGAAATAAAATAATACATGAGAAATTGATACTTTTTCAGCAGTTTCTATAGAAACAGTTATCGCCAGGTAGACAGCTCTTAAAAGAATTGAAGGGCATGCAGGCATGGTAGAGGGTGTTTCATCAAGATAACTCACAAAATACTATAACTCACAAAATAACACTGAAGAGCATAATAGATTCAATAAACAATAGTGTAAATACAATGGAAATAGGCATGAGTGTTGAGCCATGCAAATACAGAGTCCTGGTCTCCTAGGGGGAATTTGAAATCTATTTTGGGGCTATCATCTCTTAAGACAGAGTGGGCATTCAAAGACAAAAGAAAGTGAAAACTTGTTCCAAGGTAATTTCTTTTGGATGTTGCAGCAATTAAGTTGCTATGAACTTATTAATAGATTTTTTTTTCAAATTATATGAAGTGCAATAATGTCATGTCCCAGTCCATTAACACTTACGGGAACATCTTGATCCAGCTTTCCACCACCTATCAGAGTCCCATTCTGGAAATTGAAGGGATAGACTTGCTTTCCAAATTTGTGATCACGGTCACTTTTCCATGCAATGTTTTTCCTGTTGATCCTTACTTCTACACCACCACGAACAAATTTATATGTGTCATTAAATAAGCTCCACGCTATCAACCCACAAGGGACGATAGGTAGGCCATTATTAGATTTTTGGGGTTCACAGGAGCTTGTGTGGTTGTACTTCAGCCCATGCAAGAGCTGCTGATCACTTCTGCTCTTTACGTATCTGAAAAAGATTCAGAAGTTTTCAATGTACAAATTCATGAATCTGGGAATGCTGGGAGTAACACTCAAAAATTTGCATATCGTAAATGAGATAAAGAACAGGAAACAAAATTTTCAGAGGAACCAGTATTAGGATCAAAAGATTTTTTCCAAATCAAATATGGTCTGAATATACCCCAGCTGAAATTTCCCCAATAGTTTGCTTCAATGAAAATGAGGTGTTATTAGCTCACCCAACACTTTTATCAACAGTACATAAAACTGAAGGAACAAAACTAAAACTTCTTAACCAAATTAAGGCAATAGACTGACTACTACAAACGAAATAAAGACAAAGAACTCACCTACGGTGGTTTTGATAGAAATTATCAAGCTGATAGTATATGTATATTGGAGCTTTCATATATTTGGTCACCTGCATGACAAATCATGTAAAACAAAAGTGTCAATACTGAAATTTTCTCTATAACAGCTGCTGTTGAGGGTTTATGAACATCACCATCAAAGGCTACTTTTAATTGAAGAGAAAGATTAAGCAACACATTCCAGCTAGATATACTTATACTTCAAGGATCACTGATTCATGAACAAATTGTAGAGAATCAATATGAGATAAAGGCAATGCCAACAAAAAGCATCACCTTCAACTGCCGAGAACAATTTTTGGAAATTGAGTCATCTTTGATATAAGAAACTTTGTTGCCTTTAAAGGCCTCAGGTACACATTCTGCATCATAGCGATCAACAATCTCAATGACCTAGAAACCAACACAACGTTAAATAATATTCTGCCCAAAAGTTTTATAGCAAGAAAAGAGGAGACATCTTTTTAAGAAATTATTAAGCAAAAGTGCTACTCACACTATGGGAAACTCGAAGAGTGATGAGCCCAACGGGAACGAATGTAAAACCCATCAACAAAAATATAGATACAACCTACCAAACAAACACTTCATCAAGATCCATAAACAAAGGATATTTTTATAATGAGAAGATTGAGATAAACGTTAAAAAAAAAGACTATCCTCAGCCAAAAACATATCAGTTGTGGCCTATTTGCACTCACCCATGCTGGTGTAAGGACAGGTTTACAAGCTGGAAGGCTTTGTTGGGTAAACTGGTAGAAAGCTGACAACAAAGCAAGACAAAATTGATGGCCACAATCATATAATTATACCCAATACGAAGTAAAAAGTGAAAGCAATGAAAGCGCTGACGCCAATTACTTCTATTTCGTCCTGTATGTATCGGAATAGTGCGAACTCCGGTGGAATCAGATGAAGTACTTCCACCATCCAAATCCATTAATGAAATCTATTCAGTAGCACCAAGATACCCCCAATTTACAAGATTTCAAAATCAACACTGCATTTCCAACAACGGTGTCTTCATTTTACAATCCTAAATCACACCGGAACAACATAAGCACATAATTCAAATAAATCTAAAAGAATATCTTCAAAACTATTTCTTTACAAGCTCCAAGCAGTTATTATCAAGGTTCGGATCATTAGAACTCCCATATTACGAACCATATGAAAGCAAGATGAAAAGGGTCACTCTGACTAAGCTAGCTCTAAGGCAAATTCATGTAAAGTCGTGATTTTCCTACGAAAGGAAACAGAGGGAAGGAGTATGGAGAGTTGTACCAAGAAAACGAAGCAGGAACTGTTTTCACAGCGACTCTCCTGTTCTTCAGAGTGTTGACCATCAAAAAAATTAGATTGATGGATGGAAGCAAAAGGGATCGAAGTCAGAGATTAGGAATGGAAATGGAAAGATGAAGCACAACAACCGTAAGAAGACAAAGAGGAAAGTGAGAAGCGAAGCGAGGGATTGTTTCCGCCCAGAATTTTGGAATCTTATTGGCTTTGTATGGTGAAGTTTCCTCTTTCCTTTTCCATTTTTAACATAATATTAATGGTTTAAAGTTTAAATAAAATTAAACATGTCAAAGCAACCTTTTCTTCGATTGTTTTACAGTAAGGTAGAGTCCTTCGTTGCTAAGGATGTCAATTGGTTGGATCGGGCTGAGCCCAGCCTCAAAAATAGCGAGCTGCAGGTTGGCCTGTTGCCTGCACAGGTCGGGATGGCCCAACCTGCAGCCCGGCCCGCTGATGGACTGACCGGCCCGTGGCTCAACGGGCCAAGGGTGGGTCGGGCTGTTCATATTTTTTTAATATAAAAAATACAAAACAGCATTATTTCGAACAAAATGACGTAGTTTTGTCGGGCCAGGCCGACCCGGCTCATGACCTATAGGGGTCTACTATAGTCAACCTGCGGCCCGATCCGAACAGACCATGATCAGCCCGTAGCCTGCCTCTAATCTGCCAAATTCGGGCTAAAAATGTACGGCCAAAATTGACATCCTATTCGTTATCGTCTTTACTGCTATCCATATTTTTATAATAAAGACTTTAATTTTCATAAAGAGAAGAAAGATTCTTGTATATCGTACCTTTGTTAAATTTATTACAAAAGGATGTTACCGTTAAGGGTGACAATGTATTCGGCAGGCCTGAGTCCAATATGGCCCGATCGCGGGAAGGACAGCCTAGATTTATAAAATGACACCATTTTGTATTTGTTTTTTGGGCTTAAAGGTTGTGTAGTACAGGTGTACTGAGCCTGACTTGAGGTCCAGTCGGACCTAAAAAATTAAATTTGAGGTCTAATCAATCAAAGCTGACTTGTTGACTTAATCGAATGTTAGTTTTTCAGAAATTTGACACCATAATTTATAGTTTAATATATTGATTATAATAAAATAAAAAATATATAATTAAATTAGAATGAATTTAATATACTAATTATTATCATAATTTATTTTTATTTTCATCTTTTGTTGTTATAGTGATTTGAAAATTTAAGTGTTGCTAAAAATGGAAGCTTGTTATAATAAATATATTTATTTTAAGCCATCTTTTTTCTTATAAATTTATAAATTTGATTGTTATATTGTTTACACTTTAATGAAAACGAACCTTTTTATTCTTTTGATTAAAGTTATTTTAATTCATATTTTAAGTTTTTATTTTATTATTTATTTTTATTATTTATAAGAGGGTAGGTTAAGTTTAAGGTAAAAGATATTAATATTTTCTATAGTTTCACAAATTATGTCAAAAATTTTATGTTTAAATGTTGTTAAGAAGTCTTTATGGTTACCCTTAATTCTCTTTAACCCTTCTTGTTTTATTTTTATGGGTTAATTACTTTGGATTATCTTTGTGGTTTGGACCTTTTTTTTATTTACATTTTAATCCTTAAATTTATAAACTATCATTTAAGAAAGTTATCATTCAAAGCCACCTGACATTATTCTTAAATTTATAAACTATCATTTAAGAAAGTTATCATTCAAAGCCACCTGACATTAAGTGTTCGTATTACATGGGACACCACGTATATATGAAATGTGAGCCACGTAAGAAACGACATTTTGTGGATTGAATCATAAAGATGGAATAAAAAGAGAGATTGTGGCCTTGGTATATTTGCTCATCTATACACTTACATAATCCTTTTTCAATAAAATCTCACACAACGTACACATGAGAGACCACTATCAAAACCATCGACCACCCTGTTTCTTTCTTCTTCCACACTTACACATATATATATATATATATTCACTTTCCAATTTATACATGTCTTAACATTCCCACTTACCTTTTGTGCTCCAAATCCACCTGAAATATCCGGAACTTGTTGCTCTTCCTTAGTTCCTCTTTCTTCTTGCTTTTATGATCCGGTTACTTCTTGTTTGAGTTTAACTTTACCAGAGTTGTATTTTTAGTGAAAGGAGGGTACAACCTAAGGTGTCGTTTGATTATACTTATGTTTTTTTTTATAGTTTTCAGTTTTCAGTTTTCGTTTTCAGTTTTTTGTTTCTGTTTTTCTTTCAAATAAAAACAAAAACCTGTTTTGTTGTCAATGTTAATGTAGTTATATTTTGATCACTGATAATAATTAAATATTAGATAAAACTTAAAGATACATTATTTTTAATTAAATATATTTATTTAATCTCTTA
>JAOQMS010000003.1:27707232-27718364 GCA_027563885.1 Erythroxylum longipes
CAAGACCCTTCTGGGAATTGTGTAGTACGTTCTGTTTTGGATCCACCGGAACCATTCTGATGTGCTTATGTGCTTTTGAAATGTTAGCAAGTTTGATGCATATATGATTTATAATTGCTCATGAATTGTTTGATAAAGTGAGAATTTTGAGAAATAAGTATTGGCTGATTTTTCATGCGAAATTATTATGGTTTCCAAAAAAGTATAATGGAAATGAGTTTTGAAAATAAAATTTGCTTGTTTCTTGATTATAAAATTGTTACTCACGAGCTTCAAGCTCACGCCCTCCCATTCCATCCCATCTTCAGGTGAAGAACATGAGATCGAGTGAAAGAGGGTTAAGGCATCACTTCAAGTTGCATATTTTTATATTTTAAGCTAGATTTTGTAGCAATGAAGCTTTTAGTTACATTTATTTATATCCCATTTCAAGTATTATTAGTTCAAGTATCTTATGTATTTTGGGATTATGTGATACGAATGTATTGTGATTTGAAATGCCATTACGGCTATGTAAAAACTCTTATCTTTTGGTGTTAATGAATTATGAATTATCTATGGATGCCATTGAGTGGAAATGTGAATTT
The DNA here is from genome assembly GCA_027563885.1 of Erythroxylum longipes. Taxonomy (NCBI): domain Eukaryota; kingdom Viridiplantae; phylum Streptophyta; class Magnoliopsida; order Malpighiales; family Erythroxylaceae; genus Erythroxylum; species Erythroxylum longipes. The sequence continues at coordinate 27,707,820 of JAOQMS010000003.1, forward strand.
GCGTATGGATAAGGATGAGTTGAAATTAGGGATACTTGAGGAAGTAATTATTTGAGATGATAAATTTTTGAACAGGAATTGTGGTTACATATAAGTAAGATGTGTTATGGTATAAAAGCATGAAGATGAATCAATAATGGTTAAGGTGTTTTTTTTATTGGATTAAGCTCACGTTTTATGATATTCTGGATAGTTGGGCTCCAGAAACAGGGCCCAACATCAAACAAGGTTTTAAGGAGGCTTTGATTCAATTCCTTGATTATATTCTTGGAGAGGTCATTAATTATATAGCCCAAGTTGACAATATGGTTTTGTAATGCCCTATTAGTTTTTTAATAGAAAATAACCCTAGGGTTTGTAGGTGATAACTAATGAAAAAATATAAAGTTAAATAATAGTTTACAAAAATGAAAAAAGTTATAAATTATTGGGGATTCAATACAATTAGCCTTACTTTTATCAAACTAAAAAAGATCATAACCCATAATTTTGATAACAATAAAATATATTGCAAATAATACATTTACTTTTGGTAATATTACTAGCTCTATTACAATGAAAATAATCAATATATGAAAAATGAAGTTCAATATAATGGTAAAGTGAACAAAGGAGCTAATTGAACAAATTAAAAATTAAAAGATAGAGAAAATGAATATGTGGCATACAAATGCAACTTTTAAAGGAATTTAAGTGAATAACTAAAAATAACAAGGAATCAAGCATATTAAGATTGAAATAAATTATTATAATCATTTTTGTAATCTTATCATGGACATTTTAATGAATTAGGGGTTCAATCATTGTGTGATTATTTTTTATAGGACATAATGTATAAATCCTTTTATAATCAAAAGAATATTTGTTTTGGACTTTAAAAAAATTTTAGGAAACTTTTGTAATGATTTTGAATCATGTTTCTATCAAAGGAGTATATTTTTATCTTTGAAAAGACTTGGGAATTGAAGTTTTCAACTTGGTTTCAAATTATGTTTGGCGAGCCAGATAAAGGAGAAAAACGTTACATAATAGGTGTTGTTTATTAGGCTAGTTAAAGGTAGGTGTCTTGTTAGTTAAATGTGGCTAGAAACTAGTTGTAGTAATAGCTAGTTTATGTGTCTAACTACCATTTATGTTAGTTTTGGTTATAGATCACAAATGAGTTGCAGGAAGAATTTTTGACATATTAAAGTGTTGCTAAGAGCATTAAGAGGCTAGAGAGTGCATGTTGAGACTTTGAACATCAGTGTGAGTAAGTAGGGGAGGTTTTAAGCTATATATGATTGTGCAATTATGAAAATTAGGGACATTATTTGTGTACATTTTATAAGGATTCGCTTAAACTTAAACAAGATTTGTAAAGGATTTTCTTCACTTATGACAAAGCAAGACGTTTATAAGGGTTCCTCTTTATCCATGACAAAGAAGATATTATATGAAAGTTTCATTTTCATCCATTAAAGGAAAAAGATAGTGAATTCCCATGTGGAGTTTAGAGAGTGAACATAGACCAAAGGTTATTTAGTCCAACCACTACAAATGTCTCTCTTTCCTTATTATCTTTTATAATTATTATGTTTTTTATGATTGGCTTATATGAATTTTTCATATAATCATTTATTAGAATATACAGCTCATTCATTAGTTTAAAATATATTAAAAAATCAAACACAATTAACCCCCTCTCTTCTATGGCATCTAAGAGCCAACAATTGAGATTAGAGTGAGTTTCATTCATTATGTATAAATTTTTAGCATAAATTTAGTAAAGCTCACTATGAAAAAAATTGATTCAATTTTTAACTATGAGGACTAAGATATCAATATTACACCAATTCTCAATGGAAATGATTACTTATTTCTGAGAACTAGGATGAAAGTCTTATTTATGATAAAATATTTTGATTTATAAGATATGGTAGAGAAGAGTGAGTGGAATAGAAATGATATTATACTCATTATATTAAATAGGAAGTTAATATACATTTTATTTTTTTGCATTAGAAAGGTATATACTTTCCAAAGTTTTAATGTGTCAAAATGCCTATAATATTTGACATATATTTGATGTTACATATGGTAATGATTATCATAATGATATTTTTGTTAATAATATTACTCATAATTTTGAAGAGAATTTAAATGACAATTAAGAATGGAGTGAAAAGAAAGAGTACCAAAAGAAAAAGAGAGCACTAGAAGCCATGTGGAATGATACAAGCAATTCAAAAAGTAAAGAATCAAATAATAAGGTGGCTTACATGTGCTTTTTAACTAATAATATTAAGGTATCATCTTTCTCAAATTCTTATGGTGATAGTGACACTTGCAATGGTTAGCTTTCATATGATAAGTTAGTTAAATCACTAAAAACTATGAGTATGGATAGGAAAAAAATTATCTTCCAAGTATAAAGAGGTTTTAAAAACCTTAGATGCACACATGATTGAGAGTGATAAATTAAAATGTGATATGTATAACATGGTAGATTCTAAGAGTGTGGCTGTTACCAATGATAACGATCATGGTTTGTTGCATGAAAATGAGGCATTAAAGGATAACAATAATCTCAAAGAGTCATTGTCCAAATTAATTATAGGTAGCAAAAAATTAAGTAACATACTTGACTAAAATAGCTCTAAGATAATCCCAAAATTGGGCTTCACTTATAAAAGTGCACCATCCAGTGTCAAGATAATTTTTGTGAGGAGCAAGCATTTACATTGTAATTTGTGCCCGAATCATCATATGAGCATCTAAATTCCAATTCTTGATATGAAAACTTTAATTCTCTTGCATAATCTTCTAAGTCCTAAGGAAAGTAAAAATTCCAAGCATTTATGTATGAGTTACATTCTAAACCTAGAAGGCCTACAAGGTAAAATAACTAATTTTTATACAAAACCACATTAATAAACATGCAATATTCTTTTAATTAAAATAGGTCACTTAAATACCATAAGGCTATTTAAAAATATCATAATCACAATAGAATACTATACAATCATTTGTAATATGTCTGCAAAGCTTATAAGTCTTATTTACACTAAATAAGCATGTCAATGTTAAACCATTTGTTAAGACTTATTATCAAATAAAAAGAGCTTCTTAACCTCCTTCACACACTATAATTAGAGCTTTAAATTACTATTATATCCAAAGAAGTCACATGTATGTCACATTGTTATTAGTTACATTCATATGAATCATATACTTGAAAATCATCTCATATGAGATATCACTTTTATGGTGATTATAAACATATGATATGTGTTAAATATACTTTACTTATAGCATGATTTTGAGAACATTATACTTGTATTTTGAGTATTTTTATAAGCTTTGCTACTCAAAATGAGTTATATTATTCTAGGTTATGTTTTAGCCTCTTAAAAGGGAAAAAAAGAGTTGTTGGAGAATGATTGAATTAATTGGGAGCAACTTTAGAAGACCTAAAGAAAGGGATTGGAAAGAAAACAACATGATAACCTATTACTAACCATGTTCCAAAATGCCCCATTTTTTTAAGGAGATTTTCACTCAGGACACATGATGGCAACACCCCACTGTGTCTAAGTTATATTTAAAGTAGGGGCATTTTATTTCTCCAAGTGTAACCAATATATCCTTATTTTCTACCCATATTCACTAATATAGTAGTCACATACAAACTCCAGATTTGTGGTAATTAATTATATAAAAATTACAAAAGGACAAAATAAGCAACACAGAGCCCAACATAGTTCCATATTAAGGTTGTGTTAGGTAGAAAAATTAGGTTTCATTTAATTAAAAGATGAGTCGATAAAAAGCAAAGTGAGACTTTTTGTTATATTATTTTTGAGGCAAAAAGAGTTCATTAAGAGCTAGATTAAGTAGATAGAGATTAAAAGGAAAGACAATCTTAGAAGAGGAGCAAGAAAGTCATTAAGATTCATTAAGAATTTGAATATTCAAGAAACATAAAGATATTTCCTTTATCTTTTGTTCTTCCTTTTTTGTGTGATTTTCCTTTATTTTCTTATGAACTAATTTGGATATAAATTTATGTAAGATGGATCCCATGATTTGATGTCTTAAATTGATATTTTAATTTAATAAAAATTTTAGTTTTCTTTAGATTTGTTCATATTGCTAATACTATACCGGATCTGATAATAAATTGGATTCTGGTACAGTATTGTATCTGTACTGGTTAATACTAGGTACCGTTTCGGATAATTTTTTAAGTTTATTATTAAGGCTATTGATGCCTCTCACATACCATATTAGAAATAAAAATTCATGTGAGTTAAGTGCCTTCCTCTTCCTTAATTTCATACTATGGTTGGTGAAGCTTAAAGAAGGTTGAGAGTTGCTAAACTTATTATTAGAAAAGTCTCTATGTTTCTTAGCATCCACAACTTAGTCTAGTGACATCTCCTTATCCTTTTTGTCACTTTATTCTAGTATCATATGTTTAAGATCTTTTCCTTGATTAGGAGGATTTTGGCTTATTCCTTATGGTGTAATAGGTTCCATTACTTCATCAATCATTGGCACTTCATCTTTCTTCTTGATTTGATTCCTCAAGTGGTTAAGTTATTGAACATTATCTTCATCGTAACTCTTATGAGTTGCAGATTTTATCCCAAGAGACTTGGATGAGAGTTATGGTTGGTTGGTAGTTTTAAATTTTCCTTGCCTACATTCATATTAGCCAAGTTGGAATCTTGTAGGAGTATTATGTCTTTAAGTTTCCAAACTTGGACTTGGTCTCTCTTTGTTGGTTTCCATAGATAAATAACTTTTAATGTATCATCTTCTAGTGTACCATCCTTAGTTAACCTTTTGATCTTGATAATAACTAACCTTTTGATCTTAATAACCTTAAAGAGCTCCTTGTTAAGATCAAATTCAATACATATGCATGTGAAACTAATTCTCCTAGGGTTTGTCGCGTTTTCATCCAAGATTATGGGACGTCTAATGGAGTTAGTAATATGGCTCATACCATTAGTTGACTAGTATTTGAGGGTATGTTAAACTAGATGGGGATGAAATTTAGCCTAATGTTATCCACAGACAGCCTTGGTCTCCATTTTTAAAACGTAATAGGTCTATCTTGAATGTGCTAAGGTCCTTATTTAATAACCTTATCCCCTTTATCCTTTGAGGTGAATTTAAAAATGAAGCAATCTTTTTCACTTATCAAGACACTTTCTAGTCCTAATCATCTCCAATGTATTCACCTAGTAGTTTACCTGTGAAAATGATAATCTCTTATTAAGAAAATAGCCCACAATATCCAATTGCCAATTCTTTGCCCCCCATTAGTGAATCTCTTGAGGTGGAGATACTAGGGCATCAATCTTGGTCTTAAGAACATACTTAAGCTTACTAAAGGTGAGTGTGTCTCCAGCCACTTAGTTCTAAGCTACTTTAGTATGCATAACCTTTGCATTATTAACATATGGTGATATGGGAATGGTTGGAGCATAGGGAAAGTAAGGAATGCTTGTAGGGAGATGAGGTTTGGAAGAAGGGTCAAAGATGTGGTAGAGGAGCAAAATTCTTCTTAAATAGGAGATTATTGGTTTTGGTTAAGGTAGGTAGCATCTTTCCTCTAACAGTAACAAAATGTTAGAGGGCAAAGGGTGGGAAAAGAAAAGATTAGGTAGGAGGCTCAAAAAGTGAATTAAAGATTAGGTAGGAGGCTTAAAAAGTGAATTAAAGGTCTATTTTTAAGAGTGAGAGGGAAGCCGAGTGAAATAAACTGGAAATAATGTTAGAAAGGGATGGAGGGCTCTCTCACTTTATTCTCTCACTTACCAATTCTTCTTTAAGCTATGTTTTTAAAAATTTTATTAAAAGAAAAGAAATATTTAAGATTCGGTTTAAATTTTGACCAACCATAATATCAAATATACACATTTAATAAATAGTGTTGATAAATAAATACACTAGTCTTCTGTAGTGACTATGCATCATATAATTAAATTCTTTTGAGTATTTTATTCCCTTTTTAAAAGCAAGCAATATGTCTAATTCTTATACTAACTAATAAATGTATACAAATATTGAAAACTATTTGAAAATGTTCACAGGAAAGATTGTTTTGCTATTTTCGGGAATTGTAACAGTGTGATTTAAGTACCCTCGAGACGGAGGCTCGAGATGGAGGTTTTGGAAATTGAGTTGTACATACTTTTGGATACGAGTTTTTAGAAATTGTAATATTATTTTTAATACGTTCTTAAATTATCTTAAGCAAAACTACTTATATGTATTAATTAATAATTTAATTTATTAGACAAATTTATGATAAAATAATAATTAGTTTTAACAATAATAATTTAAAATTTTCGATTAAAGTATTAAAAGATAAATAAAAGAACCTAAATTTTAATAAATATAATTTATTAGTGAGATTAAACAAATTTAATATTTTTTAAGGATAAAAATAGTAATTTATTTTTTAACAATAATAATTTCAGACAAAATTTTTAATTAAAATATAAAGAGATAAACAAAAAATATAAATTTTGAAAAATATAATTTATTAGTTAAATTGTGTAAGTGACTTGAAAAGAAAAAAATTAATTCATTGAAAAGTAAAAAATATATACAAAGTCTTTGAAGGCTAATAATTTTTTTAAAAAAAAAGTATAACTCATCTTGAGAAAAAGTAAGCTTATAAATTGTCTAGTTAACACATGAGCATATTCTCAAGAAAAACCAATAAATAATAACATTTATTTTCTCATTTTCTGTGTTATTCATTTTGCTTATTTATTACTTAATTGGTCAGTTTTTCTCGTAAGAATTATAAGCGGATTGAAAATCAGGCAAATTCTTATTTATTTATGTCAAATTGGTTAATCTGGTCTAAATTTTAAATCATTAATTAATATTATAAATAATAAAAATAATTTTTATAAAATAATTTTTATTTAATAATAATATATTAACATTGACTAATAATTACTAAATAATAGTATCTATGAGGATTAATGAACACATTAACAGTTTTTAAATTTAGAACTCAAAAGTAAAAGAATGTTAAATCAAGTAAGAGTAGGGAAGACAAAAGGACCCGAATTAGGCTCAATCCAAAGTCACCAAGATAAGCTTGGGTTGACCAGGCCTAAGGCCTAAGGCCTTGTTTTCTTATATGCCATATTTTACCTTTTTAAAAGGAATAAAAATTCAACCTAGGTTGGGCTAGGCCGAGCAGCCTAGGGCATGGGCCCATCCCTATGTAAGAGTCCTAGTATTCAGTCGAAGGAATACTTGAGATCCACAAGCACCTTCGAACCCGATCCGTTTGGGAAAAGTTGTAGAAATTGCTCCGCCCGGCCTGAGCCTGGCACGCCCATTCCGTACCTGTATATTCAACCGAAGAAATAATTGAGATCACACAAGCACCGTCGAACCCCGATTCGTTTGGGAAAAGGTGTGGGAGTTGACGATGGGTGAACAACACCAACAACTACAACCTCCGCCTCCTGAATCCACCCTTCCGGCTGAGTTGCCGACGATTCAATCGGACCCTTTGCTACCGCCACCTTCTCCTCCACCTCCTTTCGATCCCAGTCGAAGTAACTTTCTTTCTCTCTTTCTTCCATTCTAGTTTTGGGCGATCTGTGATTTAGGGTTTACTGCTACTCTTTTGTGTTCTTTGCCTTCTTGGGATATATTAAACAATGATGAATTATTGATCATTTGAGTTTTTTTGTATTGAACCCATGATAACCATTTTCCTTGTATCAATTTTTTTGAAGTTTAATCAGACAACTTTTCTTTTCTTTGGAAATAATCGCACACACAACTTTTATTGTTTCAATTTAGTGCTAATTGATTAATTCACTGAAATTCGTTTCTTTGTTGTGTGTGTATGAGTTTGATAAGGTCTCCTTTCCAATTTTGAAGTGATTGGTATCATCAAAAGGAAAGCATTGATAAAAGAGTTGGCGTCAGTATACCACAATGAGTGCCTCCATTATTGTAAAGAACTCTTGGAACTTCAGAACAAATATGAAGAGGTCAGAGAAAAAAAAGAGCATTTTCGTTTATGTCCCTTACTATTTGTGTGAGTAGAAAGTTGTCAAATGGATACTAAAGTCGTCTTCTGAAACTTAAAACTTATAAATTTTATGTATTACGGTTTTGTTGTGTTGTTTTTACAACCAACCTTCTCTTTCCGTTGAAGGTTCACTTCATAAAGCCCTATATCTATTGCATACTGCCGATTTTGAACGACTAGGGAGTTGATGAAGTGAATACAATTTTTCCACCCCCAATATTATGATCTTGTTTATTAGTCGTCTATACTGTTTGAAAACCTGGGTGTGGTGGCCTGTATCCTGACTTTATCATTTCCTGAACATATGGTAGTTGATGCTAAATGGCTGGAAGACACTACCTGCTTAATTCAGTAATAATCAGTTGATATAGAGAATCAATTGGACTGTTACTTTTTGCACTTTCAAGTTTGCTAATGTTTATTCTTTGAACATAATTGATCTCATGAACCAGGAAGTGATCTGCTAATAGTACCAGATGTGTGACCATAATGGCTTCTAGTGGGTTTACATTTGGATTATCTGATGTTAATTCAGGGTTTATTTTGTTTATTTAATCTGCCTGAACTTGGAACGTTATACAAAAGCAGAAAAAGATGAGAATGTTTGGTTGATTTGATTGAAATATCAAAAGTTTGACAAAAGATTGCACAAGCTAGTCCATGATCTTCACATTTTCATTCAGCTAGGTCAAAATTAGATTGTTATGATGGGCATCAGTAACCTAGAGATAAGAAAGTAAGCCACTGCTAGATCGTGTCTTATTCATTGGTGGATACTAGATTGTATTGTATTATACATCATTTGGCAGAGTATTAAATTGCCATCATTTGGATAGATAAAATATTTGATATTTCAGAGAAAACATTTTTGTTACTGGCTTCTGTGTTATTGTTAGACCAGTTATAAAGTAGTTCTCTATTTACTCACCTCTGTATGTTTAAATAAGTGCAGCCATTTGTCGATTTAAAACCTACTGATGATTCGAGGAAAGAGACAACAAAGCCAACCAAGCGTTCAAAGAAGAATCGCTAATAAAGATATTCTGCAACTGCATTGTAGTTCAACGTTCGTATGGTATAAAATTGTAAGATGACATATAACTTAGCCGATTCTGTAGATTCAGTGGGATACTGATTTTTCATTGTTCATGTTTCGGATGCTTCCACCTGGCTTTCGTACATAGATTGTGCAAAGCATTCCTTTTCATGATGTTATCACCATTTCCGACACCATTTGACAATGTGAGAGACGAGCGTAGATCAGATGGGTGAGCGAGCCACTGGGGGTTCAGTACCGGAATTCTGATCGCACGAGCATCTCAGAGAAGCTGTTTTAGTCATTCGGGACTCGGATATATCTTTCTGAAAGGGTTTACAGTGCTGAGAAAGCTGCTCTAATCGCAATTGAAATATTTTGGAAGATTTCTACATTAGGTTACTAGAAGTTTACCATTGCCACTGAACGTAGTTCCAGTGCTTGCTGTTTTTTACATCTAGTGATACATCACGCTTGAAACTTCTATTATTGTTAGGTTTATAGTTTAGGGAATTGTTTGATTTTACTTTTTTTTAATGGTTTTTAGTTTTCAATTTTAGTTTGTTAAACAAAAATAAAAATTTATTTAATCGTTACACTACCACTGTTGATAATAATGATAAATAAGAGTTAGAAATAAGCTAATTTTATAACTTAATTTCATTTAGTATTTTATTTAATATTTACTATATTTTATTTAACTAAAGAAGTAAATGAATAACAAATTTTGCAAGTTAGTCTAGATTTACAGATTTGTTAATGTATATTTTAAGTGTTAAAATTAATGCTATTATCTGAAATTAAATATTTATATTTTAAAAAATTATTTAAAAATATAATTATGTATTTACAATGAAATTTTCTCTTTTAAAATTTAGTCTTTAATACTCATTATGGTTAATCAATAATCAATATAAATATAATATCTTGTCAACATAAATAAAAGATAATGTCATTATAATAATTGCATAAGAAATGCATTAACAGGATCAACATTCGGGTACAATTTCGAATCAACACAGGGTCTTGAAAAGTCGGGTCATGTCATTGTCATTACATAATAATACATATATCATTGTTCTTTGTATTACGAAATTATGTATAATTAAAAATGAAATCATATCATAATTGTTTAAAAAATATAATTAACTTAAACTATCTCTTATCAATTATCATAATAGCAAAAAAAGAAGAAGGTATTTTGCTAATTGAACTTAATCTTTCGCTTGTAAGAGCCTGTTTGGATGAGCTTGTATCAGTAGAACTCTTTTGATAAGAGCTTTTCTAAGAAACTAGTTGACTGTTTGATTATCATTTAAAAAAGAGCCTCGTGCAATAGATTGTTTAGCAACATAAAAATAAAAAATACTTTTAATTTTAACTATATTTTATTTTGTAATAAAAATTATTTATGTATATAAATATTATTTAAAATATATTAAAC
>JAOQMS010000003.1:27735910-27747598 GCA_027563885.1 Erythroxylum longipes
GCCATATACCGAAAATGCCCTCATTTTCTTCTCATGCCAAGAAGCTTCGGATTTCCATGCTTAAGTTAATGAAAAATTTGTCATGGGGCCGACAATCTGAGCTATTATTTAAGAATTGAAGTATCATTTAATGACTTTGGTTACTATTTATCATAAGCAAAATATGTCTTTGATCTTATCTCCTATGTTGGTCTTAGTGAAACTAAGATTACTGGTACTCCACTTGACTTTAGTGATCATATTTCTACTACTAATGGAAATCTTCTTAGTGATAACACACTTTATTTCCAGTTAGTTGAAAATCTTATATACCTCTCTATCACTCATCTAGACATTACCCATGTTGTTCATATTATAATTCAATTCATGTTTACACCTCGTGCCATTCACTTATTAGTTTTTCTTTATATATTTTGGTACATTATATGCACTTTTTTATGGGCTTTATTTTATTCATTCATTGCCACTGGAATTATGTGCATACTTTGATATTGACTGGGCTGGAGACCCAACTAATTGTTGATCCACTACTGATTATTGCTTCTTTCTTAATGCATCTCTCATTTTATGACGAAGCAAGAAGCAAATAATTATCTCTCACTCTAGCACTAAAGTTGAATACTAAGCTCTTGTTGACACTACTTCTAAGCTCTTATAGTTACAATGGTTGTTTCAAAATATAGATTTCCCTTCATCTTCTTCATATAAACTCTTTTGTGATAATCACATTGCCATACAAATTGCTCGCAACGATGTCTTCCATGAATGAACTAAACACATTGAGATTGGTTGTCATCTTATACGACATAATGTGCTTTATGGCACTATAAAGCTTATTTCTATCTCATTATAATTGCAAATTGCAATTCTTTTCACCAAGTCCCATACCTTGGTGATTTCAATAACTTATCTCTAAACTAAAGTTATCATATTCATTACTACCTTCAATTTGAGGGGGTACTAACATATCTTTAGAAGTTAACCAGCGGTATTGATTTAACCCTAACTTAGTCTTAAAATTATATACGTAATTTTAATTTAATTATCACCTTTGATTTATTTTCTTTACTTAGATCATCCAAAGTGTATAAATACCTTTATCATATACATGAATACACATAAATATATATAGAGACTTTTCTATCGTTCTTTCCCTGTCTCTTTTCTCTTCAGAGCTTTTCTATATTTAAGATCTATCCTTGTCCCTCTTCACAAGCCATTCTCTTTCTTTTGGAATAAAATCAAGCCATTGAGCAAACAACTAAGCTTCCTTTAAACTAGACTTTATCTGACTGAATAAAATTTCCTCTTGAATTTTGACACAAAAATTGAGACAACTGAGAAAATCTTCATTGTCGCTGTAAGTGGTCCTTACCCACACTAAAGTCTTTAGGAATACCATGTCAAAATCACAAAAAAAAATAGTTTTGTGGAAAAATAGATGAGAAATGTGTAAAAACCTTGAGATCTCGACAACTAGAGAAAGAATGAACCAAACTTTAAAACATAACTCAGAAATTCCTTAAACCCAACAACCAAAAATAGAAATCCATAACATATATACAACACAACTCTACTATGAGAAAAGGGAAATCTCAAAAGCTTTTTAAGAAATTAATCAAAGGATGAAAGCATAAAGAGGTAAAAAATGAGAGATGAAAAGATAGGGATAAAGGTAGAGAAATATATGAACATAGGGGGATTCTTTTTTGTCTCTGTAGGAAATTGAAACATGTAGATAAACACAAGATTTTTCATTGTCATTTGCATCATTAATCAAACTTATTTGAATTTAATTGTATTCCACCAGTTGAAAAAATGCTTGTAAGAAAATTATTTCTTTCTCGTAGAAATTATCCCTTATTTATCTTGTGTATTGATTAGATGATAATTATTAGTTTTTTAAATGATCATTATATTATATTTATAGATAAGTGAAGATTATTAACTGTTCTTTAATACTTAATAATTGAAAGGTTCCATCCCAAACTCATCAGTTATGTATGTTGATTATCATCTCTCACTCACATATGATGAGTTTAGTTAATAATATTTCTGTATATTCTCATACTTGTCCAATAATCCATGAGATAACCATATGACGAGAGCTTATGGCCATATATCTGATAACAATATATGAAATCTCGATTAATAAATCGATCTTTGAGTAGATTTTGTATGTTGTACCCTAGGTCATATCTCGTATTTAAATCTCCTTTGATCTTATTTATTTCATTATGTGATAAATTCATTCAATTCTGTTACGAAGCGTTTGTGGCCACTTTTGAATACATAGTTTTTCTTATGCAAGTTACTAACTAAAAGAAGCCCTTCCTCTATTCTAAATTCTCTTAAATTGAATTTAATTTACTTTCCTAGAGCTATCCTACAAGATCATTTTAAACATAATCTTCTGGTAACATTCTAAAGTGGCAATACTTAAATTTAATTCTTAAGAATTAGACAAGGGTTCTAAGGTTATATTATGAGGCTCACATAACCTCTAAGGTATCACACAACATAAGTGGAAATCTTATAACTTACATTAATCCCTTTTTATTGTCGTTTTACCATACATGGTAACAGTTATGTGCTATATATAATATTGATTCCTATTAATTTGGAGTGTATGTCTTTTTTTTATAAATTCAATACTATGCAGGTTTTGGTTCAAACATATTTAATGTTTAACTTGAGTTCACTTATCTACTTTTAAATTTATGAATTTCAACTCTCTTAGGTAACTTAAGATAGATATGGTGACAATATGATCACTACAAAAAAATTTCTTTTTGACTTGTCATCTAAGTCAACATTCATGATTTAAGTTTCGTACTTTATCTCAAAATTATTACCTTGACAATAAACTTAAATCCTACCTCATCTTCAGTCATTAAAAAATACTAGAAGTGACTGCCTATGTTAGATGGTCAACATTTTATATGTCTGACATACTCTTTGATTCATATAAAAAATGTCATATAAACTCTACGTATTTATAATCAAGTACTAAGTGATGCTTATAACTTAATAAATAATGTCAACTCATATTTGTATTTATATATGACGATACATTGAATGAATATATATGGAGAAATGTTAATCAATTAAATTTTAATATTTATATAATCCTAGTAACTTTATATGCCTAATGTATGTATCTTGAGAAATTGGTTTTGTTGTTAGGTTTTCTACTATATCTCGTGTAGATATGTACTTCATTTGTGCAATTATATCTTTTATATAATTGTACTTAGTATTTATATGCTTAATTTTGAATGAAATTTAAGGTCTTCAATATAAGCGAATGATGCTTGCCTATCACAGTTGATTGTTACTAAATTAGACTCACTTTGAGTGACTCCTAAATTAACCAAGAATCATGTAAGCCACATGAATTCTTTTGTTGCTATTGAAAATGCTATAATTTTAGCTTTCATATAGATAAGGCAATGCATGATTATTTATTACTTTTCTATGATATAGCATCATTGTTGAGTTAAAAAATAAATTCAAATGTATTTTTTCTCATCTGAATCTCCTTTGCAGTTTACATCTGTATACCTTTTTATACTTAAATCATTGCCTTAATAATAGAAGGCATACTCAACAGTACTTTTTAGATGCGTCAATATTCTCTATTGTTTTCCAATGTTCTTGTCCTCAATTTGAATGATATTTGTTCACCATCCTAATAACGAAACAAATATCTAGATGTGTTATACATTATGACATATATAAAACTTCCATTTGTATTGAAATAAGTGATTTTGTTCATTTATTTCCTTTCTTGTGACATATATTAGCTACACTTCTTAATGAGACCTTCTCTTTTAACAATAGGATTATCTATTAGTTTATAATTTTGCATACAAAATCATTTTAAAATATTTGGAAGATAAGTTACTTGAAAAAGTGACAATAATCTCTTTTTCAAATATTTGTAATTTGCTGTCTAATTTGGTATCATCTTATTTTGAACGGAGGAGTTACTCAGAATAGAATTTGAGAAAAATATCAGTCTACAATGATAAGATGGGTGTGTTTTTAAATCAATAAAAAAATGCGTGGTGTCGTTAAACATGTGTGGTCCGTTCAATAATCCAAACGTTATCGTAGTTGACCACATGTTTGTATACTTAAATGTGTCCCACAATATCTTATGTGCGTATGGTTTCGTATACATATGTGTCACTAATCGTGTCCTTTACAATAACCTAGCCTTTTATAAACCCGATTTGGTACATAGTTATCTGCTCAACCATGTCCTTCACATAGTCCATTAAAAAAATTAATATATCATCAAAGGGTTATTACATAAGTGTGTAAATAAACGTTTCTACCAATACCCAACATCAGCATATTAAGTATATGTTCGTGTTGTAAAAAATGTGTCATATTATAGTTTATATTGAGACATGGTGTTCTTTGTACTCTGTCATAATATGCTAATATTCAAGTATTAGTGTCATTTATTTGCAATGAATTATAATAGTTTTTGAACATAGATGTAATATTATTTGTATAGTTTCCTATTATATTTTGTATTGACCTATGGTATTCCAAGTTTAAACACTAGATAATCCAAGCTTATTCTTGACTAATGATAGTTTTTATGCACAAAGCTACTATTACATATATTTTTGTCTTCATATATTTTATATTAAGACTTGGTCATCTTTACACTCAGTCGTGATCATATTCTTATTTAAAGTTTTGGTGTTTACTTACATGTAACGAATGATCGAATGGGTTTAGGTACATATATAGTTACGTTATTATATATCCATGTCCTAGTATTGAAACATGGTATTTTTGATATTCTGTCATGGCATATTGATATTAAAAAGTATGTGTTACTTATTTGTAACAAATAATAGTATTTTTTGTATATCAATAAAATCTGTGAGAAGCTCCATCTCCTCCAGGTGTTTCAGTATTTTTTCCCTGCTGAAGCGTCCCTATAGTATATCTCTGCCCTTCTTCTGTGGTTCTCTATTTCTTCACAAGTCATTTCTGAAAACATTAATTCAGGGAGTGGTTGTCAGAATCTATATACCATATCAATTTCTTGATGACAAGTCAGCATGGGGCTATGAGCGTTTCTTTATGAAATGGGACTTTGATACAGAGCTGTGCAGTCGATTTGCGGGTATTTTGAATATCAAGTTGTATAGTCCTCCAAATCTTATATGTTTTATTAATGGTTACGAGTATCGTTCTATACCGGCTGAAAATCAGTCTCAAAACATAAGTACCATACTTTTTACGGACACTGGTTGATATTGATTGGCTGGTACCTGAAACGTTGGAATTATTGGGATGTAATTGTAATTTTAAAAAGTTTATGGACTGAATTAAAAAAAAAAACTAACGATAAAGACACTCTAGTAGCACACATCTTCATTATTCTTTTCTTTTCTTTTTTTATCCTTACACCCTTTATACTCCTTTAATTATTAATATCAATTTATCTTTAAAAAATTTGTCAAAATGCAATTTTTCGTTGTAGGTTTGCTTTTGCTTATGCTTGGAACAATAAGACTTTTATAAATTTCTCTTAAAATATCATTTTTATCTAAATTCTTTTAGGAATACTAAAAAAAGAATAAGAAATTAGTACTTTTCTCATACTCTCAATCATATTACTATAACATTCCTTTTTATACGTGAGATTTCTTGATAAAATAATATAATGAAAAATAGTTCTTATTTTTATTAATTTTAAATATTAATATGAAAAATGAATATATATAAATATATCTGTGTGTGTATTGAAATTTTATATTTTATTGATTACTATAAGATATATTTGTATGAGAATGTTATTTTTAAAATTTTTAAGTAGTTATAAAATTTTAATTGAGACAAATTTATAATAAAATTTAAATTGTAAATAATGTGTTTAGAGGATGAACTAGTGTATCTTTATATTTGTATCAAAATAAAAATATTCCTAGACTTTCAACTACATTCTTAACTTGAGGAGCTTGTTCTATCCGTACATTAAGCATCAGTTGGGAAATGGTGCAAGCATTTGGTTTTAGTTCGATAATTAGACGTCATATAGTCCACTTATTCAGAGAGAAGCATTAGCACCACTTAGAAACCGTATCCCATTGAATGTGAGAGTCTCTTCACTTATCCATAATGGAGAATGAGGTAAGCAATTTTAGAGGTTTCTCTTTATTTTTAGAGTACTTGCCTCCTCTTCTTGATGCAATGGGAGAGGACAATATCATTTGGTCGCCTAATTCAAAAGGTACATTTTTTAATAGCACCTGTCATAAGATACTGTCGAGTGATGCTGAACGGGTTCCTTGGTTTGATATTATTTGGAGACAATCTTTAAACCTGAAATCTTCCATTTTTACTTGGTTAGTAATCAAAAATCGACTCAAAACCAATAATAGGTGGTTTGGAAATTGTGATCCCATTTGTGTTTTATGTAAACTTACAGTAGAGAGTTAGAATCATTTATTTTTTGAATGTAGCTACACCTATGCAATATAGAGCAGGATAATGAGTATAGTACAACTACCCAGGTTTACATTTGAATGGAGGGAGACTTAACATGATTATTCTTAGGACCAAGCCAGGATAACCAAATGGAATACTTATTAAAACAACTTGTACTACCACCATTTTTCATTTTTCAAAAAAAAAAAACTTGCATTCATTCATTGCAAAAATAAAGAAAAATATCTATTTATTTAATTTATTTAAATTTGTACCATTCAAAGTTTAAATATAGTTATGCAATAAAATTTTAGATAATAACTAGTAACAATAATTTAAATTCTCTAGGTATTCGTGATATATTAATTACCTACAACTCGTAAAAGTTTTAAATTTGTAATTGTTAGTGCTATAAAAATTAATTAGTTTAATAATAAAATGATATTCTTTTTAAAATTAGAATGAAGTTTCAAGTTTTCATTTCTCTTCTTCTTTTATTTTCACTTATATTTGATCTATATGTTAAATTATATATATATATTATAAATGTTTTTGTTTCAGGTTGCACTTCTAATTGATTGTTTTCTTAGTACAAACGCTTGTTGTATTTATAGTTGTATGATCTTTTTCACATTAATTGTGATTAGCATTTATATGTCAAATATGCCAAAGTTAATATTAATATAGATTAATAGATTGTTATTGTTTCAAGTTTTATTATTATGATTTTTAGAGACATAGTTGATGTAAAATTATAAACTATATAGTGCAATATATAATTAGTACTGTTATTGATACCAGTATAGTATTTATAACATTGGTTTTACCTACAAATGTTAATCAATGCAAGGGAAATTCTTTCTTAATTAAAACATTCAAAATATAATAATCTTCCAAATGCAATAGCATTATGAAAAAGAATTCTAGTATAAATAGCAGAGCAAATTCTTGCAAACAAGATCACGCAATAAACTTCATCTTTTTTCTTTAATCTTAGAATATATGTTTATTTTGAGTTTTAAATGATTGTGAGCTCAACTTTTGTGCAATATTTTCTATATTTTTACAGCAACACAACAAGCAAAGGGATCTTCTTCTTCCACAACCATATCTTGTTGGATATTCTCTTCTGTTTTCCTAAATGATTTATTAGGACAATTTACTTCAGTTTAGGCTTACGAGGTCTTGTCTTCAACACACTACACTCTTTATAAAGAAAATTTTAGCACCCTTAAACCAACTTGAATTAGATTATTAGAGTGACAATCTAATCTGTACCATAACATTCAAGCCTAAGAGTTAATTGTTACGTCTAAAATATCCTCATTTCTTATTACTAATCAATTTAAGAATTTAACATTTAATAATGGGAGACGAAATCACTGCCTGCCCAGGAGATTGCATTTCATCTTGCAAATGTATATCAAGGGCATGATTTGGATCTGGAATTACTATTGGTGAAGACTATCATGAATATTGATGGCAAATGCGGACCCTTGGAATTAACTGGTAAACTGATATGTATGGAAAACTAGGAAGAATACTTACAAGTGTTGCTTCACCAGTTAATCTCAGACCAATGATAGGATCTAGAGAACATTATTTGATTCTTGTAAGCTGTGGAGATAACTCTCACTTTTTCTCAGAAAAAAGAAAAGAAACTATTGTATTGAAGTGAGAAAAAAAAGGGTATGGAGACGGTGGAATGTCGATATACTCGCAATTAAGAAAAGCGACGTAGGACAAATGGACAATGCGTCCTCGACCTCGAGTAGGAGTTGGGGTTACAGATTTGTAATCCAATGCCAATTAAACTGAGGTGTTGAAATCAATATCATGATCAGAAAAAAGTAAATGCTCGGGCCCTATTAATCAATTTCAGGGAACATGCTCTGCCAACCTGTTCTTGTTCGCCAGCTTTGCTGTGAAAGGTTACTGATTGGTCAGCTTTCCGCAGCTTAAAACTTTTGTAGTTTCTATGTACTGATTTCCCTCAGCAAACTTTAGTTAGAGACAAAATCAATCATTGGATTCACCCCACATTTCCAAGAGATATTTCTGGCACTTGCTACAACAGCTACTATTAACAAAAGAATCGTGGGTAACACTTCTGGTGCTTTTTGGTCTTGACACTTCCCTGCCACTGGCCCCATCTTTTTTGAGACTGTGCCTGTACTCCAAAGCAACCTGCTCAAACACTTCTACTTCAAACATATTCAACCTTATCTTTGGGCTCATCTGATCTCTAACAAATGCAAATGCCAATTGGTCTCTCGGGTTGAATGCTTCGAGCTCATTAAACAAAAGGCATGAAAATAGATTGCTCCTCAGTCCATGTTTCCTCATAATTAGAGCGCTATCTGGCACGTCTGTAGCAAAAAAAGTGGCAGATTAACAAAAGAACAAAATGATCAGGTTTTGCTTCAGTAAATGCAATGAAGTGGACAAGATTAATGTGAAGACACCCTCAGGTCCAACTTCACGTACTCATGCAAGACGACACGAATTTCAATATTTTGCAAATAGCCACAAATTCTTTGTTTTTGGTTCCACATTGATGTGAACATTACCTTGCCCCAGGGACCACATTTCAATTCTAGATTTCGCACCTATTTCAAACAGGTGACCGATATGGGACAGTAGTACTCTAGATGTGGATCAATTTATAAAGGAAAAAAATTAAATACACAAAAAGATACTATGGATGTTCAAGAAGTGCAAGGAAGCTAGAAAGATAAAAACATCTGCTACGACAAGTTAACTGGATGGAGGACTTTCTTACCAGTAATCCTTATCTAAGAGGGACCCAAGTAACAACATAATGCAGAACACTCAATCGTAGGCAAACATGAATTTCATAAAAGTTCATTAATCAAAAGACGAGAAACAACAGTCCTTGCTGTCACAATCAACTCCATAAAAGTTCATTAATCAAAAGACGAAAAACAACAGTTCTTGCTATCACAATCAACTTCTTTTTTCGCCCACACAAACCTATATTTTGGTTGATGTTATAATCTTCCAATCATTGCTTCTTTCTAGATCTGAAGGCTGAGCCTCAAGTTAAGGAGTTAAAGACTTCTGTGACCTTTACATTCATTAACAGGCAGATTCATATGTTACCCAGTAAGACGAATACATAGATAATAGCTTTTAGAAAGTCATTTCATCAAACAAAAAAAATGCTTCATCAAGATTTAACAAATTATAACATTCGATTTCATTACTACATTAGATGGTGCCTCTTTTAGGTTGAGAAAAGATTGAAACTTGCCCTCTTGTTCTCCTCCGGTATTGGGATCAAATATTTCCTGTTTTACAAACCCAGTAAGAGTAGCATAAATGCAGTATACTCAGATTCGTTGAAGGTTAGCTTTTTAAAAAGTTTGTGAGTCAGTTCTCTGCTTGTTGCTAGAGGTTTTTCAAAGTACGGAGATGCTTAGTTACCTGAAGGATAAGGGTGCTTTTTGGGACTCCATGGCTGCAATCCCTTCTCACAATATGTTTCCATTTGTAACCTCAAACCATCTAAGTCCCACCATTTCCTCCACCGCGCAGTCGCCATTGCGTCTTCCATTGTATGCACAAAAAATGGATGTTTTGAAATTGCCATGTCCACATTCTTTGATACAACTAATGCATGAATTAACAGCAACGGGTCTACCATCAGTTGCATCTTTGCGTCGATCCAGAGACTAAATTTTGAGTTTGGAAAAAGTCTGTGAATTAAGTATTTAGGTATCACTCCATTCATAGCCGGGTTATCATACAGATGTTGGCTTGAGACCCTGATAATTCTCCATATGCCTACATTGTATTCATGGGACTTTCTTGATATCAAGTGGTGCGTTGCTAGTCCCTTCCAGGTGGTATCGTCCACGAACATGAAGAAACATGCCACATCTAGTGTTTTGGCTCCCAAACCCTTTGGTTGCCGGATTTTGTCATGATCATTGAAGATTGCTGACACTACAGCCACCCCATTACATCTCTCCATGGAGATTAGATCTGAATTTCAAGCAGGCGAAAAAAACAAAACTTGTTGGTATCCAATTCATGCTGTTCGGGCTAGAATTAGAATTCAAAACTAATTTGGTTGAATTGCTTAACCAATTGAACAATGCAGCTAAATTCTAAACAAACAAGAAGACAAGTCGAAGTAAATTTGAAGGGGTTAAGTGTACAGGAGAAAACTAACCAGAATCATTGACTCTGAAATTTTCTAAGAAGCCGCAAGGAACCTCCACACTATCATTCAAGTAAGTAAAATATGAAAATCGCTTCTCCGTGCCGAAATTCCCACCAAAAGCCTCACTTTTTCCTTGCAAGTACCTCAGTGTGTTAGACAATTCCGATGAATTTCGACACAATTCTTGGATCTCCTTCAATACCATCCAATATTCTGAGAATAAGAAACAAAACCCATGAATCAAAATAACGAAAAGCAACCATTAGATCCGTAACTCAATGACCAAGAGTCGGAAATAACAAGTATATCAACCAGAGAAAAAGACAGGAGAAGAGCAGGAGGAGCGATGTGTGGGAATGGCGTATTTGTGCTCGCCATAAGAGGGAGGATAGGAGAAGAGAGGAGTCTGAATGGGATCGAAAGGCGAGTATCTGAAGAGGCATTTGGTGGGAGAAAAAGTGGTGTAGTAAATAGCTAAAAACAGAGTGGTGAAGAGGTACAACAGTGAGAAACAGAGGAGCTTTGATTGGCAGATAGGTGCTGACTCCTTCAACTTCCCCATAAACTCCTTCCCATCTGTTTCCTGGCCTTCTTTCGATCTGTCAAATACGTCTCCCATTTCGTGTCAAATCATTAAAAAAAAGAAGAAGCTTTCGTTCACACCAAAATATTTTAACGTCACATCAACAATTAATACTGTTGGTGACTGTGGATCCCAAAACACTCAACCTTATGCATTTACTGTCAATTTGGTACCTTTCTTCAAGATGCAAAGACGGAACTGAACAAAAATTTAGAGACAGAATAGAACTAAAATTAGAGACAGTAAGCTGTTTAGTTATGAAGGACAGAACAAAAAAAATTGTCTTTGTCTAGAGGATAAAATGTGTTTGGTTGTAATAGACAGAACAAAAAATATTATCAATAACGAAAATACCCCTACAATATAATATGATCAGAAAAATGTAATTCATTGATTATTTTATAATTGTATCAATATTTATTTTAAGTGTATTTGTAATTTTTTAATTACAATGAAA
>JAOQMS010000003.1:27747698-27768212 GCA_027563885.1 Erythroxylum longipes
TGAGGCTATTTTCGTCTTTTCTTGATCTTGTCCGTCGGACAAGAATTTCTGTACTTCAGTTTTGGAAGGAACAAAAAATTTTGTCCTTGTCCTCTGAAGACGGAATAAAAATAGGTGAGGACAGCAAGCAAACAGGACGAAGGACAGAACTTTTACGTCCTTGTCCACTGTCCTCACTCCTGAGGACACTAACCAAACGCAGGGTTAAGAAACTTTGGACAAACAAGGGCTTTTAATTTCAATTTCAGGAGTGCTTATAGGATTTTACCTGATGAGTTTTGGGATAAAATTTTACTTAGAATTAGGAATGAACAAAATTTCAGTAGCTAGCAATATTTTAAAATTCAAATCGAAAATTTAATTATTTAGACAAGATATTTAAGTTTTAGAATATAATATTAGACTATTATAAAAGTGGCTAAATATTGAATAAAATCAAAGAATTTAAAATATGATCGAGAAATTGTCCTTTCTTATAAAAATTTTGAAGATTAATTAAAAAATAAATTATTAAATAAAAATTAATTGATCTGTTTTAGTTTATAAAAAATTATTAATTTAAAAAAATTGATCAATTAATTAATAAATTGATCAATTTTTTAACAACAAAAAATTAAAAATTAAACCAAAAAATTGTACGACTTAAAATTTTTACGAAGTAATCAAACTTTTTTAATCATAGGTTGATAGCAATACCAATGATAGTATGTGTCGTTATTAGGATGCCTATCGTGCAAGTTGTGTACTTTTTTTAATTGGAACTCAAGAATCAAGGCTGTCAAACCAATTCGTTTATAAAAAGCCGGTTTATAGTGGTCCACTGGGGACCTTATTCCCATTAAATTGTAACTTGAAACTTATCAAGTTATTTACCAAACAAGAAGGAATACAAAAAGAAGGTCGGGAGTCAGTTGCGGTTCTGATGACTAGCTGGCTTTGTTACAAAAGAAGTTTAGTTAAATGTTGTATTACGTCCGATTTCTAAATGGCATCAAAGCTTTCATAAACAAAATATGACAATTTATTTCCATGGATTTTTCTTGCTCTTTTCCTTCTATTTTAAAGAACCAAGTTTATATATCTATTGCGTGGAGAAACAACTTATTCTCCATTCAAATTGATTTTTTAGTGAGATTGATTATATCCTTAATATAAAAAAACCTATTTTTTAAGTGTAAAACCTATTTTTATAATAAAATAATAATTTATTTAGCCTAAACAAAACATTAATCATAGGATCTTAAACTCATAATTCTCACAATATAAAACATGTAACATGAACATAAGAATTTGATGAAATCGTCACGATATAAACTCTTAAAATAAATTGGTTTCTTTCTCTTAACTATTTCTTTGTTTATGGATAGTTTTTGATTGATTACTTTGTGTTTGTTAAGTAAATACTCAAATGAATAGAAAAATGATCAATTTATATCCTTTATAATTTAATCTTGTATATCCATTACATTATTGAATGAATAATCAAGATTATTTAGCTATTTAATTAACAATTAAGCTTAAAGATAAATAATTAGTTAGCTCATTATTAAGCTATATTTTAACTTGCTTTTCACTTGACCTAATCATTAGATAATCATAAAATTAAATAGCATAACTTCAAGTGCATGAAAAATAAATCTTAAAGTTCAGCATAAATAACTTTGCACAATAAAATAACAAATGACTTACAATAGTTATATATTATTTATGCAACAAATTTTCATCCATATACTACAACATTTGTTACTCATCATACTAGGTCTAAAAAATAATGATATAATCAAAATCAATCATAGTCTACAATTATGTCTTGTAGGCTTTCTTAGTAAAATATCAAAACATAAATTTGTATACTATTATGTAATAGAAAATTATTAGTGCAAAATCAAAAACTCATAAATAAGTATAGCTAACATCTTCATAAACAAATGTCTTTTGTTGCAAACCTTTAATTAACAAATATGTTATTATTATATAAATGCTAATATGCTCAATAGACACTTTTTGTTTCTAAACTTCCTCCTTAATGGCAAAAATACTTGAGTTTCATATGTTTGACACCTTTTGAATATTTGTCATTCTTGAAAACAAATTACTATAGAATTATCACAACAAACTTTTAACTTGGTAATGATATCGGCACCCCAAGTCTTGAAATAAAATTTTGCCACTATAATGCATGAATTGGGGTTAAAATATGCCATAAATTCTTGTTGCATAGTGGATGAAGCAATGATAGACTATTTAATACTCTTTCAAGATATTGCTTCGTTTTCTAAAAGAAATAGATAACTAAATACAAATGTTCGACCATCAAGTCATCCAATAAATTTAAATTTGAGTATCCAATCACTTTCAAAACATCAAACCTTGAATACATGAGTATATAGACCTTCGTTCCTTGTCAGTACCTCATTACTTTCTTTACAGCTTTCTAATGAACAATTCTAGGGTTGCTTTGATATTTGCTTAATATTATAAGCAAGAAATTGTTATTCGATCTTGTATAGGTTTATATATACATTAAAATGCCTACAAATAAAGAAATAGGAACTGATTCCATCTAACTTTGATTTGCGTTGTTCTTTGAACATTGCATCAAAATAATATTTTCGTTTCTGCTTAGAATAATTTTTTCCTTTCTGAATAGGAGCAATTTTTGTAGAACTCTTTTCATGTTAACATCTCTTTAAAATTCTTTCAACAAAACCTTTCGAGATAGTCTTAATAATCCTTGTGACCTATCACGAAAAATTTGTATTCATATAACATAGTATGTTTCTCTTATATCTTTCATTTCAAAATTTTGGAGAGAATATTTTGTCTTATCTAATATTCCTAAATCATTGGCAGCTTTTAAGATATCATCAACATATAAAATTGTGGAAACAAACTTACTGCCACTAATATTTTGGTATTAACACCAATCAGTAATATTTTCTCGAAAACCAAAAGATGGTATGGTATCACTAAACTTAAGATACCATTGTCAAGAAACTTGTATATATATATATATATATATATATAGGCTTCTTAGGTTTAAACACCATTTGATCTTTTATTAAGAAACCTTTAGGTTGGCTTATAAATACTTCCTCTTCAAGATTACCATTAAGAAATATTATTTTCACATTTATTTGCTGTAACTTTATGTAACAGCCCTAGACCACCCGCCCGTAGATATTGTCTACTTTGGGCCTTGGCCCAGCCAAGCCCTCACATTTTTGCTCTTCTTGCACACTCGCTCGGGAAAACACATTTATGAAGGAGAGGTATCCATAGCCTTATAAGGCCTACTTCGTTCCCCTCTCCAATCGATATGGGAATCTAACATTTGACCCTCTTTGGAGGCCCAACGTCCTCGCTAGCCCACAGGCATGATCCACCCCCTGGAGGCCCCACTTCCTTGCTAGCCCACAGGCCTGGATCCAATCCCTTAGAGGCCCAGCGTCTTTGCTGGCATACCGATTCGGGTACTGGCTTTGATACCATTTGTAACAACCTGGACCACTCCGCTCACAGATATTGTTCGCTTTGGGCCTTGGCCCAGCCAATCCCTCACAGTTTTGCTCTTTCAGCACACTCGCTCGAGAAAACACATCTATGAGGAAGAGGTATCCATAGCCTTATAAGGCCTATTTCGTTCCCCTCTTTAATTGATATGGGAATATAACATTCGACCCCATTTGAAGGCCCAGTGTCCTTGCTGGCCCACAGGTCTGGATCAATGGTATCAGAGCCAATACCTGGATCAGTATGCCAACAAGGACGCTGGGCCTCCAAGGGAGGTGGATCCCGACCTGTGTGCCAGCAAGGACGCTGGGCCTCAAAGGGGGTGAATCCAGGCCTGTGGGCCAGCGAGGACGTTGGGCCTCCAAGGGGGTGGAATGTTAGATTCCCATATCGGTTGGAGAGGAGAACGAAGTAAGCCTTATAAGGCTATGGATACCTCTACTTCATAGACGCGTTTTCCCGAGCGAGTGTGCGGGAAGAACAAAACCGTGAGGGATTGGCTGGGCCAAGGCTCAAAGCAGACAATAACTATGAGTGGGTGGTCTGGGTTGTTACAAATGGTATTAGAGCCAGTACCTGGATCGGTATGCCAACAAGGATGCTAGGCCTCCAAGGGGGTGGAATTTTAGATTCTCATATTGGTTGGAGAGGGGAATGAAGTACGCCTTATAAGGGTATAGATAACTCTCCTTCAAAGATGCATTTTCCTAAGCGAGTGTGTGGGAAAAGCAAAACCGTGAGGACTTGGCTGGGCCAAGATCCAAAGTGGACAATATTTGTGAGCGAGGGGTCCAAGCTGTTACACTTTAAATCCTATTGAACTACTGATGGCTTTATAATCCTTAACAAGTCTTTCTTTAATACAAGTGAAAATATCTCTTTATAATCGATACCTAATTTTTAAGTATAATCTTTGGAAAAAAATTTGACCTTATATTGTTCAACATTACCATTTAAGTTATATTTAGCTTTAAAAATCCATTTACATCGAACTTAATTAGAACCATCTAGAAATTAAATGAAATCTCAAACTTTATTTTGAAATCTCAAACTTTATTTTCTCCTGTAGATTTTAACTCATCTTTGATGGTATCAATCTATTTTTCAAAATTTGCATAATATATGGCTTATAAAAATGAAACTAGATCTTTATTGATTCCAATTGAATAAACCGTATGATCATTTGAAAATTTTTAGATATTTTTTCTCTTTAAGATCTTCTCAAGTGTATTATTTCTTGCATTTTATGTACAAAACTGGTTGTGAATTAGTTCCTTAAAGTAAGTTCCTTCATTCAAATATTATTTAGTATTGTCTAAATTTTCACCAATCGCTAGAGCAATATTTGGAGTAACTATAGATGAT
Organism: Erythroxylum longipes; assembly: GCA_027563885.1. Lineage (NCBI taxonomy): Eukaryota > Viridiplantae > Streptophyta > Magnoliopsida > Malpighiales > Erythroxylaceae > Erythroxylum > Erythroxylum longipes. Next base: position 27,752,577 of record JAOQMS010000003.1, read on the forward strand.
GAAGCTTTTATAGAAAAAGGAATATTTACCCTTGCTTCTTTAATATTTGTATTTTGTCGTTCATTACTCGTACTAACCTTACTATTCTTAACGAATTAACATTTATAGTTTTTATAAATCTAGGACTATGAATAGGACAATAATACCTAAATTCTTTAAAATTATCTTGGTAACCTATAAAGTAACCATTAATTTTTGAGAATACAATTTCCTTTTATATGGATTCTATAACTTTAACTTGGATAGGCAAAACTAAACATATAAATATCTTAAAATAGACGTTCTTCTAACTTGTAATGTAAAAGGAGTTTTTGAAAATGTCTTACTAGGGACCTATTCAACAAATTTATAGAAGTTTTAAGGCCTTACATCTATAAAAATTTTGTTACTAAGAAGTTTCTCGTCATAATCCTAATTAGATCCATTATTGTTTTATCATGCCTTTCTACCACATCATTTTATTAAGGTGTACCTAGCATAGTATACTATGCATATTTTGCATATATTTTAAATAAGTTTACAAATGGACTTAGACATTGTCTTGACTCGTTATATTTCTTATAGTATTTAACCCCTCAATCAGATTTTAGAATTTTCACTTTTTTTACTAATTCCCTTTCAACAATTATATATACCTCAAGGGTATCTACCATTTAAGATTTTTCCTATAAATAAACATAACCATATAAACAAGTCATCTATAAAGATAATGAATTTTTCTCCATTAAAAGATGGAGCATCAAAAGATCTATAAACATTAGTATGTATAATCTTAAGAACATAAGTGCTTTATGTGACTCCTTTCTTATTATGTTTAATTTGTTTTCCCTTGAAATCTACATTTAGAAGAATCTCATTCTTTACTAATCTTTCCAACCTTTCTTTAAATACATGGCCTAAACATCTATGTCATAAATAAGCATATTTTTCATCTAATTCATTACATTTAATACCAATATTACTATAAATAATAAAAAAGATTTAACATATTTATTATCAAGTTTCAATTTATATAAATCATTAGGAAGAACAAAGTAACCAAAAAATAAAGTGTTTTTAAATAAATTAAAACAACCATTTCAAAAATCTCCTTTAAACCTAATAACATCAAGTTTTAGAACTAAAAATAGGTTCCTAGAAATCGATGGTATATAAAGAGTTTCTAAAGATCTAGCTAATGACCTTTAATTAAGCCTTCATACTATTTCCTATAAAGAAAAAAATTGCATTAGGGTTATGCCTTGGATCATATGAAATTCGTTCATCATATTGGAAATATAAGTTTTGGAAACACCTCTACTAGTTAAGGGTAAGGTTGCGTACTACTAGATCTCTCCATACTTCGCGCCTAACCGAAATTTCTACTGATTGTTGTTATTGTTGTATATTGGAAATTTAAGTAGTAGCACCAGTATTAATCCACTAAAAATTAAGAGGAACTTATTAAATGAAAAGAAGGTGAATGGTGATAAACCTAGTTTAGAAAATGTTAGTGATGATGAGTATATCATGAAACTTAAGTAGCTAAGGTTACTAGTCACTAGGAGGGCATTAAGCACACATGTGGTAGAGAATGAAGCTAATGAATAATGGAAAAAACATTTTCAATACTATATGTGCCAACAAGAAAGTGTTGGTTTCTTTTTTGATTGGGAGGTATGAGGATAAGATTTTATCTAATGTAGTTCCCATACAAGTGGCACACATTCTTTTAGGATGTCTATGGTAATTTGATAGGAGAACAATGCATGACAGAAATAAGAATATGTATTCTTTTTCAATAATTGAAAAATTATTTACCATTTCTCCATTATTACCAAAACATGTTTATAAATATCAACTTTAGCTTTATGAGAGTAAGTAAGAGATATTAAGGGGAAAGAAACAATAAAGAACACTTGAGTTAATTTAAACCTTTTAAGGAATGTAAAAATCAAAGATGCATACTTACTTAAGCATCAACTGCAATATGATTTTGTAGATTAAGGTATCGATTTGAGGATAAATCATTTTAAAGAAAGAGGAAATGATAAGACCCAAACAATGACTTGATCTATGTGAATTTTGACCTAAGGGAGGTATGAAGAGCAGGTTAGATAACTTGTGAGAAATTTAAGTCAAGTGGTAAAAGAAGTTGGAGATTACATTTATAGAACATAATTAAGCTAGGAGATTACATTTATAGAACATAATTAAGCCAAAATTAGAAGTTACTAGTATGTATATTTTTCCAGGTTTTGTATATAAGAGATTTAGAAGAAAATTGGTGTTGAAGTTTAACATATAACTGATAGTAAAATCATGTTTTCTTCATACATTAAAAATTCTAGAACAAAATTAGTGTTTAGTATTGGCTAAAATAAACTTCAAATACTTCTTTTAATTAGTTAAGAGTTTTGTTGTTTCAAGTTGTTATTTCCTTTTAAAACTCTATATTTAAAGTTTTATGCTTATATAAGGCTATGATACGGATGCAATTGATAGCTTATCATTATTATTATTTAATAAAAAAACTTTGGAGAGTTATCTTTATCATTATTCTTATAGAAACTCTTAATTTAGATTCTCCATTAACAGTAGATCTTATCTAGCTTGCTAGTGGCAATCAGATCTAGAATCTTATCACTCCCATCCCTTTCATTTTAAGAGTGTGTTGATCATATCCTTCTTTTATATATTTTTTCTTCAATTTATTAGATCAACATGTTTTTAATGGAATGACCATAGGTCATGTCAAATTGATGTTGAATATTTTCATTCATATCAATGAGGATCATATCAGTATTGCTCTTGGGTTGTTTTTTTCTTTATCTTCCCTCAATAAGGTAAAGTATCATCTCCATTGAATAATTATTCGATTGTTAGTCCCATTTCTGTTAAAGGTGTCTGGAAAACATTAGTGACATTATATTTTCTTTATATTGAACTTTAGTAACCATAAAAACCTTTATTGTATATAATCCTCTTAGGTCTATAAGTTTTTTTTTGAAACATTAATTTATGAAAACTTCTCTTGAAATTGCATATTTTTGTTTTCTAACTACATAGATAAAGAAGCTTCTCTTAGATCTGAGGCTTTTAGGCATATACGTTTCTTAATGTCAGGAAGCCAAAAAGACTCCTTTTAGAACTAAGACTTTTCAACCTGTACGTTTTTTTATATTAGGGAAATAAAGAGATTTTTCATTTACTTAGAGGCTTTTCAACCAACTTATTTTTGTTTTATATCAAAGAGATAAAGAGACTTATCTTATGTTTTTTTTTTAATGATTGGGAGCTATAGAGACTTATTATATACCAAAGACCTTTTAATTATAAGTTTTTCCTTTATGTAAGGGATCCAAAATATACTTCTCTTAGACATGATTTTTTTAACCTATAAACTTTTCTTATATGCTAAATAACTGAAGAGAATTCTTATGTAACTAAGTTTTTTTAATTTGTAGGTTTTTCTTTTATTCTAAGGAGCTATATAGATGTCTTTTACACTTGGGACTTTTAACTTGGAGGTTTTTCTTCTATGCTAAGGAGCTAAAGAGACTTTCCTAGACCTAAGGCATTTTAGCTTTTAGCTTTTTCTTTTATGCCAAGGAGTTAAAAGGACTTCTTTTAGACTTGAAACTTTTTATTCTCTAAGTTTTCTTTTATTGCAGGGATTTAAAGAGACTTCACCTATACCTGAGGATTTTTAGCCTAAAGGTTTTTCTTATATGCTCGGTAGTTAAAGAGACTTCTCCTAGAACTAAAGTTTTTCAACAAACAACTATTTTTTGTAATCCAAGGAGCTTAATAGAGTTCTTTTAAACCCAAGGCTTTTTAACCCACATTTTTTATTATATATTAAGGAGCTAAAGAAACTTCCACTGAAACTGAGGTATTTTAGCGATAAAGTTTTTCTTTTGTGCTAATTAATTGAAAAGGCTTCTTTTGTACCTAATTTTTTTAACCTTTAGGAATTTCTTATATCCTACTTCTCATAGACTTAAGACTTTTTAGCGTACAAGTTTTTCTTTTATGATACATAGTCAAAGAAACTTTTGCTAGACTTAAGGAATTTTAGCCTTTAGAATTTTCTTTTATGCCAGAGAACTAAAAAGACTCCTATTACACCTAAAATTTTTAACTTGTTGGTTTTTCTTCTATTCTAAGGAGCTTAAACGACTTCTCTAGATTTGATACCTTTTAGCATGCATGTTTTTCTTATATGTTAGGGAGTTAAAGATACTTCTCCTAGACTTGAGGGTTTTTAGTTTTTAGGTTTTTATTTTGAGACTTAACTATATTTGAATCAAATAAATAATATTTTATTGAAAAGAAAAATAAATTTTTTTTGCAACTTTTATCTATTCATAACACTTCATTAGATGAGTTATTCAACTTAGCAATTTATGATCTTCACTTATAATCATGTGAATCACCCACTGAGTAAGAAGTGTTTCCCTAACGGGTTTCCTGGCTCTCGATCTTTATGAAGGACTTGCATTTTACTTATGCCTAATTTCTCCCTTCTATATGAAACAACTCAACCTTTTTTGTATAATTAAGTCATTAGCCACTTTTTTTTAAAATTTTTACAATCTTTGACCTCTTATTTAATATCTTGATAAAAATGAAAATATAAATTTGTAGCCTTTTTAGTAGCTTTGGTGGCCATTGCTTTTGGTCTTTAGACTAGTTCATTATCTACAATATAATCAACTAACCTATTTAATGATGTCTTGGGCTTATGAAGGTCTTCCTTAAACTTTTATTTGTTTTCATCTTTAACTCATTTTACTTATAACTTCATCTTCTCAGCTTCAATAATTGAAAAATGCGCTCACTTTATTTTCATTATTGTCACTATTATTAGTCAGACTTTTTACATATTACCTTGATTTGATACTATAATAGGTTTTATTTTTTTATTGTTAGGTAGTTTTAAAGATATATTGTTATGAAGGCATTTTGGCCAAGGATCAAGGATTTTTTGACATTGAAATGAAAGTAAACAAGTAGATTTGACTAAACACGACCTCAGGCATGGATGTTTCTCTAAGAGAAAAGAGCTCTAAGATTATCCCAACTAGTGTAGAGCATTGAAAGATAAGAACATTCCATCGGGTAACCTTTCTTATGATTGATACCTTTTTTTAATTTAAGTTCATTGATTCAAAGATGAGGAGTAGCTAATTATTTTATTATCTAGATAAGAGGAACCTACGTATCTCTTTGTTATGGATTAGTTTCATTTATTTATGGAAGATTTTTATACTTGAGAAATATCTTTTATTATGCTTAATGCTAATAAAAGAAAATTTAACAATTTAATTAGATCTTAATTTACATTCATTAGTTCGAGAAAAATATTTTTAAATTGACTAAGGAATTGATATTTTTTTAAGAAATTAAATAAAATATCATTAAACCAAAGATCCAAAAAGGGATTACAAGAAATAAAGCAATTATAAAGCCGATATAACCTAGTAAGCAAACTTCCAAGCAGTTACAGTTCCTATACTTAAAAAAACAAAAACCTTAGCTTGTAATAACCTCTAACATAAGGCCTTGTTTAATCTACAAATAAGATGGATTTTCTGTGCCAATAATTGCTCCCTTGTTAGTAAAATCAATTACTTGAGTGAAAAATCTCTATTATTGGAATGATTTTGAAAATTCCACATATTTCTTTCCCTTCATAGTAAGTAGATAGTGTTCCTAAGCAAGCTTTATAGACTATTCTCCTTTGCAAAGACTAAAAGGTTGGTAAGACCAAGTCACAATCCCATTCCAGGTTAAAGGGGTGGATGTGAAGTGACCTTTTTGTAGCATACCATTCTAAGTGAAGCTAGAATAGGCACATTGAAAGAAGGGATGGTCTATACATTCCACTTCTTTCTTGAAAGTGAACAATTGCTAGAAATGTTTTGAAATCTGATGATTATGTCAGTAATAGGTAACTTTCACATGATTATGAGTTAGAGGACAATAAAAGTTCTTAGACTTAAAAGCTTAAACTAGACTAGATTGTTTTAAAGGACATAAGAAAGTTGAAAACTGTGGATTAGTATAAATGAAGAGTTGAAAATAGGCTATTAGAGGAGCCTTTCCACCTAATAACATCCCTACAATTTGATTTCAGGTAATATTAATTAAAAATTCTATCAATGTTAATCTAAGAACAGATTCAAGTATATAAGGCTTATTATTAAAAACGTCCTTAATTGTGGGAAATGACCATAGTCAGCTCAAGAGTCAAACCAAAAACTTGTGAGGGCTCCATCACGAATCTTATGCTAAATTTCCTATTTAAAAATGTTCTTTAGCTTCATAAGTTGAATTATAGTCCACGAAAAATTGATGTTTTGTTGAATATACTAGACGTTGGACTCCTTCAAGCAATATTTATTCATCTATTAAACCCAAACTGATTTTTTAATCTACTAGTAGGGTTTATAATCTCTTGATCATCATTATTATATTGGCTATTTGGAAAGGGATAATTCCCAGACCTCCTTCCTTCTTAGGGGTTATTAGTTCACTCCATTTCACCTTAGTCAAGGCATGCTTGTTGTAGTCTCCAATGTAAATAATATTCCTTAGTAATCTATAGAAAATTTTTGATAATTCCAAAAGGAAACAAGAGGTGGGAATACCCATAAAAATGCAATAATTCCAAAAGAAAGAATTTTATTACACCAAGTTAAAATCCTCTTTTAGACCCTTTCAATTAATGGAAGGAAATCATTTTCTGAAGGTTTCTTAATGGATACAAGGATCCTAAGGTAAAAAAGGGTGGTATTTTAGTGTGTAAACTAGTTTGAGAGGAGAACTAGGCAAATAAGTGAGAAGCGCTAAAGGAGATGAAAGCTGACCCTTTTCCTTAGTGATTAAGAGCCCTAAAATTTCTTTAAATATGTTTAAGGCAGTCACTGGAGTGTATAAGGAATTGTTATTTGCTTCTAAGAATAAGATGATATCATTAAAAAAGAATAGGCTACACATCGTCAAGTTTTTACATTTAGATAGTGGAATTATTCCCTTAGATAGTGGAAGTCAATAGCTAGTGTAAATAGATAAGGAGATAAGATGTTACCTTTCTGGATGCCCCTAACTCCCTTGGTAAGTTTGGATCCCCATTAAAAACACTATATGAGACTAAATATATGCACTAATATATCTAAGTTATAGACAAACTTGGGAGTCCAAAAGCTTTAAGAGTGTTTTTGATGAATTTTCAATCAACGGAGTCAAAAGCCTTTTGAAAAACAATTTTAAAGGTACAATATTTTCTTAAGTGCTCCTTATTATAGCATCTAAATAGCTCTTAAACTATTAAAATATTGTTTCTTATGAATCTATCTTTAATGAATGCATTTTAGGTGAAATCAATATACTTAGGAGGTAGACCTTTCAATCTGTTTGCTAAAAATTTAGAAATGAGTTTATAGGTTGTATTACAATAAGTAGTCGATTTAAAATCCTTGAAAGAAGAAGGATTACTTACCTTAGGGATGAGGCACAAAAAGGTTTTGTTAACCTCTTTTAACATTTTGCTAGAATTAAGAAATTCAAGAATAACATCTATTACCAAGGTTTTGACTTGTCTTCAAACCTTTTACAAGAAGAAGCAATTCATCCCATCTAGGCTTGGGGCCTATTCGGGTACATAGAAAACAAATTTTACTTAACATCAGTTTCTGCAAATGGCATGATTAATAGCTAAGATTCTTATGTAAATATTTTCTTCTTGACAATTGATTACAAAATTTGAACAAAAGGGTTTACAGATCACTAGAGTTTTAAGAGAATAAGATAAAAAATTTTATGCTTCTTTAAGAATCCCTTATTGAGTATAAATTTTGGTTCCTTAAGTATCAAAGATATTATTAATTATATTGAATTTATGGAAAATGTATTTATTCCTACCCCTTTCCAATAATCTTTACTTTCAAATTAAATGATTTAACTCTATAATTTTGGTGTAATTGAAGAGTTAATCCTCTCCTTATTCTGAATAATTTGATTAGTAAATTGTATGGTTAATTAAGATTGGATTATATTCAGGAGATTCTAGTTTGAGTAACAACATCAAGCGTGTCAACTACTCTTTGCTTATTAAGGGATCTAAATTCCATCTTTATTAATTTGAGTTTTTGCATGCAAGTAAAGGGGTTGTCCCTCTAATATCTTTGTTCAAACGTTTCACTAGAGCTTCCTCAAAACCATCTACTTCCGCCAATACATCTAAAAGGACAGGACATTTTCTTAGAATCTGATAAGTTTTTCACTAAAATTGGAGTGTGGTCTAAAAAGAGGAGATTGACAAAACTTATTTGTTATCTGGGAAGGTATTCAAACAAAGACCATTCACTATAGTTTTATCTAGATTTTATCCCGAGAAACTAGGCATCTTTTTCTTTATAGCTCTAGGTGTAGAAGAACCCTTCTATGGAAAGGTTTATAATTTTTATATGCCTTACACATTGTCTTAGCTCCTCTGAGTAGTTCCTAATGCAATATTTTCCTTTTATCTCATAGTAATTTAACATATTATTAAAGTCACTCAAGACTATCCACTGAAGGATAATTAAGGATGCTAAGTTTCTTACTTCATTCCATAATAGGGCTTCCTAAAAAACATAATTAAGAGCATAAATATAGATATGATCTCTTTGTTGAGATTATCCACTATCAATCTTGTAAATAGATGAATAAACTGATCTTGTATAATATAATTCTTAACTTCAATCATCATAGGATCATAAGAAATTGAAAATTTACCTCTATGGTTTTGCTACTAGTTGGTAATTAACTTCTAACCCTTCTTCATTAAGCATAAATTTCTATAACTGTCCTTTCTTTACTAGGTTTCAAGTAATCCCATAAGATAAGAATTGGTATTACATAAATAGTCTCTAAGAAAAAAGTTATTTATTAGGATAATTAAGGCCCTTAATATTCCACCAGATGAAATTCATATATTAGGTGAATATTTAGAGTGTTTCCTCTTTCTATTAAATCTCCTTCTATTCATAACATGGAATTCCTTAACATTATTATTAAGTAGCTTATTATTAGCTGTGGCCTCATTTTACATTTTGTCTTCCTTTAGTGAATTATCCAACCTAATATTATCATCCTCAGTGTCTTGATTTCCTACCATTAGTACTTTAGGAGCATCAATTTATAAGGGGGCTTTGAGGATGATGGACCCTAATGTTAGTGAACATAGAGATGGTTTCTAAAGTGGTGTCTTAAGATTTTGATTCTTCTAGATCACCATTGCTCTTTAAAGGGGAATTCAAGCTTATTAGTTCTTTATAAAAAATACACTAAAGAATCTTCTAGTTGGTTAACATTTTTCCTTTTTCTTAATGCCTTATCTCCAATTATAAGAGACTTTATCGAATCTTCAAAGAGTTATTCATTTTCATTAAGTCTCATTATTGGAATGAGATCAATAAGAGGCTTTTGGATGTCCATAGGCACATATATTTAAGCATAAATAACTCTTTTCATATTAGTAGTAGCTTCATCCGATCATATAGGCTTACCAAGGTAACTAGTAAGGTAGCTTAGGCATTTAGTATTCCAGTATCCCAATGATAGATTATAAATATTAAGAAATAAAGGGACTTGCTTTATTTTGATGTTTTGTATATTAAATCTTAGTTTTCACCTTTGCACAAAGAAAGATTAATTATAAAAATGTCAGGGGCCTGCTTCAACTACCTTTTGAGCCTAATTTAGAGTAGTAAACATGAAAAGAAACAAATTTTCCTTGTTAACTAGGACTTTTAACAACCCAAGGGGCTTTTAATAGAGAAAAGCCTACAAGCTAACCACCTTGAATGGAGGTGTTTTCAAGAAAAAGCTTAAAAGAGTGGCATTCCATTTAGAGGCCCCTTTTTTTCATAATGTCTATAGGAGGAGCAAGGTCCTCTTTAGATGGGCAATAATGGAGATTCAAAGTTGGGAAAGGTCTCTAAGGATTTGTATCAAGATTTATAGCAATAGTAAACACTAAAGTTTGGGAGGATGAAGAGGCTAAGGCAGAGTAGGACCTGGGGATGTTACTAAGAGGAGTAAGGTGATGGTGATGAGCCTATTCCAAAGGTGGGAAAGGTTATAAGGTGATAGGCTCATTGTTTGACATTAGTTAAAAAAGGAAAGAGATGAAACATGAGTAAGAAGGGATATTAGAATAGGTGAGAAGGGAGTTAAAGACCAAAGACTTAAGAAAATACAAAATAAGGGGGGACAAGGACTTAAGAAAACAAAATCTAACAAAGAAGAAAGCTGGGAGGAAGGAAACTGGAGAGTTTAGTAGAGGATCAAGCAAGAGGAGGGATGAAGGTTGAAAGAGTTTGGGGAGGAGAGAGGTAAAGTTAAAAAAAGAAAGTTGGAAAGGGAGAGCATTAAGAATAAGGGCTAAGAAAGAAGTTAAGGATGGAATGAAGCAAGCAACAAATAGAAAAAGTAAGATATAGGGGAAGCCAAAAGTTATCTAACCCCATGCACTTCATACAGCTTATAGAGAGAAGCTAAAGCTTCTCTTTCTAATTCGATTTTTTCTAAAATCATAGTTATTATATAACTAAAGCATTAATAGGATTTCAGTAAGGTGTTAAAGAAAAATCTTACATAAATCTTCTAGAGAATCAAATCTTTTATAGAATTTTAAAAAAACTTAATGTATTCATGAAGGTTTTAATTGGATAGAGATATCATTTAATCAGTATGAAGACAGGTGATTTTAACTTGAGAGAAATTTATTAAATTAAGCAATTTTATCTGTCCATTCCATATAATCTTTTAAAATATTTAAATCATGCATACAAAAATAATTCCAGGGAATTCTTACCTACATGATTTATTAAATTTGATATTTTCTCTTTAAAAATTGTTGTCATATAATAATGGAATTTTAATAAAAATTAGGAAAATTTTAGGATTAAATTAGATTTTCTCTAATTTTATTTTTGAATCGATAACAACATGAGAGTTAAGATATCATAATTAATAAATCCTTGTAGAAATAATACCCTACTCATTGTTATACTGTTATAAAAAATAGGTGAACTTGTCTAAATTAGATATTATTAGCGTTAGAAATGATAAAATAATAAGTTTTTAGCACTGTTATTGGAAATATATTAACATTAAAGGGACTAAAAAATTATTAATCAAGTCATTTTTATTGTCATTCAATTATAAATTTTTAGTTTTTATAGTTGGTTTTGTTTTTGATTTCAAGTTTGGATACTTGGTATCTGACAAAAGAGACTCATTTGAACTTTTTGAAGAAGACTTGAAACTGAAAACATATTTCTTCATATAATTAGAGAATAGAATAGGTCATTAGCCTAAGTAACCCAAGAAAGAGTAAATCAATTAGGAAGACAATTTATTACTATAGAGAAAGAGCATAAATTAATGTTGGATTATGCAAAACTATAATTTGTAGGGACATAATCTAGCTGATTTACATAAAACATACATATATTTTATTAGTATTTTGTTTTTTATACTTAAGTTAACTTAGTTTAGTTAATTTATGCTATGTTTTTAAGAAATTAAGAAGATATTGTCTTAGGATAAGTTTTTCATAAAATTAGAGAGATTATAAGTAAAAACATGAATAAAATAAAAATCTTGATTGTACACAATAAGGAACACAATTATGTGGGAGATAAATAAATGATTATATGTATAAACAAAAGGGAGAGTGTGGGAAAGAAATTTCTAAACAGAAATACATAATAGGACATAGTTGTATTTCAATACGGCACCTCAAAGAAAAGTTATTATAAGATCTATAGTCTCAGACGTAAACGCACTTAATCCTATTCCAATTTGTAAAATCTTAATCGTAAGATAAACGACTAAGAACATAGTCTTATCCTAGACCATGTTTTTTTAAAAAGATAATTATTGATATAAAGGGTTATATATAATTCATATTAACTAGGAATAAGAGATTCAAGTATGTATATCAAATTTAAACACTACAAGTGACATCAAGTGGTTATCTAATCTAGTTGCCATCTTTCTTTCATACTATATGAAATAATATTGACTAAGGCTCTTGCCATTAGGTTTAATCGATATTGAAGGACAATTTTCTGAAAAATTTTTCTCTGAGGTTTTATCTTCCTTCCTAAAGAGTCTGATATTCCTTTCTTTTCATAGGTTGTAAACCAATGTAGCTAGGCATATTTTAATCACTTTATAGTCTCCTTTATTTTCCATTTTGATTTTTGAAGCCCATTTAATCACTTTTAGGTAGAGATTGACTTCCTTTTGTTCAAGAGTCTTTGTATCTTCTCTTAAATACTGTTTGAATAGCAAAAATTAACCATAAAGTGGTCCATATTTTCAATGTGCCTCTGATATAGCTGACAGTCCTTATATGGGATAGCAAACTTAATGTTGTCCTTTGTAGTTAGCCTTCCACCTATTCCTAGCCATAAAATGAAAGCATGAGATGGTTTGATGTCCTTGTCCTATACAAATGTCTTCCATTTCACTTAGATGTTAAAATCCTTTAATCCATTGACTTCCCAAAGTACATGTTCTTGATTGGAGGATTCATGTTGATAAGGAGGAAGATTATCCATGATTACGGCTATTCTTCCATTGTTATGGAAAGGACACTTCTATTAGTTGTTATTAATGAGTGTCTTTACCTTTGTGTTTGGTGTAATTAATAGTTTAAGTGCTGGATTTCCTTAATCTTGCATAAAAGGCCTTTATTATGCTAGTTATCAAACCAAGATACTATAGACTCTCTATCTCCAATCCTATAAGTTATTGGTTCCTGCATCCATTGTCTAGTCCCTAAGATTTTCCTTAATGTCAAAAACATGTTTTGATTTGGTTGTATATATTATATAAATAATTTGTATCCATCTGACTCTGAGTTCCTCCTTATGCTTACATATCCACTATAGTTTCTTTGCTAGATAAACCTTTTCTATCATCTTTGTTGAGGTGATGCCTAAGCCCCTATAGTCCTTTAGTGAGCAGAATTTTGACCATCTCTCCTTTGCGTTATAGTGTTTATTATTGGTTCCTTCTTAAAGAAACTCCCTTAACTTCCTATCAATCTCTTTTAGTATGCTTTTGTGTAAGGCTATGTGGTTTATCTAGTAAGTTTCTATCTTTTTTAGGATTGAGGATACTAGTTGAAGTCTTCCCCCATAGCTTAGAAACATGTTGCACCAGTAGTTGATCCTTTTGTTGAATGAGTCTATTAAGGGATTGCAATCTATGGAATTGATTCTCTCCTAAGAAATAGGGACCCTTAGGTTTTTAATAGGTACCTTAGCATGATTCAAACCTAACTCCATTGTTTTTGCCACTACTTACTAGTTCACATTTGCTAACAGGTGGAAGCTATTTTTAGTAGGATTACATCTTAGTCTTGAAACTATTTTAAAGTTCTCTAAGGTATCCATTAGCAATTTAATTGAATTTTTTCCCTAAAAAACAAAAGGATATTTCGGTACCTTTACGTCTGTAATGGTACTTAAAAGTTTAAGTTATTGGTATAATTCCTTATTAGAGAGCATGACAATACTTCCATTCTAAGAACGAACAAGTAGGGGGACAAGGGGTCCCCTTATCTTAGCCTTATCCTAACCTTAATCAGTTTATTTAGCTCACTATTCACCACTATTCAAAGGAAGTTGTAGTAATGCACTCTTTAACCCATTCTTTGAATTCAATCGGGTATCTAACAACTTCAAGCATTATATTAATAAACTTCCAACTTACTGAATCATAATCCCTTACAAGATCTATTTTAATGTACGATTTTTCAGGGAAGTGTTAGAGTTATAGCCTTTGAGTAACTTCTAGTAGAGTAGTATATTGTTTCCCATTGTTCTTCCTTTCACAAATGCATCTTGAGCTGGATTGATAATTTTTCTTAAGTTGATTCTCATCATGTTAGCCATTATTTTTGTTATAACCTTATATATAACATTGCAGCATAATATAGGTTTGAACTCCTTAATTTTACATGCATTTCCTTGCTTTGGGATGAGGATAATGTAGGTTTTGTTCCATTCCTTTAGGATTTTCCATTTTTGAGAGAACTCCTTGACAACTTTAACTACACTTTCATTAAGGATATCCCAATTCCGCTAGAAAAATCTTCCATAAAACCCTTCAAGCCCAGGAGTTTTGTCAGGGTGAGTGGAAAACATGAATTCTTTGATCTCCTCTCAAACAACCTCCTTTGTTAGCTCTAATTTATCCTATTTTGAAATTGTTTTGATTTCCTTCAGTAGAGCATCTGAGATTTCTTATACTTCTACATCAGTACAAAGTTGCTTCCTATAGTGTTTGTAAGCTATTCTCTTCATGTTATCCTAATCATAAAAGTTACTCTCTTCCCCATCTATTAAATGATTAATCTAGTTTTTGTTTCTCCTAGCTTTAATAGAGCTGAAGTAGTAACTTATGCATCTCTTTCCATCTTTAAGCGATAACATCCTTTATTTTTGTCTCAGCTGAGAGTTGATGTTTTCAGTAGTCCTATTATAGTTGCATATTAGGGTTGCCTCTTCCTTCCTGAGCTCTTTAACTCCAAATTTTACCATAATTTCTCCTAGCATTTTATAAGTTCATTCAAGGCATGTTTCTTCTACATAAATATAAGGTCTTTGGAATCTTTATTTATCTTTTTGAAGTTAGCCTTTATAGCTTTTAATCGTTGAAAAAGATAATAACTTTAATATCCACTCACATCTATGTTCATTCCCTTTAGTCAACTTCTATAAAGTTAGGGTGCTTTTATTAGACCCGTTTCTGGAGCCCAACGATCGCATTCAGAGACAAAACGAAGCCCGTCATCCCATAAGGGTGGCGTGCCTATAGCAATCGAACATCAAATAATCAAATTTAAAGATTTCATTAATGAACCCAAAATAAAGTTTATACAAACTTATTTCAAAATACAAAATACAAAAGTACACATGATACAATTGAATGCTTATGCTTAAAATGATTCTAAAATACAAAAGTTCCTAACTAACTTAATTACAAAAATCTCTAACTATTTGAGAGTTCCAATGCCTTGTAAGGATTGCTAATCTTCTCTTTTTGCACCTGAGAAGGGAATTGTGAGGTGAGCTACACAGCTCAGTAGCTAATATATTTATAGCCATTAGTAACGAGCCACACAATCAAAAAGAAATATATGTACATTCATATATTCATAGATCAAAATATCATTACATAGAACATGTCAGATGTAATTCAACATCAAGCATCACATTCAAATTTGCATTCCATCTTAACATATCAAAATGCATCATACTTGACAGTTCAATTATGCAATGCATAAAAAATTGGCTTGAGAGTTTCGTGGAACAAAATGGATAAACTGAAGTTTATACCATGAACAAAACGAGTTCGATTTCTCAGGATCTCGTGGCCTCAAGCAGGCAGTCGGGAGAAGGCTATATGTCAACGTGCACGTGACTAACGAAACGTTCCTATCTTGCCCAAACACAATCAAAGTTTAATGCTTAACTCATTTCACACACATTCGTACTTTTCATGCTCATCATGCTTTTCTATCTTTTCATTCAAACAAAATGCCATGACATGTTTCAATGGCATAACTTGATCAAGATTCATAAT
>JAOQMS010000003.1:27768312-27781738 GCA_027563885.1 Erythroxylum longipes
TTTTAAAAAAAATTATACCAATTTCAGAGTGATCGAGTGCTCTAACATGCCACCCTCGCGGGGCACGAACTCGGATATCACCATTGATGTCAGGTTCGGGTCTTGCGAGAGTGGGGTGTTACACATGACAAGTGAAATATCATATTTCAAATATATTGAAACAAGGCAAAAGTCACTAGAATTGGTAAAATTGGTGAATATAATTCTGCTTCTATTGAAAATGTTCTTTATGTTGATGGTTTGAAACATAACTTGTTAAATGTAAGTCAATTATGTGATAAAGGTTACAAAGTCACTTTCTATACATCCCGTTGTGAAATTATTGTTAATCTTAATGACAAAATTGTATTTTTCGATCATAGAAATCAAAATATATATTGTACTCAATTGGAAGATACATCTTCATAAAATGTTAAATGTTTTGTTTCTGTATAAAAGGATTCATTTATCTGGCATAGAAGATTTGGACATGCTAGCATGAGCATTATATCAAAATTACCAAAAAATGAGTTAGTAAGAGGACTACTGAACTTGAAGTTTGAGAGTAATCAAGTTTGCGAAACTTGCTCAAAAGGAAAACAAATTAGAAGTAGCTTTCCTCCTAAAAATATTGTGTCTACTAACCAACCACTTGAACTTATACATATGGATTTATTTAGTCCTCCTAGCTTCGGTGGTAAAAACTAGGTTTTGTTATAGTAGATGATTATTCTAAATTTACATGAGTTTATTTTCTATCAAATAAGGATGATAGTTTTGAAGTTTTTGAGAAGTTTTGCAGAAAAATTAATATTAAAAAAGGGTACTGTATTACATCTACTAGGAGCGATCATGGAGGAGAATTAGACAACAAAAAATTTGAAGATTTTTATAATAAAAATGGGATAACTCTTAATTTTTCACACCCCAGGACTCCTCAGCAAATTGGAGTTATTGAGAGGAAGAAAAGGTCTCTAATTGATATGACTAGGATAATGCTGTATGAAAGTAGTATATCTCATGATTACTGGGCATAAGCTATATCTACTGCTTGTTATATACTTAATAGGCTCCTTATAAGACCTATTCTCAAAAATAACCCTTATGATTTGTGGAAAGGAAGAAAATTGAATGTTGCTTACTTTCGAGCATTTGGCTACAAGTTTTTTTTATTAAATAATGGAAAGGACAACCTTGTAAAATTTGATGCGAGATTTGATGAAACTGTTTTTTTGAGTTATAGTATTACCAGCAAAGGATTCAGAGTTTATAATAAAAGAACAAAGAAGATAGAAGAATCAATACATGTGGTATCTGATGAAGCATTACCCTCAACAATAGCAGCTGATTCAGATAATGAAGAAAATCCCTTGGTTCCTAAAAATACATCATAGACTCAAACTACACCTATAGTATCTTTAGAATCACAAGATCAAGAAGGTTTTTCTGAAGTTAGGACGGAGTAGGCTCCTTCATCTCAACAGAAGAACAACAAGAGAATAGAGGGGTCAAGATACACATCAGTACATTCTAGGAGACCTTTTTGGAAGTTTAAGAACTAGATCTTCCTTTAAATATAATTATGTTTCCCTTATCTCACTATTAGAACTAAAGACAATTGAAGAGGCTCTTACTGATAAAAATTAGGTTTCAACTTTGACAAATGAACTAAATCAGTTTGATAAAAACAAAGTCTAGAATCAAGTACTTCATCCATAAAACAAGCCAATCATTGGAACTCTTTGGGTATTTCAAAACAAACTTGATGAAAACTGTAAGGTGGTAAGAAACAAAGCTAGACTTGTAGCTCAAGGTTATAATTAACAAGAAGGTATTGGTTTTGATGAAACTTATGTGTCTGTTGCTAGATTAAAATCAATTATAATTTTACTTACTTTTGCATGCTATAGAAACTTTAAATTATTCCAAATGGATATTAAAATGCCTTCTTAAAAGGATATATTAATAAAGAAGTGTTTGTTAAGAAACCTCCAGGTTTTGAAGATGAAAACCATCTTGATTATATGATGATGTTGACTAAAGCCCTGTATGGTCTAAAATAGCCTCGAGCATGATATGAGAGGTTCAATAACTTTCTGCTTAAAAATAACTTCAAAAGAGGAAAGTTAGATAAAGCCTTATTTATTAAAAAAAGGAGAGCGATTTACTCATAGTGTAAATATATATTGATGACTTAATATTTAGTGCTACTAATCAATACTTCTATGAAGAATTCTCAGATTTAATGCAGGGGGAGTTTGAAATGAGTATGATGGGAGAACTATCTTTCCTTCTTTGGTTGCAAATTAGGCAAAAGAAAAAAGAAATCTTCATTAGTCAAGACAGATATACAAAAAAACTCATCAAGAAATGTCATTTTGAGAATGCCAAACCAATGGGTACTCCTATGTATTCTGGAAATGAAATTGATAAGGATGAAGAATGCAAGGCTATGGATGAGACAAAGTATAGTGTAATGATTGGATCACCACTATGTCTCACAAGCTCAAGACTAAATATTATGTTTAGTATGTCTTTGTGCACACTTTCAATCAAATCCAAGAGAGAGTCATCTTTAAACAGTCAAGAGGATCTTTTGCTATCTTCATGGAACTATGGAATTTAGATTATGGTATTCAAAAATTGATTCTTTTAACATAGTTGGCTTTTGTGATGTAGATTATGCAGGTGATAAAGTTGATAAGAAAAGCATAAGCGGTCACTGCCAATTTCCTGAAGTGCCAATTTCCTGAGGGGTGTTCAGTTTCTTGATTTTGTAAGAAACAAAATTGCACAGGGATTTCTACAACTGAAGTGGAATATATAGCAATTGCTAGCTATTGAGCCCAAATCTTATGGATGAAACATCAACTCTATGATTTTTCACTTTGATCATATTCCTATACTATGTGACAATATAAGTGTCATAAATCTCTCTAAAAAACATGTGCATCATTCTAGGACTAAGTATATAAAAATCAAACATCATTTTTTAGAGATCATGTTTTAGAAGGAACCACTAATCTTTTGCATGTTAAAATTGAAAATCAAGTAATTGATATCTTTACTAAGCCACTCTCTGAAGATAGATTTTGTGTGTTAAGAAAAGAGCTTGGCATGTGCAGATTATCTGATATTAATTTTGTATGAAGACTCTATGCTACTTCTCTTTGTAGATATTAGCAGGCTCCTTCTAATATGTTCTTTTACGGAAGGTCCCTCTTAGTTTAGAAGGCCCCTCTTTGTTTAGAAGGACCCTCTTAGTTTAGAAGGTCCATCTTAGTTTAGAAGGCCCCTCTTAATTTAGAAGGCTCCTCTTAGTTACTTCCGCTTTACTTTTCGATAATGACAAAGCGGGAAAGTTAATGATATATTTGCCTTATTCTCTTTTAACTATTGAAATATTGTTGAAATATATTTGTGCAGTTTAAATCTATGATATGCATAAACGATAGGTTTCTATCATAAGAAAGGCTCCTTCTAATCATCACTACGGGTATCTTTCAAAATCCTTTATTATTTTTTTAATTTTGAAAATATATTTGTTATTGCTTGTCATCATCAAGATGGGGAGATTGCTAGCTTAAAGTTTATTATTAATTATTTTTATGATAACTATATAATATTTCAAAATTCAAATCAGATTATTTCCTTTTATTGGTAACGATATAATTCTTAAAAGGAAATAAAATCATAGGAAAAATGCCTTCTTTCTTGCAAGAATTTTTAATGAACTTATCTTATTAGAAATGATCCCATAATATCTGAAAGGATCTTGCTAATTCGAACAATTAGCTCCAGAATTTTTGACAAAGCTTTTCTCTTAACATCAGAATATTGAAAGATTCTAGCAAAGATGATATTGAAGATTTGTTAGATACAAAGTCAACTCAGAATTAAAATGAAGCAATGACTAGTTGAAGAAAATGTCTACTTAAGGAAGAGCCACTACATTTGCAAAAAACACACAGATTTGCGAAATACTTCAGCAGCATCAATATTCTTGAAAGTCATATCTATATCAAACTCATTGTGCCTCAGAAAGTGAAATCACTATTGAGAGAGACTATGAAAC
The DNA here is from genome assembly GCA_027563885.1 of Erythroxylum longipes. NCBI lineage: Eukaryota > Viridiplantae > Streptophyta > Magnoliopsida > Malpighiales > Erythroxylaceae > Erythroxylum > Erythroxylum longipes. The sequence continues at coordinate 27,772,367 of JAOQMS010000003.1, forward strand.
CCTTTATACATTGTTTGTTGAGAGCTTGTTGAGTTTTGTTAAACACTACGAGTGTGGACGGTTTAAGAACCTTGAAAAATATGTACTTGTGAGCTTGGAGAAGCTTTTGAAAATTTAATACTTGCAATTTTATAACGAAATACTCAAGTTAAATACTTAGGGATTGAATGTAGGCTTCGTTATAAACCAAACCAGTATAAATTAACTATGTCACTCTCTCTCTCTTAACTTTTAAAATTTTTCATTACAATGTGTGTTTTTAATTTACACGAGGCTCCTTCACTTTTTGAATAGGCTCCTTTTGTTTTAATATTGTAAGAGGTTTCTTTCGTTAACAAGCTCCTTTCATTTTTAACAAGCTCTTTTCATTTCTAAAGGTAACAAGTTCCTTTCATTTTTTAACAGGCTCTTTTCGTTTTAAAACATTAATAGGTCCTTGTCGTTTTTTTAAGTTAATAGGCTCCTTTCATTTTTAACAAGCTCTTTTTATTTACAGAATTTTCTGTTGAAATTTAGCAGGTTCCTATTGTTTACACAAATTGATAGTAACTTAAAAATTTTTAAGTCACACGTAATTTACCCCCCTCTTGCATGTGTCTACTTTATATGGTCTTCATCATCATTTGGTGAATTTCTCCAACATAAAATTTTTCAATAACTTTGGTTATTATATTAATCAATGAGTTTTTTGAATGAGATATTCTAGTATAAAAGTAATGTATAGTTGCTTAAGATTATGAGCATCATACCTTTTGATGGCATAATATCGTTTGTTTATATTCTTTTAATGATTTCATATATTTTATGTTTATAAGAACCTTTTATTTAAAATTATGTTTAAAATACCATTATGTTGATTAAGAGGACCACATATTTTAAAATAAACGAATCTAAAAGCAACACCTATCTCTACAAGATTATATAAATATTCAAGTTATAGATGTCTACCTATATTGTTCCACCAAGTTTTAAGAATGCCAATAATTTTGATGATGAATAGCCTAAGGAGTTCATTAATTGATATATCAATACATTCGCTTTTAAAAGCAAGCCAAGCATTAAGTTTAAGGAACTAATAATTTCATTTATTTGGAGAGATGTCATCAAAAGGAAAGGTCTGAAATTTTAGATGGTAGTTATATTATCAAATAATTAGTAAGTTAAGTTTAGCATACTTTCATCATCATTGATAATTTTCTCAGTTGGAGGTAGTTGATTTAAAGCTCTAAAGGTTTTGTCTCGATTCATAAATTAGGTATTGATGTTAAATAGTGAAGACTATGAACAATTCATACCATAATATGGTGTAGTACTCATGGAGTGTGATTTACTAATGATTGGTAAAAAAAAAGGTGTGTTATTAAAATCTACAGAGAAAGGGCTTAATTATGGGCCATTTTTGTTATTATAAATGGGAAGTCTTCTTGATCATAAATTGAGGAGGATCATTGGAAAAGTGTGTAATGTTTGGTCCTTTTGTTTAGTAAATATAGATAAACTAATCAAAGGTTGATAACCTTCATTGCCTAAAGGGGAAGAGAAGGACTACTTTAATAGGCTGAGGAAAGACATTCCTATTTGGCTTTTAACTTTTGTTTAACTGGCTAGTTTGATAAAATTGCAAGGATTTGAAAGGGTTGGTTGGAATTTCTGCTAAGAAAAGTTAAAAGATATGGTCCTACGACAATTTTGGAGCTTAAAATGAGAATTATGAACTATATTAGGGAGGTAGTCATTATAAGATGACCTAAATCAAAGATGTCCCTACGTATGCTTACCTATTGGCTTCTCTAATCATACGCACATTATATATTCTTTTGTTTTGTTTTTGATCTTTCAAGTTGTATCCTAAGAAAAGATAGAATCTTTGAGTTCTATGCAATTGTTTCTTGTTTTGACAATGTAATGATTTGGCTTTTGCCTGGCTTAATATTATTCATGATATGGGTCCTATCACTAAAGGATTATGATTGTCATGAGAAAAAAATATTTGCTCCCTTAAAAAAAGTTGATGGAATATATGTAAATGTAATACTCATTTATCATCTAGAGATTTATAAAGTGGTCTGAGTTAAGCTATAGATGTCTCATCTCAACTTCTTTAGTATTAAAAATGCTTGATCATTGATATATTGTTTGGATAAGATCAAATTTTGTTGAGTATATTTAATATGAGTTTTGAAAATTTTATATTGTAATATACAAATTTTCAATATGAAGAGAGTCTTACTCTCAAGGGTGTATATTTGATTTTGGTAATAATGTTATTTATCTATTAACTTAGGACTTTCTCCTATTTTTTATTTTAATAAAGTTTTTGATATTAAGATGATAAATTAAAAACCTTCTTTGATCAAGGATATGAAGCATAGAAGTTAAATCTACCAAAGGGTTCTCCTAACATATTAACTGCTAGATCTCCATCTAGATGCCTCTACTCAAGAGATTTCTTAGACTTTTGTATTCTTAACTTTCTATATCATGTTCATCTTATTTTAAATAATAGAAAAGTTTGAAGAAAAATATTGATAGTCTTTGAAACATGAAAGAAAAATTGGAGCATCTTTCATATATTGGACAAGATACCATCATAAATTGAGTAGGAAATACTTATGGCATTTTATCTTTTTTAATTATTTTAAATCTAATTTCCATATTCCCATCCTTCTTAGAATAAACATATGCATTTAATATTGATTTGATTGCTTGATGCAAAATTTTGTAGCTGATAACCCATTTATGGGGAAGAAACTTTATTGTTTCTTTTATTAAGATCTGTCAATGGAACCAAATACAACTTAGGACTTGAAATTCTAAGAATAATTTAATAAATAGGATATCATAAAAAATATGAAAGAGTCAGATTAAGAGCATGATTTTTCACTATAAATCATTTGACAATGTAAGTTAGCTATAAAGTTTTGTTCTTGTATCGAAGCAACAATAATCTAGATTTGGAATTTTATTTGGGATCTTGAAACAAGACACTAAAATTTGACAAAATTATTTCAAAATTTGTTCTAGCATTTAAAGTCAAATAGATAGTTCGTATGCAAGAACATTGATAATATTTTAATCGAGAATCGAGTAAGGCGATTTTAATAGTTACTAGCAAGCCTTTTTTGGCATGCAAGTTTAAAAGTAAATAACTAGCAAGCCTTTTTTAGCATGCAAGTTTAAAAATAAATGAAGTACTTCAAAATAAAGATGAATATATTCACTTCATAACATAGAGATTGAGAAATCTTGTGTATGAATAGATTTACCATAATTGAAAGGAGTTGGTTGCAAATCTAAAAATATGTCAACATAAATCATCTGGATTATGCAGTGAATTCATAAATTAATAAAGCAATCCTAAGAACTTTAACTAGAAAGATTTCAATTAATAACCCTATAGATTAGTTGTTAATAGTTTCTAGAGGGTTATTAATATAAGATAGGAATTTTTAGGTTAAATAGTCAACAAAACAATTATATTATAATGAATTTTAAGGAGATTCATCACCTAGACATTATTCTTTGATATTGAATTTTCTAAGCAATTTTCTTTATTGTTCGTTCATTATTATTTTCTATTTTATTTTATTTGTTTAAGTATTATTTTTAATTAAAAACTAATTTCTAATTTGTAAACTAGATAATAGGAGAAAGATAATCACCGGTAGTTATTGTATTCATAGGATTGATGTGTACTTATCTAAGCTAGCTACAGCTATACCTATACCCTACAATTGCGGTTAATCAATATTGTCAAACTAAAATATCTCAAAGTAGACAGTTTCCAGACATTGATTCCACTACTGCCTATAAAGCAGTGAATGTTTGCTTAATACACTGTAATGGAAGTTTCTCCAAGCATTGAGGACTAATGGCTTTAAGAGTGGAACAAAAATTTATTGGTGTAAGATGAGAGATGCAACAGAAAGTTGTTGGAGGGGATTACGTAATTCTTGTTCGAGTCTTGCGAAGTTGGTAAAGTAGCTGCTATTAGAAGCATAAAAAATCAGGGTAAGGCATATACCTATATTGGATATGAAGGAATAAGCTTTGCAAAATAGGAAGATAAATTTCGACGGTAAGTTTGTCAATTACAGGAGAAAATTAAGTGGCTACACAATCGTCTACTTGAAACAGAAATTGCAAGTTCGTACTTCATTTTGAGACTTATTAGAGTGCTTCTAGGTGGCAACTACTTTTGGATCTCCCCAGCCACAAGCATAAAATGTCTTTACGGTGGGCACCCTAATATTGATTCCTTGGCTAATTAGAAATGTTCCTACTCGTGTGAGACGTAACACGTTGATGCCTTTCTTGCGGAAATTGAAAGATTTGACTCCATTCATTTATAGCTACTTGAATTTATGACCAAGAACTGAACTTTCCTTTGGAACCCAAGATCAGAATCCATGATTTGCCGTGGAAATAGACCTCAATTTGCATGTACCTCATCTTCCACCTTGATCACTCCGCTGGAGCGTAAACCACGTTTCAACATTGTCCGTACTTCTTTTCCAATGATCGGCAACTCTATTCGATTTCCACTTAGGTATGTCTGCAATCCAGTCATTTGTGTACTAGAAAAACCTTCAGCACCTTCAGGAAATGGCAAGAATGATAAGAAAATTCTGAAAGGAGTGTTAAAGACCTCCATAGCCTTTGCTTGTGCTCTTGGAATCATCAATGCCAGCTTGAAGATGAACCGGAGAGCCATTGCAGGTCCAAGAGAATTGTATCAAAAAGCTCCACCAGCAGTATCATATCCTTTGGCTGGGAGGATTGCACTAAAATCATTACTAGACATTACGGCCTTGCTGTCTTCTAGTAAAGTAGAACCACCATCAACCACTTTTAGGCTGCCGTCAAGACCTTCTATGTTAGATGTGGAGAACATTAAGGTTCTCTTCTCAGCATTCTTAAAGAGTCCAGACAATGGTTCCGAGTAAAAGAGCATTATTTTTGATAATTCTTTTATTAAATAACAAGTTTCAGAGGTTAAATTGATTCCTTCACAATCAATGAGTTCACTGCAATCATCTAAGGAATAAATAACCTGACGTGACACTTCTTTTAAGTTTTACTTATGATTAAGTTTCAATTTGCCCAGTGCTGAAGAATAGCTGTCTACATGAACAGATGCAGGCAGTGCTACTAATGAGGTACGGGAAGGCAGAAGAAGCAGTGGGTTTCCTTCAAAAAGCGTATAGAAAATATAAGGACGATCCTGAGCCTGCATATAACGTGGAGATGGCATTGGTAGAAGTTCTCATCTGTCAGGTTTATAAATATTGCCTTCCCTGCAAAATTGGTTTATAACAGCAGTACGCAGTCTTCAGTCAAATGATGAGTGAAAAGCGCTGTTGTTTGTAAACATTTCATACTAAATGGAAATCATTGGTAATTACTAGAACGAATGGCGCATGAGGAAATTATCTAGAGTAGGAGCTGTTTCTTGAGAACTGTTCCATTAATTTCTAGTTGCGAAAGCCATCATTCTTGTTGGATACGCTATTCCTATAAGTTGCAATCTTCAAGGGGGTTATTTCTTGAAAGTTGAAACATATGACGATCTGCCCGTAATATTGTAACAGTAGCAATTTTTGTCAGGATTTAGTACGAAACTGGCCTCCGGAAATTGTAACGAAAATAAATATTTTGTTTGACCATTGTGTACATGTACTACTGCAGGGAAAATACAAGGCAGCACTGGAGTGCAAATGTCTCGAGGATGATTACAGTCTACCTTCAGATGCTCGAATTCCCCTTTACAAGGTCAGTGAGTGTATTAATTTAATATCATATTTTGGACATATTAACAATCTAGACTGCTCTTAAAACCTCTAATCTTTACTAATCCCTGAACTTTGATTGCGGTAGTAACTTTTGGCTAACACTATTGCGAGAAGAATATCTCTCTAATCCGTTTTCCTTGCAGTACATATAGGCCTTAGCCTGAGGAGAATGTATGCAATAACAGAACTTAGTAGGTCAACAATTTTGTTGTGTTTAATAGATTTTTCATTTCTCATTTTGTGTAGGCTATCATATACACCATGTTGAATCAAAAGGAAGAAGCGGGAAAATGCTGGGACGAGTACACAGAAGCAGTTAAAGAAGGATTCGACAATTAAAACCTTTAGAATTTGTATCGTCTTTGTTACAGTAGAAACCATTATTTGTCGCATATTCTTTTGCTGTTCGTGAGCATACAATTGGAGCAAATCATAGGCATATCCCAGCTTTGTGGAAGAAGACGTGATTACAACTATTTTTCTCGACGAAATTGAACCTTGAACGACAAGAACTAGTGGATAATGTGAAAATTTGCTCTAAGTTATTATTAAAAGATGCGCGTTGAGAACCACAGGTTATTTGCATGTACGCATTTTCTTAATCTTTTTAATTATCAGCAGCAATAATATTGTTCTCAACTTCTCAACCTTCGGTACAATCTCAAGAAAGTGTTTTGTATAGAGACTTATATCTCTAAAATTCCAACATTCAGATTCTAGTGTTTGATTAGTTAGAAAAAGAGATAACTTGTCATCTATAAAGAGTTGCATGGTTGACACCTTAACATGGTTGGAATACTATTAGCTTGCTGAAATATCACTTTTTTTACATATATATCTACATTTATATAATCAAATGAACTACCAAAAGAAAACTTGGAAGGAAAGCTAAATATAAGACTCAAAACGGCTTCAAACATTAGTCTTTAGTCCAATTTCCATAATAATTAACATGGAATGTCGGGATTTTCAGCTCCCCTGGGAAGCAACACGTACAAGTAATTTTTAACATTTTGAACAAAAAGAAGCCAAAGCTAGTGGACATACTTGAGACAAAACAAAAGATGAAAACTCAAAAGTTGTTAAAATAGAAGTGAAAGTTTGTCCACGTGAAAAGATTATATAGCCTTAAATATACTTATAAGTCTAGTGAATTACTCCTATTACCAATTAATTTTAAGATGGAACCTCATTTGGATTTGTATGTGATCAATTTATTTTAGCTCAATCTTACAAAATTTAATATGGTATCAGAATATGTTGCTCTTGGGTTAGTCGTGACCACCTCGACACGATAGATAATGTCACATATTAGGCCTTAAATTAGCCCACATATGAGGGGGCATTTTAAAATATAAGTGAGAGTTTGTCCTACATGGAAAGAATATATGGCCTTGAGTATGCTTATAAATCTAGTAAATAACTCCTATTATTAATTAGTTTTAGGATGGAATCTTATTTAAATTTGTATATGCTCAGTTTATTTGGATCTAATCTTACAAAATTTAAAAAAAGTATTGTATAAATCTTCAAAAATCCTTAAATCACTCTGTAACTTTGACAAATCATTAATTCCACTTCAACAGAAGAATCATAGTGGCCTATATACAGTCCAAGTATGATGAAGATAATTAACACCAGGCCGTATTCAACTTAATTTACCACTTAATAGTTGAATTAATCCAAAGCTTAATATTCTCACCATCACATATATACTACAGATCTTACATTTTAAAGAAACATGTTATAAAATTATCTCAACATTATTCACTCTATTATAATAGTCCCTTAACTTATATTGGGAGACTTCAACAATATATTGTACTCACATGAATCTAAGGGATATAATTAAAAAGCTTGAATCATCACAATGATGTGTTTAAAGATTAGGTTAGTTAAATTAGGGTAACTTCTTTATACTATGAGAGAAACCACTTTACCTAAAGCAAAAAATAACAAGAAAAATGGTTAATCAGGAAAAAGCTTCATCGGTCCATTGTAAGTGCATTATATCTAAACCAAATCTTATATAGCAAAGCATATTATGGTAAGCAACTTACTGCTGACCACTAACTAATAGAGATTCAGCTAGAAACTATAACTTGTTATAGAAAAAATTACTTTCAAATTCAATAACCATCTACTTGACATCGAGGGATTTGAAAAAGTAGTAGCCAAAGGGCTATAAACAACCTCTGATAGGTTGAAGCCTATATTGTATGAGAAAGCTCCAAACTATCAAAGAGGAATTAAAGGCTTCAAATGTGGCGAAGGTAATCAACACGCTAGGCAACATTGAAACAATAAGAGTAGCTCTAAACTAGGCTTGAGTTAACCTTTATGTTGATCCAAATAATGCCAATTTAAAGTAAAAAAGAGAGAGTAACAATGATGAGTTCTATTTAGGTACTGGAAAATCATTCATCTATAACCATACAAAGGTCAAAGGTACAATGGTTGAAGATTGGAGATATAAACACAAGCCACTTCCTTAACATTATCCTAATAAAAAGAAACATCAATAAAATAGCCTCACTACTATAAATTGATGGAACGTCATACCAAATAAGATAAGTTGAAGAGAATCATATCTTCAATCACTTTAAGAATACAATATGTAAACTATCTATTTTTTTATTTATTTACAGGAGCTCAAAACATTCATACCAAGATTAAACAATACAAAGCAAGATAACATAAATGTAGCATTTCATAGGTTAAACCTAAATGAAGCATGAGAACCTGATAGGTTCAATGCACTATTGTTTAACAAAAAATGGCACTTAATTGGAGATTTGGTATAAGGGCAATATTTGAACTCTCTAAAGGCAAAATACTCAAGAAAGTAAATAGATTATTTGTGTGTCTCATTCTAAAGTAGCCTGAATCTTCCATTTTGCAAGATTATAGACTCCTATCGTGTTACAATATGATTTATAAAATAATATTAAATATGATAGCTATTAGATTGAAAATTACGCTCACCTCAATCATTAATCTAAGTTAGAGAGCTTTCATTTGAAGGAAGAGTATATGTGATAATTAAAACGCAAAATCCTACCTTATAAATTCACAAAGGCTAGTCCATCTATCAAACTACAATATAGTGATAGTGGATATCGAGTGTCAATCTCACAGGGACTACAAGTACCAATAATTACCTCTTTTTTATTGCCTAACTGACCAAATAAGGTGATGGTTTAACTAACAATGATGAAATTAAACTAAAGTTCAATATAACTAACAACCAAGAACGTAAATCTCATAAGGATTAACCAAATCAAATAAGTAGCACCTAAATAATGAATCCCCTTAAGATTTATTAAGTTGTTAACCCATTATCATGTAATTCTATTAAATATCATTAGCCCATGGAAATTCCATTATATATTAATATCTTTCTCAAAATTTGCAGCATCTAAGCCTAGATTGATTAACTAAAATCTCTTTTTTAATTTAAACCCCTAAGATTGCTTTAATCAATTTGTAATTTCACTATTAGATTTGACCTTAATCTAAAAGATTTATATTTTTCTATAACTAGGATTACATGCAACTCCCTTCAATTATGATAAACCTA
>JAOQMS010000003.1:27801394-27813228 GCA_027563885.1 Erythroxylum longipes
AGACCATAAGCAAACTCAGACGATAGCCAAACCAAACACAGACGATACAAAGAAGAAGTTAAGCCAGTGTGATTGATTAGTCAATTGGTTAGAGTTAATCACAGAATCCACTAATTAATGGTTTCAACAAGGAGTAGTTATTAAGGATCAAAAAGCAGTTAAGGAGTTAGGTTATTAGTACAAGTTAAGGGACAAGATGTTAAGAAGAGGTCAAGATGAAGTTTCAATTTGAGGATTGTCCTTGTAAGGGCACTCCACCCTTGTGGGATGTGCGTCCAGATGTCATTTAGGACGTCGGCCATGTGTCTCACAAGGGGTGGGGTCCTAACAAAGACAGTAGCAAACTTGCGTAGAAACGGTTTGAGAAGCTTGTTCATTGTTGCTTGGAACATAGAAGGAGCATTACAAAGTCCGAATGGCATTACTCGATATTTGTAGTGGCTTTGGTGTGTATGAAAAGCAATTTTTGGGATATCATTCTCATCCATTAGTATTTGGTGGAAGCCCTATCTTAAGTCCAGTTTGGAAAACCATGAAGCATTGCCTAATTCATCGAAGAGTTCATCGATGGTAGGCATAGGAAACGATCTTTTACCGTGAGTGGATTTAGTGCCCGATAATCTACGTAAAAGTGCCAACTACCGTCCTTTTTCTTAACCAATAACACCGGTGAGGAAAATGGACTATGGCTCAGTTTAATCATACTAGAGGATAACATTTCTACAACTTGTTTCTCGATCTCCCCCTTTAGGAAATGTAGGTATCGACAGGGATGAACGTTTACAAGGTTAGTGTTTAGCAAAAGGTGAATTTTGTGGGTAATAGGTCTGGGTGGGGGAAGTGGAGTAGGTGTTTGGAAGAGAGAGGCATATTTGGTAAGGAAGGAGGCTATTTCTGAGATCGAATGAGTGGGTAGAGGTTGGGAAATATGAGATGCATGAGGGGTAATAGCAATATGAAAAAAAGCAGAAGCAGAGTAGGTTTGTATGGGACGTTTGACCTGTTAAGAGGAAACTTCCTCAGGTGTAATAGGGGCGTTGGCTCGAAGGGTGATGGATTTGCCATTATGGGAGAATTGCATCGTCAAAGCATCATAATCTGTAACAATAGGCCCTAATTTCTTGAGCAACTGAATTCCCAGCACAATGTCAGCACTACTAATGGGAAGGACATGTAAGTCTACTATGAATGGTTGTCATTGTAGGAACATAATGGTATTGGAACAAATTTGGTTGCATGTGAGTACTGTTCCATTGCCTATAGTAACATGCAGAGTTAGGGTGTTTATAGTTGGGAAAGCCAGAAACTTAGCAACTCGGGATTGAATGAAATTGTGTGTAGTACCGCCATCAATCAAGATAGTTACATGGAATTAACAAACTTGACCAAAAAGCCTGAGGGATTTCGGGGCGGACGTACTTGAAAGTGCATTGAAGCTAATTTGGGCATGTGAAGTGTCCGGGGAGGGTGATATAGGTGGTGGGTCTGGGTCAAGGATGGGTGGCGGTGAAAGTAGATAGGTAGAGGAGTCAATGTGGGTTTCCGCATCCTCTGCTATTAACATGAAAAAACGTGCCTTACATTTGTGGTTAGGTCCCCATTTGCCATCACAGTTATAACAGAGTCCTTTTTCCTTTCTTGCTGCCATTTCATCCTGGTTTAATTTCTTAAATGGCATTTTGGCCGAGGTGGGTAAAAGTAGAGTGTTAGGGATAGAGGTTGTTGACTTAACACAATAACTCTAGCGCGATCCGCAAATTTGTCATCTTGTAATTTAGCTAAAGAGATAGCTTGGGGTAGGGAAATTGGTTGCAAGGCCTGTACCTCTCTACGTATTTCTGGAATAAGGCTAGAGATGAAACAAATAAGGAAGAAGGATGGGGGCAAGCCAACAATCCTGTTTGCTAAACATTCAAATTCGTTAAGGTACTCGTTAACCGAGCCTTTTTGTATCAATTTGAACAAGGTGCCCTTCGGGTCATCGTAGAAAGACGGAGCAAAACGAGTTTCAAATGCCTGTATTAGAGCTGGCCAAGACGTAATGAAACCATTTCTGAACATCCACTGGTACCAGCTTAACGCTGGGCCATCCATATAGGACGAGGAAATGGTGATGTGTTCTTCATTGGGCGTGCCTTGGTAATCGAAGACTTGGGAGATCTTAAAGATCCATCCCATGGAGTCATGGCTGACAAATCGAGGAACCTCGAGTTTGATGTGGGGACGGGTGTTGTGTTGGGTGGATGGGGGTGGTGGCGGTGGCGATGGTAAAGGTGGGTTTTGGATGTTGAGAGGGAGTCGAGGTGGGCAAATATAGTGTCCATTTTAAGGGCTAGGTCGTTTTGGGCATCAGTGAGGAGAGATTGGCTGGGTGAGGCGGAGCACCGCATCTTCCAAGCAGTCTGTGGCAGTCTTAGAACGGGTCTGGTGTTCGGACATGGTGGGGGTAGAGAGCATGTCGGACCAAGTTGATATAGTCAAGTAATATTACTTGTATTCGAGGCCAAGGTACCTCCAAAAATAGAGAGAGAGAAAGGAAATTTGTTATGAATTTTTGGATGCTTCCTTTCATTCAATTCCATCATATTTAACAAAACGTCAGATGCCAATCATTGGCAAGCTGCAAATCTAGGAACAAAAAAGGAATCTTCCAACATGGAAGGATACATAGCGGAATTAATAAAAGCATGGCAGAAAATAACAAACTTTCATCTATGTGTTCACATAGTCATTTAAGTACTTGGGTCTATGGGTAGTTCTCTTAGGCCGCACCATTTGAGTGGTATTTCTATCATATGTCTTGTGTTTTAATGCTTTACTTGTAGTTAATTAAAATTTTGTCAAGTTCAATTATTTCTAATTCAACTTTACTGTGAAAACATAGAGTGCTAAGGAATTCTTTACAATTGAAAATAAACCCTTTCATAAAACTCTAATACGTTCATGTTCCATTATTTTCCTGAAATAATTGTTGTGCTTTTCATTAGACAAGCTAATTAAGTATGAAAATCTAAATTAATTTAATGATTGCGGTTTAATTGAATGTTTCCCTTACACTCTCTCATTTTAATCTAAAAGAAACACAATACTCTATGTGATTAAAATCCCTTCAAATCAAATGGCTTGGAGGACGTACGAAATGAAATTATGGAACCAAACTCTTATCTGTGTTAAAACATAAAATTGTGCCATCAAGATACAATAGAAAATTTACAGATATTATGCATATGATCTTAAGATTCATTATTAGGAGTGAGAACTGGGGGAGGATTAAATTTATGTTTATTAGAATAGCTAATAGAAAATAGGAAAATAATGTCATGTAAATTGATTATGACAACATCATGCAACATTGCCAGACTACATGCATGGAGAAGAATTTGGCCCTTATCGATATGACTTAGTTGACAATACCACATGACAATGGATTTTACTTGTTTCGTAACTAAATAATTCACATGACATTGGTTTTCGATTTTTATTAAAATTTTATCAGAAAATAGTTAATCGGTTTCCTTATATCTTCACCCAACGAGCACCATTTAATATATAATCATTCATGATCTTCAACTTGATGTGTAGTTGAAATGGTTAAAAGTCAAGCCTTGTTAAAGGGATATCAATCTTATTGCTAGATCTTTGCAGCAATAAGTCCACATCTTTCATCTTTCTCACAACCCTAGTATCATTGCGGGCTCGTTCGGTCTCTTGCACGTTGCAGGATCTTTCAGACACTCATGGCCTCTAACCTTACTACTGGCTCCGTATGTAATCTCCCCATCTTCTATTCATCTTGCAGAATCACGCAAGCCAAGAGAAATCCTATAGCAAAAGTGATCAAACTTTTCTGCACAGCAACAACAGCTGTTTTTGCGCAGAATGATGATGATTAGGGATTTGATATTTGTTTTATTGGAGTCTCGATGGAACACATTGAACATTTGTAGTTATACATAAGATTGGCGTCTATAATAGGAAATATCTTTTAAGATATAAGTCATGATATATGTTGAAAAGTTGGGTGCTTTGGTCCCTCAAAAGCATCCAAGTCAACATTTTGGTGAGCAAATGATGTTGGCCTCCTCCAAATTAATTGTTTCACATTTTCTCAGTCAACAAATGTGTGCCCCCACATTTGGCTTGTAGTAGAAATTGTCTGCATGATTTGGAAATTTTTTGGCTAGCCAAATTCATGTTTGACATTTGCTGAAAATTTGTGGCGAAATTAACGAAAGCCTTGGACGAATGCTTGGAATCTTCCCTATAAATAGAGAAGTTTGCAGAAGCTCTCTTAGCACCATTTCCTTCTTTCAAAACCATCTCTCGCAGCACTCGTCCTTTTGTTTTTTGAATTCCCTTTGGGAATTTTCTGATTAAAAGATTTCTTGTGCTAGCCTTTTGTAATTATTGTACATTCTCCACATATTAATGAATTTGGCTCACCCTCAAGCTGTGGACGTAGGTCACATTGATCGAACCACGTAAATCCTTTATATCCTATCCTATTTTATTTTGCATTTCTCTATTTTTTGTTACTATTTTTCAGACTATTAAATTCAACAGGGATCCGATCTGAGGGCATTTTCCCTAACAAACTGGTATCAGAGCTTCTCTTGTTGGTCTAACTTATCGTATGCTTTGTGGTTGCCACGAAAGTAGATCTTCTACATAAATTAGATGTTATTATGAATCCAAAAGGAGTCCACTGTTCCAGTTACATCTGCAGATCCTACTGCCTCAGTTTTATCTTGTGGGGCCCATTACCTTAGTTTTGTAAATGGAGTTCAATTTTGCTTGTGGGGCCCATGTCTCAACTTTGCCTGGGGGCCGCATTCAGTGCTTTTGTGGGGCTCGCTGTCTCAGTTTCACGTGTGGGCCCACTTGCCAAAAATTAGTTAGAATATCAATTTTTAGCCATCATAACAGTAACGAAGATCTCTATTGAAAAGTTTGACAAGAGTATTAACTTTGGTATATGGTAGCTCAAGATACAGGCCATTATAATACAAGATAGGTGTAAGATTGCATTTGATGGAGTGGAGAAAAAGCCAGCAGATATGACATCAAATAAATTCATAGATCTAGATAAAAAGGCTAGATCAACCATCATATTGAATCTCTCCGATGAGATTTGTAGGAAGTTGCTGGTGAAAGCACAGCTAAAGGTATATAGGACAAGTTAAAAGCCATATACATGAAGAAGATGGTGGAAAATCGACTTTATTTGAAATAAAAGTTGTACATGTTGAGGATGACAGAAGGTACATTTATTTTTTCACATTTGGATAAATTTGATTCTCTTATTTTGGATTTGAAGAATATAGATGTAAAATTGAGAATGAAGATCAAGCCATATTGTTGTTATGTTCCCTCCCCCAGTCCTTTAAATAGTTTCGTGATATTATAATTTATGGGAAAGAGTCAGTCTCATATAATAGTATTAAGTCTACATTAAAGTTAAAAGAGCAGATTGATAAGGACATCACTAGGGAGACTAGTGGAAGTCAGGAAGAGGGACTATTTGTACAGGGTAGATATGAAAATAGAGATTTTGAAAGAAGTAGATCCAAAGGCAGGTCCAAATCCAAACATAAAAATAAAATTTGTAATTATTGCAAGAAAAAGGGGCACATAAAGGCTAACTATTATAAATTGAAAAATAAGGAGAAAAATGAGAAGATTAACAGCAAAACCGCTGAGGCTAGTGTAGTAATGGATGAGAATGAGAAAATTATCTTTGTATCCACAGAAGATAAAGTCAGTTCTAATAAGGAGTGGATTTTAAATTCTGGTTGTTCTTACCATATGAGTCCCGACAGGGAGTGTTTTTCCACTTATGAGTCATTGGATGGTGTAATTGTTTTGATGGGTAATAATGTTGCCTGTAAAGTTGTTGGTAAAGGTAGAGTCCAGATCAAAATGTATGATGATATCATTAGAACACTCATTCACGTTAAACATGTTCTTGATTTGAAGAAAAATCTTATTTCTTTGGGCACTCTCGATTCTCAAGGGTGCCAGTTCTTAGCTGCAGGTGGAGTTTTGAAAATTTCTAAAGGTGCTCTTATATTGATCAAAGCTTGCAGGTCTAGTAGTTTGTATGTTTTATAGGGATCTACGGTAACGGGTACTGTGGTAGTCTCTATAGATGGTGACATTATCAAATTGTGGCACATGTGTTTAGGACACGTGGGTAAGAAAGGCTTAACATTGTTAAGCAAGAGAGACCTACTTTGTGGTCAAAGTACTTATAAGATGGACTTTTGTGAGCATTATATCTTTGGGAAGTTGAAACGAGTCAGTTTCAGTTCTCCAGCTGTCCACAAAACTAAAGGTACTTTGGATTATATTCATTTTGATCTTTGGGAGCCCTCTCATGTTCCATTTAAAGGTGGTGCCCAGTATATATTGACTTTTATTGATGATTATTCGAGGAAAGTTTAGGGGTATTTCTTGAAACCTAAGAATAATGTTTTCTTAACCTTTAAGCAATGGAAAGTTTTGATTAAAAAGCAAATAGGAAAACATGTTAAGCGGCTACGGATAGATAGTGGTTTGGAATTTTGTGAAGGTGAATTCAATGAATTTTGTAAGAATGAAGGAATTGCTCGACATTACACTGTCAGAATGACTCTGTAACAAAATGGAGTCACCGAGCACATGAACCAAACTTTTTTGGAAAGGGCTCGGTGTATAATCTCTAATGCAGAGTTGACACTTAATTTTTGGGTAGAACCCATTACCGCGGCTTGCTGCATCGTCAATTGCTCTCTTTATACTCCTCTTAATTTCAAGACTCCAGAGGAAGTTTGGTCAGGTACTCTTGTTGATTACTCTACTTTAATAATATTTGGGTGTCCAATATATATGCATATAAATGAGGGAAAGTTAGAGCCTAGGGCTAAGAAATGTAATTTTCTCGGTTGCTTTAGGGGTGAAAGGATATTGTTTGTGGTGTCCTGATCTCAAGTCATCTAAATTTGTAATTAGTGGGGATGTTACATTTGATGAATCCTCTATGTTGTATCTGAGAAAAGAGTCTTGTAATCCTTGTAATTTAGAGGATAGTACACAAAACAGGTGAATTTAGAGATTAGTAGTTCAGGTCCTTCACAGACGTCTTCTACACATCAGACAGATCAAATTGATGAACCAGATCCTGATCATGTTCAAAATGAATGGTAGAAGAAGAACATTCCATATCCAGGACATACCAAGATGGGAGATTTGACCACTATAGAGGTATGCAAATTTAGTTGCATTTGCTTTATCAGTGGCACAAGAAACAGGTGGAGACAGTGAACCTTCCATATATACGGTGGCAGTTTCAAGTGTTGATGCTGATAAGTGGGTGGTGGCTATAAATGAAGAAATATAATCTTTGTATAAGAATGGTACTTGGTTTTTGGTGAAGCTGCCAAAGGGTAAGAAAATTGTTGGTTGCAAATGGGTCTTCAAAAGAAAAGAAGATACTTTAGGTGTTAAAAATGCATGGTATAAGGCATGTTTAGTTGCAAAGGGCTACAGTCAGGTACAAGGTGTTGATTTTAATGATGTTTTAGTGGTGAAATATAGCTCTATTTGTATATTACTTGCATTGGTTGCCATGTTTGATTTGGAATTAGAACAACTTGACGTCAAGACAGCATTCCTGCATGGCAAATTAGATGAGTAAATTTATATAATACAACTTGAAGGTTTTGAAGTGGCAGGAAAAGAAGACCAGGTGTGTTTGTTAAAGAAATCCTTGTACGGATTGAAGTAGTATCCAAGACAGTGGTATAAGAGGTTTGATTCATTTATGTTAGGTCATGATTTCTCCAGGAGCATGTATGATAGTTGTGTTTACTTCTGGAAGTTAGATGATAGCTCATTCATCTATTTGTTGTTATATGTTGATGATATGCTCATTATTGCGAAGAATATTACAAATATTAACCATTTGAAGGCCTTATTGCATGATGAATTTGAGATGAAAGATTTGGGAGTAGCAAAGAAAATTCTTAGCATAGAGATAAGATTGAGGAGCTGGTAAATTATTCTTGACTCAAGAGAATTATTTCAATAAATTTTTGGAGAGATTTGGCATGCGAGATATCAAAGCAGTTAGTACTCCTCTTGCTAGTCATTTTAGACTATCTACTACTTAATCACCACAGTCATAAGAAGAGGATGATTATATGGAACGGATTCCGTATTCTAGTGCCGTTAGCAGTATTATGTATGTAATGATATGTACTCGTCCTGATATTTCACAAGCTGTTAGTTTCGTTAGTAGATATATAGCCAATCTTGGAAAAAACATTGGTCGACAGTGAAATGGATTCTTAAATAATTGAAGGGTACTTCGAACTTTTGTTTGGAGTTTGGTAAAACCAGCAACACTTTGGTTGGTTTTGTAGATTAAGATTATGCCCGTGATCTCGACAAACGTAGGTCTTTGACATGTTATGTATTTTGCATTGGAGGTTGCGCCATTAGCTTAAATGCTACTCTACAACATGTAGTGGCTTTATCTACTACTGAAGCAGAACATTTGGCAGTCACTGAGGCTATCAAAGAAGCATTATGATTGAGAGGTTTATTCGGTGAGTTATCTCTATATCAAGGGGTTACTACCGTTTATTATGACATTTAGAGTGCTATTCATTTGACAAAAGACCAGATGTATCATAAGAGAACAAAGCATATTAATGTTAAGTATCATTTCATTCGGGATACTATTGTAGAGAAGAAGGCCCTCATTCAGAAGATCAACACTAAGGATAATCCTGTTGATATGTTTACAAAGGCTTTTCCAGTTTACAAGTTCAAGCAATACTTAGACTTGATCGGTGTTTATAGTTGGTGATAAAGCCTTTTAAGGCAATGCTAGAGAAGGTGGAGCAGATCATTAACTGTTTGGGACCAAGTCAAGGTGGAGATTTGTTGAAAAGTTGGGTACCTTGGTCCCTCAAAAGCATCCAAGTCAATGTTTTGGTGAACAAATGACGTTAGCCTCCTCCAAATTAATTGTTTCACATTTTCTCAGTCAACAAATGTGTGTTCCCATATTTGGCTTGTAGCAGAAATTGTCTGCACGACTTGGAAATTCTTTGGTTGGCCAAATTCATGTTTGACATTTGCAGAAGATTTGTGGTGAAATTAACAGAAGCTTGGACAAATACTTGGAATCTTCCCTATAAATAGAGAAGTTTGCAGAAGCTCTCTCAGCATCATTTCCTTCTTTCAAAACCATCTCTTGCAGCACTTGTCCTTTCGTTTTTTGAATTCCTTTTAGGAATTTTCTGATTAAAAGGCTTCTTGTGCCAGCCTTTAGTAATTATTTTATGTTCTCCACATACTAGTGAATTTGGTTCACCCTCCAGCCGTGGACGTAGGTTATATTGACTGAACCACGTAAATCCTTATGTCCTGTCCCATTTTATTTTGCATTTCTCTATTTTTTGTTACTATTTTTCAGACTATTAAATTCAACGGGGATCCGATCTGAGGGCATTTTCCCTAATAATATATTATTATTTAATTTTGGTCATTATTTGTTAATTGAACTTAGTTGGACTGATATGGGACTCTTTTAAAATATAAGATCGTACTTTATGATAATATTTGGCAGCTGATACGGTTAAGATATGAATCTATAGATTGTGATTTTTTTAATCAAGAATCATATAACTAAGATCAGATAATTTATGATTAGGCAAATATCTTTGCAGCTGCTTTTTTTTTGAAGTAGTCATTTTTTATTAGAAGTCTAGTGAGTTATGATTGCTTTTTATTGGTGCTTGCATGATTTGGATGGATGATTGATGTGGGTGTGTTGATGAATTTTTGGTTAAGTATCACATATCTATTGCAATCCTTTTTGGCAAAATCAGTCAACTTGGGTATTTGTGCTTCGTTTCTCTTCATTGTGATTTTTATTTTGGTTTTTGCGTGAATCATCTGAGTATTTTTTTTTCAATTCTTCAACATCAATTGAGGGTGACTTTTAAGACTTGACAGTTGATTCTTTTTTTTTTTTGGTGTTTGCGTTATCTTTGTGCTACTTTTTATTTTTGATGAAGTGTTGATTGAGTGGCTGCCTTTGATGATTTATGGTTAGAAGTAACGCGTGAAAATTCTAGCATCTGACTACAACAGTATACATGGTGAACAACTTTCAGATCTATCTTTGAAGGAGCTGAATTCATTGGGAAGTTGTTCCTTTTTATCTCAAGTGTATTCGTTTTCATTATTTGTTATCTTAGTGACACAAGTTATTTGATTATTGTCTTTTTTGTTAAAGGTTGTTGAGAGAAATCCTCTGTTGAGGTTAACACAATTCGGTCATGTTATTGGGTGTGAAATTCTTTCACGAGTTGTGAGGACGAGGGGTAGTGTCAAGGGTTGAATGGTGTCGGGTTAGTAAAGCTTTATATAAAACTTTATTGTTAGTAAAAGTATTAAGCTAGGTGAGGGCGCCGCATACTTAGGCAAGGTTTGCCGAATTGTGTTAACAAACTTCAATGTTGGTTTTTTATTTGCTTTGTGTGTTTAATTTTTTGTTTTTAATTATGCTAGATTTTGTGAAACTACTACACCCCTTCAGAAACTTTCAATATCAATTTTAAATTCCGTTTGTAAATTGTAACTAGATATGTTAGATTGTAATTAGATATTTATGCCGTTAAATTATTGTAATCAACTCTGCAATTCCATCAAGCTATTGTGAGGTATGTGTTAGCTCAAGGTTTGTTATTAATGATTTTGATGATAACTGTATAATATTTTCAAAATTGGATTTATTTCCTTTTTATTAGTAATAATATATTTTTTAAAAGGAAATAAAATCATAAGAAAAATGTTTCTTGCGGGTACCTTCTTAATGAACTTACTTTATTAGAAATGATTCCATAATACCTGGAAGAATCTAACTAATCACATAATTCGAGCAATTAGATCTGATGTTCTTGTCAAAACTTTTTTCTTAATGTATGAAAATTGGAAGATTGCAGCTGAGATGATATTCAAGATTTGTTAGATATAAAGTCAACTCAAAATAGAAATGAAGCAATGGATAGTTGAAAAAAATGTCTACTTAAGGAAGAATCGCTGCATTTGCAAATATGTCAGACTTTTGAAATACTTCAGCTGCATCAATATTCTCAAAAGTCATATCTTTATCAAACTTCTTATGCCTTAGAAAGTGAAAACACTCTATTGAGAGAGATTGTAAGCCATTTATACATTTTTTGTTAAAAGCTTGTAGAGGTTTATTAAACACTATGAGTGCAGAAGGTTGAAGAACCTTAAAAAATATGTACTTATGAGCTTGGAGAGGCTCTTCAAAAATTTACTACTTGGAGTTTTTATAGGGAAATACTCAAGTTGGATATTTGGGGACTGGATGTAGACTTCGTTATAAGTCAAACCATTATAAATCAACTGTGTCATTCTTTCTTTCTTTTTAACATTTAAATTTTCACATTAAAGTGTTTATGTTTTAAATTTGTAGCAGGCTCCTTCAAATTTATAATAGGCTTCCTCTGTTTTAATATTGCAAGAGGTTTCTTTCTAACAGACTCCTTTCGTTTTTTAAATGTTAATAGGCTCTTTTTCTTTTTTAACGTTAACAGGCTCCTGTCATTTTTTAAACCTTAACAGGCTCCTGTTGTTTTAAATTTTAACAGGCTCTTTCTATTTATAGACTTTTTTGTTGAAATTTAGCAGTTCTTATCATTTACACGAATTGATCATAACTTACAAATTTTTTAAGTCACTACAAGAAAATAGTGAATTACAGACGGAAATTACCGACGGAATTGACAAATATTCCGTCGGTATACCAAATT
>JAOQMS010000003.1:27817596-27864023 GCA_027563885.1 Erythroxylum longipes
AACATTCTCTAATTAATAACCCTAATTCCTATTCATGCTTACTAAATTTAATGACCCAATTATAAGATAATAACTAAACAAACAAATCGTAATTAAAATAAATAAAATAAAATAAAATTTAAACAAATAAATTGATAATAATTAAAAAAAATTGGGGTCCATCACCACTCATATCATATAACACAAATAGTTCATAGTTCACATTCAATTTGCATATAAGTATTAACACATACAGCACATCACTTCATTAATTCATCATGTAGTATCAAATAGCACTTTATTTACTTATTTCACATTCATAACAATCCAAACAGTATAATTCGATCTTTTAAACATACGTATCAAATGTATACGCAATGCTCATAAGACTCACTTTCAATTATTACGTTGTTCTGACCAAGTGCTTATAACTGTCCCATATCAATTGTGGATACCGAGCTCATTAATAACTATACTGTATCTGTTGGGGATACCGGGCTCATTATACATAGTAAACCTTTGGCTCTTAATCATTTTCTGAGCTTTAAGATCTTTTTTAGTGGCTACTTCAGTCACAACTGTCTTTATCTGATCATGCATTCATGTAATGGAATGCATTAAATCACATAAGTTCAATCAGTCACTTTATTTCACTTTACACATTCACTTTCACATATTATCAGACCTAAGTATGGCATTTAACAATTATGTTAAGAATCACTTATTCCTTTCTCATTCACATTCACCAAACTCCTCAGACTATTAATGTCCGAAATTATCACAATCACATTCACATCAATAATAATGCAATACAGAAATTTAAACAGAACAATCAATTAAAGTAAGACCATCTAGGTCGACTCATAGTACGCTCCAGATTAACATTTGCTTCCATGATTTGAAAACATCTGGATATTGGCATTCAATCCTATGTGATGCTGATGTTCAATCATGTGTATCTACTTTATACAATACACACATTGTGCATATATTACTAATTTGCACAATCTCATAAGCATTCAATTATACACATATGTATATGTGTAATGTATAATACTCTCAATTTAACTATTCCAGGTATGTTTCCTTTATTCTCATTTCTTGATCGTTTAAGCATCATTACTTGTGTATATCAAGCTTGCACTTAGGTTCATAGATCAAAGAACTTGGCTATTATAATATCATAAGTCAATTATTCATCATTTCTTTTTTAACATAATATTCAAGTTCTCATTCATTCTTACTTAATTCACATTACTTATCTTCTTTGAATCATATTAGCCTTCATAGGGTCACTTTCATTCTTATAATATCTCTAAATTTCCAGAATTTGTCTCATTGATATCAATCATTCATGCTTAAGTTATAACCTTGATCATTACTTTAAGCATATCATACATTTAATCACTTAATCTATCATCAATTAGGTTCATTTAAAGCCTTATTCAAGCCTAAATGCATCATAGGAAAGTATCTTAGCAATATTTGCCTCAAAACTCACTTAAAGAAGAAGAACTCACATGTATGGCCATCCCAGACCTTGCCCATGGTCGTGGGATTCCTCCCCATGATCGTGACAAAAACAATTTCTTCTGCCCACGATCGTAGGATGGGAGCCATGATTATGGCCTACCTGCACTTTTCGAAATTTCTTACTCTTTCATACTATGCTCAACACCTTTTATATAAATTCTGTCTTTTCTACTTCATTTCCTCTTCATTCTCTCCTTCATTTTCAACTCAATATCAATCACAACCAAGTCATAATCTATGGTTGATTATAAACACCAAAAATAGAACATCCATGTATATACATTCATCAAAATTTTCTGCACATGTTCAACTCCATTATCACCTTTATTTATCTATAACTATCATCCTAGTTTCTTCTTATTTCAATACACCATACTACTCCTTTCCTTTTGCCTTAAACTCATTTTAGTTTTTCTCACATGACAACTTATAACTTATCACTTTCATATACCCAAAATGTATCATTCCTTTTTCAAATTTCTACACTCTTTCTATATCATGTTTTCTCAACCCAATCACCATATATAATTCATTTTAAAACAACCAATGAGGATCAAACATGTACTTACTTGTTTTAGTTCTAAACTTCTTCAAAAATCACCATGAAACCCTAGCCTCTAAGCTTTACACGATCATCATATATATGTAAGAACAAGATGAAATAGAAGTGGGTTTTATCAACATGAAGAAGATGACAAGGTGTTAAACTGGTAAGGTGAAGGATGATAACAAAAGTTCAACTTTGAGAGAGTGAGGGTGAGTGGGTCATAAATGGAGAGAAGCAAATTGAAGAAAATGAATAAAAGAGCATTTGGCAAAGGTGAAAGAAAATGGAAAGATAGTTTGTCAATAGGTTAATGTTGTCAGATAGGTTAAAGGCAAGGTAAAAATTGCTTGGTTAGTGTCATGACACTTACCACTCAATTTAAAATGCTAATGCCTTAATTTAAAAAGCTAATGCCTTTTTAACTTTGTATCCAATATCGTTTAATCTCTAGTCCATTTGTCTCCAAATTCCAATCCAATTATCACCTAATTTTCAATGTCACATGTCAATAAATCTTAATGTCACTTATTAATAATTTCTACTACCATTTGACATTTATTTCTGCTACCATTTATCAATTGTCGTGCTACTTGGCATTTTCCCTAGTCCAAAAATACTCAAAATCGAAAAATTTCCTAAAATTTCACCAAAAATTCTAAATCAATAATTATACTCACCAAATCAACTTTCAAGACATATAATCCACTATTCACATCATAGTCACATTAAAAATCATTTATACCCGAAAATGTCAATTGAATGCATATACAGTCATTGTAATGTGTACAAAAATAAAACTCACGTATGTGTGTATGCTAATGATATGTATGAGCATGAAATGTACTTTCTAATTTTTAATTGCTATTTCTCATATACAGTCATTCTAGGGTTCTAACCCTTTGTATAAGAAAACAGGATGTTAAAATTCTCCCCTCCTTAAGAAATTGCGTCTACTAAATTCTTACCTAATTGTTCAAAAAGGCGGGTATTGTTTCCTCATATGCTCCTCCATTTCCTATGTAACCTCTTCACTTGAATGATTTCTTCCAAGGGACTATAACCGATGGAATCATTCGGTTTTTCAGTCGCTTGTTCAAATATCCTTCTATGTTAACTGATTCTTCAATATATCTCATATTACTCACAAGTTTCACTTCTTGTGCCGATAATACATCCGTCGGATCGTACCAATATCTCCTAAACATACAAATGTAACACAATGTGAATCTGAGACATCTTTGTTGGTCAGGCTAACTCATAAGTCAATGAACCTATTTCCTTAACAACTTTAAATGGACCAATACATTTCGACTTAATTTAACCTTTTTAACGAACTTTAACACACCTTGTTGAGGTGGTACTTTAGAAACACTTTATTTATCTCTCCATATTTCATATCTTCGGTGTTAATCTACCTAACTCGTTTTTCTTTCTTGAATCACTTAGTTTCTACTACAGATCAATTTCATTTCATTAATAGTACCTTAATCAATCTTGGCCTTTTAACAATCTTTAGGTCCTCTTCATCCCAATATAAAGGTGAACGACTCTTTCTACCGTATTATGCCTCATACGATGCCATACCGATACCACTGTGATAACGATTGTCATAATCAAATTCAATCATAGTTGTATATCAATCCCATACTCCTAGGAACTCCAAAATTTAAGCTCTAAGCATATCTCCAATAGTTAACACTATTGGCAAATCAAACATTCAGTCACACATTCAGCCACTTGCATTCTTCATCCTTGGACACTAAATGTTGTTTCAGCGTATTACTACCAGAATGTATACCATAGGCAGCTATGTGTGCTTCATCCAAAAATATCTTCTCTTAATCATCTATATAGGATACACATACTCCTTACTTCAATCAAGAAGTATCATTTTTCCATTTCAATCTTAAAATTCGAATTCACTTTAAATCTCTCAATAAGATTCACAAATTTTTCATTGACAGGGAAAGGAGTTAATCTAATCCTTTTAAGAAATAAAGTTTTGATCAGAATATGATCCGAGGGACCCCTTAACTATTAGGGATGCTACTTAAGGCTTTTCTAATCCTTTCATGTAAAACTGATCTTGAATTCAATATAGCTAGTAATACTTCATTTTATCCCAAATTCAACTCAACATTCTACACTCTTTATTACACTAGATTTGGTAGCCTCAATATCTAAATTTGTGTTACACTGTTATTGGATTTTCTGCTCAATGCTTTAGATCCAACACTAACTTTACCGGATAATACTCAATTGTATAATCATAATCTTTAATATTTACATCCATTGTCTCAATCTCGTATTCATTTCTTTCTAACTTAATAATTTCCTCAAACTTTAATGATTTATATAAATCTAAAATGTTTCACCCTACATAT
Organism: Erythroxylum longipes; assembly: GCA_027563885.1. Taxonomy (NCBI): domain Eukaryota; kingdom Viridiplantae; phylum Streptophyta; class Magnoliopsida; order Malpighiales; family Erythroxylaceae; genus Erythroxylum; species Erythroxylum longipes. Next base: position 27,822,040 of record JAOQMS010000003.1, read on the forward strand.
AATGTCTCCAATTTTTTTTCAAAGCCATTACTATTGCAGCAAGTTCTAAATCATATGCCAAATAATTTAAAATCATGAGACCTTAACTGTCTTGATGTATATATATAATCTCTTTACCAAGTTGTATCAGAATACATCCTAATTCTTGATGTGAAGCATCAGTATAAACCTCATAACCTCCAAATCCTGATGGAATGGTCAACACCGATGTTGTAGTTAGTCGGTGTTTTAATTCCTCAAAAATATTTTTACATTTATCAACCCATTTGAGTGACAAATTTTTCCTCAGAAGTTTTGTCAAAGGGGTTAAGATCAATAAAAATCCTTTGATAACCTATGGTAATATCCAATATCTAGCTAATTCTAGGAAACTCCGGATCTCATTTATATATTCTTTGGAGTTTCTCACTTCATCATTACCTTTACTTTCCTTTAGAGTTTACCTATATGTCCTATCCAGATACTATATAACTCAAAATATCGTCTATGATCACAGTCACTAATCAATCCAAGTAAGGTTGGAACATGTTATTCATTCATGCCATGAATATTGTCGAGGGCATTTGTCCACCTAAACAGGCATCATAATTAACTCAAAGTGCCCATAGCCAATTCTCGAAATTCTTAAGCAACTAGTTCCTCAGGTAAGGTAATATTATCTCATGTTTTTCTCAATCTCCCAATTAACTTCTTTTCTCGAATGATTTTCTCCATTCATTCGATTTCCTCTAATTTCTTATCAACTTATTTTAATATCTGATCATCCTTACTAGTTTCTCCACACATTTCAATTTATATACAAGTCCCAATTTTTTCGAACACAAATGTCAAATCTAACTTGTACCTTTTGAACATATGAATATAGAGCATATTGTGGATCTAAGTACCTTTAGTAATAGCAATAACATTATCTTAAATTCATGAACCTAATAATGTAATTGAGCTACTTTATATCAGACAGAATACATGCACTCCCTGTAGCATATTCAACTTCTTATGCCTGAGTTTCAGTTAGAAATGGGACTTCAATATTCACTTCTAATTTGTTCAATAGTCATTCATTTATAGAAATGGAACATTGACTTATATGATATCTTTCAGTGAAAGTCTCTATCAAAAGAAGATTTCTCTCCTCAATCATCTGTACTCTTTACATACTCTTTATTAGTCAACTATGTTCATCATCTCTTTACAACCATTCATAATACCTCAATAAGATTAATTTTCAACTATTCATAATATCTCAATAGGATCAATTTCTATCATATCTTACATGATCATAATATTCTTTATAATAAAACTTAATGAAATAGGAGGCATAGTACTGCTGTCACCTGTAACTAAATTAAAAAGAAACCAACTTTCGTTAATACAAATTAATGTAGTAGTGGTAAGTGGATATCGTTCCCACGAGGAATTTTTACCGGTAAAGGTTAGCGAGTTTAACATGAAAATAAAATAACGAAATGGGGGGGGTTAATTCACGAGAATTTACAGAAAATATAAGAGAAATCAAAAATCAAAAGAAAGAATTGGATTTAAAAATTTAATAGAAAATACCTTGGTTTTCAGGTCACCGATGTTATCACGCTAAAATGGATCCTTGATAATAAAATTCAATCATTAATAAACATTCATTGGGGATGTTTTCTTTTCAGTGTAATGACTAAAAACATGTATCCTAGCATTCTTATTAAACAACAACCTAGATATGATCGTAGGTTCAATTGAATAATAGCTTTACGAATCAAGAAACCAATGAGCAAGAGAAATACAGGTACAACATGCACTCAATCAAGAGAATATGTTCTTAGGATTTTCGACTCTAACGTAAAGAAGGTAATCCTAATTGCTACTTATGATTGATGAAATTGAACATCATATTTCATTAATCTAGCTATTGAACGAATTAATCCCTAGTTGCGCACCTAGAAATCAATCAATTTAATTAGAAAAAGTAATTCAGAAGATATTCAATGTTCATCAACAACATAAACTTTATTGAAACATCTCACACATAATACGGATAACATGGCTTCCCTCAACCAAGAAAAGAAGTTTAGCTATTCATAACGAAAGTAGAAATCAAAGAAATAACAAAACACATAGTCTTCATCCCTAGTCTTTCCTAAAGAATACAAATATACTAGAGAAATACTGCCAAAAATGAAAGCCTCCCTATGGCTGACGTAAAACTAGAAGAAAAACTGCAAAAAATCTAAAACTACTCCTAATCTATATGATGCGTGAACAGTGTTGTGAACAGTACCTACGTGTACTGGTCACGTTTTTTTTCTCCTTTTAATGCCTTTTTCCCTCTCGTTTCTTCCCTTCTTGTAATCTTTTGCAGATAATCGTTATCCCACTTCAAGTTGCAGATCCCCTTGATAAGATGGTAGTCTAATCTTTAAAGATTGTGAAATTTTCAAATATGAACCTTGAAACAAAGTCTGCAGAATCTGTCTTTATCCTTGCACATGGCCACGTCTAGTCACTAAATTGCTGCCAGATTTGGAATTTTGGATTTTCTTCATTTCTTTTTCATCTTTTTGATTCAATTTCATCTCTAAGGTGTTGAAAATCATCTGCAAATAATTATAAGAAATTCCATTAATTTTGAACAATAATTTCAACACATTAAAGAGAATTAAGTACAAAATAAGCACAAATTGATAACTTAAAAAATTCCCCCACACCAAACGTTTGCTCGCCCTCAAGCAAACATATCAAACCACTACACTCTATCAATTCATCCTTCTTAAGATCAAGTACACACAATCCATTAACTTGGGCTAGTAAGACTTAAGTTGCAACATATATCATAATCGCTTTTCACCAATGCAAATAAACGAAATCAAAATAAGACATTTTTATTCAAAAGAAAATATAAAATCAAAATGAATTCTTCTCACGGATTTCGCTCTTACACTCAAGTGTTTGAGGGCAAAGTGTTTCTCTCAAACTCTCTCTAACATATTGCACTACCATAGGCTTGCAATTTCACCAGTTATCATTCATTCAGATCACATGAGCTAATAGATCATGGGGACTTTATTCAGGGTTGTAATGGGGCTAGGTTCACAGGTGAGGTGAAAATGGGTTAATCACAAGCATTCACAAAGTATCAAGTAAAAGGGACACTCAAATTCACATTCTGAGGTAACACATGAATACAAGGAACTACAAGTACTCATATTGACTAATGTTACTATGCTTTATTCTTTTTCTTTTTCTTTTCTTCTTCTTTTTTCTTTTTTCTTCTTTCTTTCTTTTCATTTCTTTTTTTTTTCTTTTTGAATAACACTAAACACACGTAAAAACAATAAAAACAAGAAAAATTGCTAGCAGCAAAATTTGATAAACACATGAGTAGAAGCACCTATAATAGTATCTCAGAATAAAATACAAAACAAAAGTCCCAAATTACTCAATGCTTCATTCAACTTGTGATAGGGCAAGGCTAATGGGGCTTTTAGGTTTTAAAATTAAGGTGATTGATTGAAAAACAAGGATAAAGGCTCAAAAATGTTTGCAAAGGGAAAATAAGTAGGTGGATCATTTTTAAGCTAAAGGGTTTAAAAACAAGGAAGGCCTTAATCATGTCTATATCCCATGTAATCAAAGAAATTGAAACCGGTTCAGTGTAAGTTTTGAAGGCAACATGAATAGAGGAGCATCACACAATTCAAAGAAATAGAATGACATAAAGATGATGTCGTTTAGGCTCAAATTTTGCTCACAGGTTTAATTCAAGAATTCACTTCAATTCCACACATTCCTCATCACCCAAATGTCAAAATTTTGATAAAGTCTATAAGATCAGTTATTGCAATCAATCAACATGATTCAACTTAAAACTCACTTAGCCCAATTTAATTTCATGCATATACTTAATCTCATCCAAACTAATATGACCAAGATTCATGGTTTAACACAACAATCACGCAAAATCAATAAAAATCACACAAAAATTGAAAATATTCACACATCAAAATTTCAATTCTTTTAATTCCCCCACACTTAGACCAACATTGTCCTCAATGTTAAAGAAGCATAAAAATAAAGGCAAAAGTTAAAGAAAGCTTCTCTATTGTGGAAGTGCCAAAATCAAGGTGTTAGCGGATGTGGCTCAAGGTGGTTTGGTGGTGTGGAAAGGTGGAGAAACATCAGCAGCAAAATGTATGGGCGTGGGTAGACTGCGGGAGTCACTTTTCTTCCTGGGCATTGTGCAAATTTCGTGGAAAACAACCTGCAAAAGAGAAAGACAATAACGCAAATCCCAAAAGCACAAGTTATGGTAGATGGGTGAGTTAGCAAGGAAGGCTAGGAGTACGTGAGTGAATGGTGGGCAAGTGGGAGTGAATGTTAAAGATGGGTGGTGATGTGCGTGGTGCAGGAATTTGAGACATGAAGGAGAATTTCGATGAAATTAGAAGGGGAAATAAAGGGGAGAAATGAGAGAGGTGGTGGTAAAGCCAAAAATTTTTTAATTTTTTAATTAAAATTAAAAAATGAAGAATAAAATGACAGAGAGAAAAAAATGTGAATGGAAATTCCTAACTAAACTGAATTAAACCTAAAAATGAAAATAAAAGAAAATTGTTAAAAAAACACATAAAAGAAAAGGATACGAATGGAGTGCCTCCGACTAAGCGCTTATGAAAGGTCATAAGCTTAACCCTTAGCATATGTACATCATCCATTATCGAATGGATGCTTGAGTCCAACAGGAAGCATGCTCAAACTCCATGAGAAGCCTGGAGCACCTTCCCTCGATGTAGGCTCTTTATCAGCACAATGCTCTATGACTTCTGACGAGTGGAACTTCATCGCTTCATCATTGTAATCTAATGTCCACTCGTCTCTTCGGGCATCGCCCTTCTCACACCAGGATGGTCTCTATTAAAGTAACGCCAATGGTTGTGGAGACTCAACATCCTGCTTACTACCTTCGATCTTCAGCTCGCTTGCCCACAGCTCTCCTAAAAATTGCACTTCTTATGACTCTTCCTATTCTTTTTCTTCTTCTTCTACCTGTAAACAAATAGGAAAAGGAAACAAAATTCGGTTAGCGATAACATGAACTGCATCACTTACCTTAGGAGATTGGACATCCTCCATCTTTTCTCGAACTATAATCTCTTCCTCTTCTAACTCTACTTACTCTTCCTTCTTTGCCTTAAAAAATTGACTTGAAAAAGGGGGCGGAATCATCATATTCTGTAGATTATTTTGCGTCATTTCTAGTTATGAAGGTGCATTTTGCGTGATTTCTTCTTCTACCTTTCTTCTGGAATTTTTTAGAAATGGTTCCTGCAATTCCTTACCACATTGCAATGTGATAGCCTTCGCACTTTGTTTGGGATTGATCTCTGGTTATGTTAGAAAATTTCCAGAAGTTCGCACTTCTAATCGATTTATGGCAGTTGCCATTTGGCTTATTTGATTTTTGATATTTCTTTGTTGATTTTCAATATTTCGGATACTTGCCTCAGTACTCCTCTGAAACATCAAAGTGTTATTGTCGAGTCATATACGATTATCTACACTACTGGAATTGAAGAGTGCTCGTTGTCAAACTCATTGCGATCTCCTCTAAAGACATCTCATTAACTTTTGGTGGCGACGGTGGAGGTGGAGGCTCTGGCTCGAAGTAGGACTGCTCTTCATAATAGCTTGATGGAGAAGCGAATTTATATTGTGTATCTTGCAAAAAGGAACACTTACAAAAAGAATAACCTAAAAATGAGTAAGCTTCACATTCCTTAGCTTGTTGATCATCTCTCGGTACTTGCGCAACTAAAGGTGTGAAATCTGCCACTTGATGGTCAAACCTGGAAGTCATAAAAGATGGAAACTCATTATCATAATAAGGATAATATGAAAAATCAGAATCCAAAGCATACTGATAGTGAGCCATGCTGCTAAAAGATCGAAAAATCAGAACAAGCTGTGAAACTAAAACAAATAGAAGACAAGGTAACCAAGCGTAAACCAAAACCAAAACCAAAAACATCACTAAAAAAACTGTTAAGAAATTCCCCGGCAACGGCGCCAAAATTTAGTACTGCTATCATCTGCAACCAAATTAAAAAGAAACTAACTTCCATTAATACAAATTAATGTAGTAGTGGTAAGTGGATATCGTTCCCATAAGGAATTTTTAACGGTAAAGGTTAGCGAGTTTAACACGAAAATAAAATAACAAAATGGGAGGGTTTTAATTCACGAGAATGTACAGAAAAATATAAGAGAAATCGAAAGTCAAAAGAAATAATTGGATCTAAAAATTTAATAGAAAACACAAATGTATTAGATCTTTGCCCATCATATCAAACTATATAATATTTCTTATTTCTAGATATCCACAAACTGTCCTTTTCTAAAAATTTAATAGGTCATCCTTCTTTTCATTACTTCTAACAGCTCAAACTCTTAACGAATGTTCATACGTGTGACTCATGTAAATGCGACTCAGACTGAGGATCAGTTGCCAATGCATGCTATAACATGTCTAAAATGCATGTACCTTAACACATAATTTGAAAATTGCCCATGTAAGATACTAAACTTGGGCTCTTAAAGAACATACTCTATGAGGGTGACATGTTAGGACAGTCAGTCAATCTTAATCATTACAAATTTTTCATGAATCACAAACATATTTTAGAAAATCAATAACTATTCTCAACCCATTTTATTCATAAACATTTGCTGTCATAAGAGTTACAAACAATAAACATATCATTAAAATTCTAGAAATCATTTGGGCTTATTACAATTACAAAACACTTCCAGTCATAAAGTCAATACACTTTACAATTCACATAAACACTGTACAATATTTGCAAAATACTATTTCGTAATACAAAAAAGACTGTAGACATATGCAGGTGCAATTGATCCCGACTTCTAACTCTTATCGGAATGCAGTAGCTAAACTCTAACTTTTCTAACTGGATATCTCCTCTGAGCTTGAAAGATAATGTTACAATTTCGGTAAGTTTTGTGAACTCAGTGAGTGAACCATCCTCAACGGCTCACTCATATCACATAACACAAATAGTTCACAGTTCACATTCAATTTGCAGATAAGTATTAACACATATAGCACATCACTTCATTAATTCATCATGTAGTATCAAATAACACTCTATTTATTTATTTCACATTTCACATTCAGACCAATTCAAATAGTACAATTCGATCTTTTAAACATACATATCAAATGTATATGCAATGCTCATGACACACACTTTCAATTGTTACGTTGTTGTGTCCAAGTGCCTGTAACTGTCCCATATCCATTGTGGATACTGAGGTCATTTATCTCGTATCTGTTGGGGATATCGAGCTCATTATACATAGTGAGCCTTTGGTTCTTAATCACTTTCTAAGCTTTAAGCTCTTTTTCGGTGGCTACTCCGGTCATAACTACCTTTATCTGATCATGCATTCATATAATGGAATACATCAAATCACATAAGTTCAATCAGTCACTTTATTTAACTTTACGCATTCACTTTCACATATCATCAGATCTAGGTCTGGCATTCAAAAATTATGTTGAGTATCACTTATTCCTTGCTCATGCACATTCAATGAAGCACTTCCAATATATTCACATTCATCAAACTCCTCATACTATTAATGCATGGAATTATCACAATCACATAAAGCACTTCCAATATATTCATGTTCACTAAACTCCTCAGACTGTTAATGTCCAGAATTATCACAATCACATTCACATAAATAATAACGCAATACATAAATTTAAAAAGAACAATCAATTAAAGTAAGACCATCTAGGTCGACTCACAATACGCATCAGATTAGCATTTGCTTCCATGATCTGGAAACATCTAGACACTGAAGTTCAATCCTATGTATTCGCTTTATGTAATACACACATTGTACCCACATTACTAATTTGCACAAACTCATAAGCATTCAATTATACAAATATGTATATGTGTAATGTATAATACATGCTCAATTTGACTATTCGAAGTATGTTTCCTTTGTTCTTATTTCTTAATCATTTAAACATCATTATTTGTTTATATCAAGCTTGCACTTAGGTTTATTGATCAAAGAACTTGGATATTCTAATATCATTAGTCAATCAATCATCATTTCTTTTCTAACATCATGTGATCACATAATTTTAAAGTTCTCATTCATTCTTACTTAATACACATTACTCATCTTCTTTGAATCATATTAGCCTTTATAGGGTCACTTTCATTCTTATAACATCTCTAAATTTCCTAAATTTGTATCATTGATATCAATCATCCATGCTTAAGTTATAACCTTGATCATCATAAGCATATCATGCATTTAATCACTTAATCCATCATCAACTAGGTTCATTTCAAGCCTTATTCAAGCCTAAATGCAACGTACCTTAGCAATAGTTGTCTTAAAACTCACTTAAAGAAGAAGAACTCACATGTATGGCCATCCTAGACCTTGGGCTTGATTGTGGGATTCTTCCCCATGATCGTGACAGAAACAATGTCTTCTGCCCATGATCGTAGGATGGGTGCCATAATCATGGCCTACCCTATTTTTCTGCACTTTTCCTAATTTCTCACTATTTCATACTATACTCAACACCTTTTATATAAAATTTATCTTTTCTACTTCATTTCCTCTTCATTCTCTCCTTCAATTTTAGCTCAATATCAATCATAAACAAATCATAATCTATGGTTGATTATAAACACCAAAAACAGAACATCCATGTATATAAATTCATAAAAAAATTCTGCATATGTTCAACTCCATTATCACCTTCATTTATCTATAACTATCATCCTAGTTTCTTCTCATTTCAAGGCACCACACTACTCCTTTCCTTTGCTTTAAACTTATTTTAGTTTTCCTCACATGACAACTTATAACTTATGGCTTTCATATACCCAAAACATATCATTCCTTCTTCAAATTTCTGCAGTCTTTCTATACACACAATTAAGTCACAACTCATCTCTACATTCTTCATCTATCAATTCTCATTAAAAAATCATTTTCATAGCCAACCTATCTCAAAAACATCTTTAACACAACTCATAATCTATTGTTCATCATATATTCAAAAATATGACATAAGCCTACTTATTTTCTCATCCACAATTCATCATAATTCAACTCCTCTATCATTATCATTTAATCTCAAGATATCATTACAAACCCTTTTTATTAAGTAACCCATTCATAACATTAATATACTAAAACTAAAACATAAACCCATTCATTTTTACACCCACGTACAACATATATTTAACTCCATAATCATGATCATGCTATCTCAACCTAATCATTATATGTAATTCATTTCAAAACAACCCATGAAGATCAAACATAAACTTGTTTTAGCCCCAAACTTCTTCAAAAATCACCATGAAACCCTAGCCTTCAAGCTTTAAACAATGATCATGTATATGCAAGAACAAGATGAAATAAAAGTGGGTTTCATCAATATAAAGAAGATAACAAGGTGTTAAAGTGGTAAGGTGAAGGATGATAACATAAGTTCATCGTTAAGGGAGTGAGGGTGAGTGGGTCGTAAATGGAGAGAAGCAAAATGAAAAAGATGAATAAAAGAGCATTTGAAAAAGGTGAAAGAAAATGGAAAGATAGTCTTTCAATAGGTTAATTTCGTAAGATAGGTTAACGGCAAGGTAAAAAAATGCTTTGACACTTACCACTCAATTTAAATTGCTACTGCCTTTTTAACTTTATACCCAATATCATTTAATCTCTAGTCCATTTGTCTCTAAATTCCAATCCAATTATCACCTAATTTTCAATGTCACATGTCAATAAATCTTAATGTCACTTATCAATAATTTCTTCTGCCATTTAACATTTATTTCTACTACCATTTATCAATTGTCTTGCCACTTGGCACTTTTTCTAGTCCAAAAATATTTAAAATCTCAAAAAATTCCAAAAATTCAAAATCAATAATTATACTCACCAAATCAATTTTCAAGACATATACTTCACTATTTACATCATAATCACATTAAAAATCATTTATACATAGAAAAAGTCAATTGAATGCATGTACAGTCATTGTAATGTGTACAAAAGTCAAATTCACGTGTATGTGTGTGTGTGTGTGTATGCTAATGATATGCATGAGCATGAAATGCACTTTCTAATTTTTTATTTCTATTTTTCATGTACAGTCATTGTAGGGTTCTAACACTTTGAATGAAAAAATGGGATATTACATCTTTTGTTTCTGCCTAACCTCGCTACGCTACCCACCTATCTCGCAAGTTCCTCTCCACTATTTCATGATATGACAATTTAACTTGGTTACCACCTTACTGTTACCTCATGCCCTTCTCTACAATGTCATTTTTTGTTAACAAAAACTCCTTAACCAGCTGTTCATCATCATCTTGGTGTAGAACGTGTTTGTGTGTTGTGTTTCTACTTTGCTTCTATCATGCTACTACGTTTCATGCTCCATGGTGTCGTTGTTTCCGTTTCTCTTCATGTTTCTACGTTTTCTTCATATTGCGCATGCGTTTTGGTCTATTTATTTCCACCACATGCACATTCTACTTGCTGCACCTTAGCTCTATGCACGCCTTATACATTGTACATTAATTAACTCATTACATGACCATTTAATTAACATAAATTACATGTAAAATTTCATACATAATCATGTAGCTCACGTTCTTTGCATTTTGTGCTTTCATTTTTTTTGTCTTCTTCTTGTCTTTTGATTTTCTTCTTCTTGCTTCAAGAAAACAAGTGAGAATTAATCTTTAGAAAATGACCTAAATATCATGCTTTCGACTCACTTTGGTTCCATCACTTTCGAATTATGCCTAAAACCACATATGAACTAAAGTGAGTATTTTAAGTAATTTTATATCATCAATTGCTAAGTGTTATGAAATAATTAAACAATCAATTAAGCACATGTCAATTTCCCCCACACTTAGCTTTTGGTCGTCCTCAAGCAAAACATCAAAATTAAGCTCATAGACCCAAAAACAACATTTACTTATTTCCCATATTTTCCAAGAATATATAATCATAACAAAGATGAATGACTTTCAAAAATCATAGCAAGAAGTCAACATTCCAAGATTTTACTCATGATCAATCGACATTTATCATCTTCAAAAACTGTCCAATCTAATGGTAAACTCAAAAATTGTGTTGAACTAAAATATATCCATAGGTATGCTCAACACCATTCATGATCATGCCATTCTACAACTTTGCATACGATTTTATTTCTCCACCACTAATGCTCAAGGTTGCAATGTGGGTAAAGATAAAGTGAGATGTATTTGGGTCAAGTAACGTGAAAGCCATTAAAGCTGGTGAAACAAAACAACACTCAATGTGACATCAAGTGCACAAGTTAACACTTATTAAAAACTAGGTACTGTCAACTATGACGAATGCAGCATTCATATTTCACCACCTAATTCAGCCCTCATACAGAAACCACATGAAGCATATACCAATCCGAAGGAATCACTCATACAATTGATGAAAATACATTAAAACCATAAAAGAGTTAACCTTCCAAGCCAACATCTACCTCATATTCAACATACTTAAATAACACATTCATTATAACTCTAGGAAGATGCATTAATTATGAATAACTTTACAAACTCATATGCACTTCCTTCCTGATAAATTTATTTAAACAAAAAAATTCATTCTTTTTCATTTTCTTTTTCTTCTTTCATTCTTTTTCATTTTCTTTTCATTTTTCATTTTTTTTTCTTTTTTTCTTTTCCTTATAAAAATCAAAATAAACTACTTCAATATAGGAATTTCAATGATAAGACAAAACAAAACATCCCAACATTAACCAACCTACATATATGGACACCTCCACACTTACACTTTTGTACATCGACAAACTCACCAATCACAACTATTCCACTAGCTTTATGGCTCAGGTAGGACATTTGGTTAAATATAAAGCATGTAATATGGTTGATATAGAAAGAAAGGCTAATAAGGCTCAACAAGGGCTATCAAAAAGGAAAATCATATAATGGGTAGGATATTTGGCTAATGTAGTTTGGAAAAGCAAAGAATGCCTAGTTATATCCATGTTAATGCATGTGATAAAATATGGTCTCGAATAGAAATTCAAGGAAAAATCAAGATGTACATGTCATGAAGGTCATACATTATCAAAAGACAATGAGATTGATATGAATGTGTCAGTTAAATAAGGCTCAAAATGTCACCATCCTTATCTACCACTAGTCACTAATCATCCAAAGATATTGCACATCGACCAATCACAAGAGTAAAAGTACATGTTAAAGTTGCTACGAAATTCTCTAGTCAATTCACAATCTAATCATTACTATATAATCTTAAAATCAACTAAAAAGAGAAAATGTTTGTTTTGTTGTTTTATTCTCTCTCTCATTTTTATTGAAAACTTAAAAACAAGCAAGAAACAAACCAACAAAGAACACATATGCATATAAAAAGAAATGCGAAAATGTAAAGAAAAGAAATTTACTTCCCTTAGGTTGCCTCCCAAGAAGCACCTTTGTTTAGGGTCGCTAGCTCGACTCCATTTTTTCTCCTTACGTGACAAAATTGTGATCTTCAGGTGTCACATGTGGCTCCTCCACGTGAGGTTCTTCTGGATAGGGCCTTGGTTGATAATCGTTCACCTTTAATGTCTTCCCTATCTTCAGATTCTTCATCTCTAATGAGTCCTCTCTCTTTTGAAATAATTTGAATGACTCTTCACTTTTTTCTTTTTCATTTGATTCTCCTAACCTTCTAGGTAAAGCTGAAGGGCTAGTCTTGAATATAATTACAGACTCAGTACTTACCTCCGAGCTAAAAGATATGACTTTCTCTGCTTCAAACTCCTCCTCTTCTTCTTTAACACATGCAACTCCTTGAGTAATGCTCTCAAAATTCTCAAGATCCTCATCACTCTGTAAAGTTTCTGCACAAACATCCATTGGGTACACCTTGGCTTGATACAGCTACTCCTCTTTACTTTGCAGTTCCAAATAATTGATATCTCCCCATTAAGGGAATGCATCTTGTTGGAATTCACTACAACAAACAGGTTATTTAGCGACGAAATTTAACGTCGCTAAAGAACCAAAAATCGTCACAAGTACTCATGAGAAAATATATCATCATCCAAATCGTCGCTAAATCCCGATAGCAAAACAACATCCGCAACGTTTTCATAAAGTCGTCGCTAAAACGTTTTTTCGACAAAGAGAGTTCGTCGTTAATAAGTATAATTGACAATATTGTAAAACGCTAATCATAGCTATTTGCGACGTTTATGTTTCGTAGATAAAAATTTTTAACGACGAAACGCTATTCGTAGGTAACTGTTTTTAGTGACAATTTAATTTTAGTAGCAAAATAGTTTTAGGTACTAAGTTCCCATTGTAGGGAAATATTTTTAGAGACGTTCCATAAACGTAGGTGAAAACTTTTTATGACGAATTAGTTTTGGTAACTAATAGGTTTTTGTGACGATTTTGAGTTTGGTAGCAAAATACTGTTCACTACTATTATGTTGTTGTAGCGAAAGACTTTTAGCGACGATCTATATATGTAGCTAATGAGCTTTTGTGACGAAATTTTTTGGTAGCTAATAGTATTTAGTGATAAAAGTTAATTTTGAATTAATAATTATTATAATTGTTAAAAACGAATTAATTGAATTTTTTCCAATTTTTAGGATTTTTGTGACAAATTTGTTTTGGTAGCTAATATTATTTAGTGGCAAAATTTAATATTAAATTTAATTATTATTATAAATGTAAAAAACGAATTTATTTTGAATTATTACAATTTTAAGATAGTTTTAAATATTAATATTATTCATTTTATAATTAATGTTAGTGACATAATTTTAAAATAATAATAAATTGAAATAAGATAAAATATAAAATGGAATGCAATTTATATAAAAAAATATTTACACATCATTTACAAACTAAGAGTCTTCATCTGAGTTACTAGCACTAACATATGCAGAACCTAGCATTTGTTTAACCAATTTCTTAAGCTTGTTAACTTGTTTAGTATTACGATCTAACTTAGTCTTCAGTATCTTGTTCTCCTCTTAAAGCGCTATCAACAATGTTCGTCGGGACAAAGAGGCACCAAAAGGCTTAAGGTCATACCCAAGACCCTTGATATAGCCCGATCATGTACCAAGGACATTATTGCAAATGTCATCGACATTGGGCTGAATTCCCTCAGCCAATGACGTCTACAACAACTCCTACATCTTGTCCTACAATGTCAAGTAGAAAATTGAGTTAACTAAAAAATTATTAGTTAATATTAGATAGAAAAATATATTGTAATACTAATTTATTTGTACTTACATAATTACTTTGTGCCTCTTCAAACGTCCAGCCTTGACCTTCCTTGTAGTGTGTGTGCTTATACAGTATGATCCTATCACACTCTTGCCCTTAGAATTCTGTTTGACTCTATAATATGAATTTAAAAAATTATAAATAATTAGAATTTATTGTATTAAAAATAGAAAAATAAATTGAAAACGTTACACTTACTATTTCTTGTCAGACAACAACAAATGATCTGGAGCCAGTTTTATAAGGAGTTTTCATAAAGGCTCTGTTGGCCTTAGCTTTAGAACACTTTTCCTAAATTAAGAGAAGTTGTTATCAGATTTATAAACATAATTAATAGAACGAAATGCACCTGAGAACAACAACAAACCTGAACCTTCGCTGAAGCCCAATAATCATACAATTTATTCCAATATTCTTCAGTCTCTAGTTTTGACACGTCTCCTTACCTCTTCATCGAAAGGAAAAGACATATAATATTTATGAAGTCGATATCGGTGATCCTTCACCCTTTATTTCAACAGTGAACTAACATTGCTTGAAATCTCAGGTGTGTCGATATCAATGATATTGAGCTTCATCTGTAAAAATACGTATTAGATAAGTTATTAATATAGTTAAGTAAAATTGCAACATATATAATGAAATGAGTTGAAATATTACCGAAACTTTATCCAAAGCATTTTGCAGCAAGTTGTCTTCCTTCAACTGCCTAACATGCTGAAGGCAAGGCAACTCATTCCAAACAACGACGCCTAACTCACCGGTCAGCTTTGCAGCTTGGATCTTATCCATTGGGTGCCCTTGCATCAGGTCAATCGTCACTAACAACTTGGAATTCATTGCAACATGCATCTGTTGCAACTCAACTCCTTTTGTCTTACCTCTACCTTATTTTCTGAGGCCAGTATTGGAACTTGAAAAAAATACATAATGATAAAACACACTAAACATGTAATCAGAGAATAAATGTAAATATGTTTGGTTATCAAAAACATACCTGAAGATCCCTCATGACAACCAGACGATGTCGGTAAAGGTTGTTGTTGCTGACTTCCCTCATTTGATGATGGAATTGCTGGTTGTTCTATAGGAGAAACTTCATCTGTCGTGACCACCCTCTTTCCTTTGTTTCACCCAGGTGCCATTATAATGAAACTGTGTAAAACAAATTAAGAACATAACGTATAATTGTAATTGCAAAATAAAATTAACATTGTGTGAAACATTATATCTACGCTTAATTAACATAAATAAAACATCAACAACATAAAGCAATTATCTTAATAACATTTGAAACAATACAAATAATGAAACTTACATTCAGTCATTATGATCAAGATGAAGAAAATCATCATCATTAAGTACATTATCGGGAGATTCTTCATCACTAATATGTTCCAACAAAGTATCATCATTGTCATTGAAGTCATCCTGAGTATAGTCTTCATCTGTTTGTAAGATAAGATGGGGTTGGACTTCATCCAGTTGAACTATGTTTGGCTTAACATCTCTCCTATAGAATAACGATATATCTGCGTCTTCTACTAGAATACCTTTGTTATTGATCTCCAATATAATATCTTGGTATACTTCATCAACATCTTCATCCAATTCACTAATATCCCTTTCATAAAAATCAAAGACATTCTTTTGTTGAAACTTTTGAACAACCTTCCAATTGCGACCCAACACAGTATCGTTGATGTAGAAAACTTTTTTAGCTTGAGTTGTAAGGATAAAAGGATCACTATCATACCATATCTTACTAACATTTATGCTAGTAATATGCCCATTCACTCTCATATCAGTTAGATCAAACCATTTACATTTATGTAGAACAACCTTCTTATCCTTGATGTAGCGCAACTCTATAATTTAATATATGACACTGTAGAAGTCAATGATTTCGTCATCATTACATTCTTCAATGACAATCCCACTATTTTGACTTCTAAGTTGACTATCTCGATCTTGTATATGATATCGTATCCCATTAACAATGCAACCTGATTATTTCTTTCTATAGATATAAGGCCCACATGTCAAACTATATAATGCTGTCATCGCATCTTGCACGTTTCGGTTATATAACCATATCATCTGTACAAAAAATTGAAAATAAATATGATGATCTCATTATATTCTCATATTTTCATAATTTGTAATTAATATAACAACTTACTCGATTTCTAAACCATGATACAAACTTATGCCTATGTCTTTCTTCAACATTAACGATCCCTTTGCTTCGAACTGTATCCTTGTGCTCTGTATTGGGAAAAAAACACAGTAAGATCTTAGAGTTAATGAAGGAAATTGTAATATGATTGTTTGGATGAAAAGGAATATACGTACTCCATATATGTATTGACGTTCTCGCAATTGTTCAAAATATACTAATGGGCAATTTTGAATTCATCCTTACTTGACATATTTACCCGCACCAAGTGGCCTAACTTTTTTGGAGAAAATAGACAACCCACCATCGTCATTGAAATCAAAGTTACATTCTGGTCTATTAAATCTCATCTCCACATTAGTTAAGTACATTGAACACAAAGTCAAACATTCATTTTCCATATAAGCCTCTGCAATAGAACCCTCTGGTCAAGCTCTATTACGTACATAATGCTTAAGAAAGCATAAAAACCTAAACATAAACAGTTAATGACTTAGGATTTGTTACTTGCTTAGGGAAAACTTGCTCAATTTAACATGAATTACCTTTCAATAAGAAACATCCATCGAAATTGAACTGGTCTACTAAGTTTTGCTTCGTTTGGTAAATGAATTGCCAAATGGACCATAACATCAAAAAACGATGGGGGGCATAATAGTTCAAGCTTACATAGAATCAATGTTATGTCTTTCTCCAATTTATCAAGCTCTTGAACTTTAAGTGTCTTGTAACATAATTTCTTAAAAAACTCACCCAAAGTAAGGGACACATCCTTCAACAAACACCCATATATTCCAATAGGAAGTAGCCGTTGTAAAATTACATGACAATCACGACTTTTCAACACTGACACTTTTCCCTCTTTAACATTCATGCAACGGCCTATATTAGATGCATACCTATCAGGAAATTTTACTGATTGGAGGAACTGACAGAATACTTGTTTCTCACTTTTTGACATGTTGTAACAAGTAGAGGGAATAAATTATAATCCATCATCTCTTCTTCTCAAATGCAAATCTTTTCTAATATTCATGTCTTCCAAGTCTAGTCTAGCTTTAATAGTGTCTTTATATTTCCCATCAATTCCCATAACAGTCCCTAAAATGACCTTACAGACATTCTTCTCAATATGCATGACATTAAGATTGTGCCTTAATAGTAAATCCTTCTAATATGGCAAGCTAAAAAATATGCTTTTTTTAGTCCAATTCAGTTCAATATCATTTCTCTTACGCTTTTTATTACTTGGGTGTTTTCCAAGAGTAATGTCAACCAAATGTGACAGTTGGTAAACAATGTCATCACCCGACAACTGGATCGAAGCTTCACCCAACTTAACTGTGCCATTAAACTGTTTACTTCTTCTCCATCTATGCCCATGTTCTAAGTAAAGACGATGACCCGTATAACATATTTAACTTCGTATCCTTATTGAATATGTTTGATGATTACAGACAGGATAAGCCATATACCCTTTAGTGCTCCATCCCAACAAATTCCCATAAGCTGGGGAATCATTGATAGTCCACAATACAGCAGCACGCATTGTAAATGTGTTGCCTTCAACAACATCAAAAGTTTCCAATCCATATTCCCATAGATCGTTTAATTTATCAATTAATAGTTGCAAGTAAATATCGATGTCCTTACTAGGATAAGTATGTCCTAGAATAAGCAAAGACAAAAACATAAAAGGCTCCTTCATACACTTCCATTGAGGTAAATTATATGGGACTAGAATCACCGGCCACATGCTATATGAATTACTCATATTATCGAAAGGATTAAATCCATCTAAGGCTAAGCCAAGTTAAACATTACGACAATCTTTTCCAAACCATGGGAACTTTCTATCAAGCTCTTTCCATGCCATTGAGTCAGTTGGATGATGCAAAATGTTATCATCAATGCGTTTCTTTTTATGCCACCTTATATCTATGGCTGTTTTTGTTGACATAAACAACCTTTGTAATCGTGGCTTAATAGGAAAGTATCGAAAGATTTTCATTGGTATCTTTTTCCCTCTCCCATCATCCACCCACCACCTATATTTACCATAAATAGGACACTCCTGAAGATCTTTACTTTTCTTTCAATAAAGAAAACAGTCATACTTACAAACATGAATTGAAATATATCCCAATCCAAGGTCCCTTAATAGTTTCTTCGCATCATAGTAAGATTTCGGTAAGTTATATCCCTTAGGTAATGAATCATTTAGTAAGTCAATTAACGTATCAAACGACTTATTACTCCATTTATTATAAACCTTCAAATGTAGCAACTTCAAAACAAAAGAGAGATGAGAAAATTAGAGCAACTCGGATATAATTGTTCTTGAGCAACTTTTAATAACTTCCTAAAATTATCTTTGGTTATACTACCAATTATGTTAGGCATTCCTATTTCATTCTTAGTCTCCATACAATTCTGAAAATCATCTAACATCTCATCAATCCCATCATCACCAACATCATTCACTTCACAATCATCAACAACATTATTGTAACTCCCATCATAAGATGTACAGGAACTTATACTATAACTTGCTTCCTTATGTTCACCATAATAAAGCCATGGACTATAGAATTTGTCTATGCCTCGGATGAGCAAGTGGTTATATACAACATCTTGACTTCGAAAGTCCAAATTTAAGCAATTAATGCATGGACAACGAATACTACAATCTTCACCCATTTGATCCTTTACAAATTGCATGAAACTCTTAACTCCTTCTACGTATTCAATTGACCATTTTCGATAAGACATCCAACTCTTATCCATTTAGCTATATAACACAAGAAAATAACAGAGTTATAACATGAATTTTCTGTTTTATATTAGGTTTAAAAAACCTATGTTTATTATTATTGCGATTGTTGACTCCAAGCAAAATGAGGAAAACAGAATCTGCAAAATAGCATGGCCATAGAATTGGTGAACAACATATTTTATTATAAATCAATTGAAAACTATGAATTAAAGGTTAAACGGCCTAAAACATATTATTATTATTATTATTATTGTTGTTGTTGTTGTTGTTGTTGTTGTTGTTATTATTACTACTACTACTACTACTACTACTACTACTACTACTACTACTACTACTATTATTATTATTATTATCATCATCATCATCATTATTATTATTAATTTCATTCAAATTTCTAAATTTTTTTCATTAGCTGTCTGTACGATTACAACTGTTAAATTATAGTTTTGTATTTATTGTATGCTCGGTGAGAAGGTTTATGGCAACTTGTGTAGTTTCTTATGTGGTTTTATAAACCAAGGTCAAAATGATGTTATTTTGTTCAAAGGGTTTTGTGAGCCATAAAGTGACTTGACTTGATCTAGACCGTTTTCATTCTTATATAGAGGAGGTTTCTTTAAACTTGTTGCAAATTTCATTATTATAATATAATCTATGAGGACAAAGAAGACATGAATTGGATATTTTTCAAGTCATGTTTTCTTGTTTAATTAGCTTTGACTCGTTCTCTTCACCAATTTCATTTCATGGTTGTACTCATGAATTTTTCACCTCTCGTAGGATTAAACTTGGATCATTTTCTATAGCAAATATGAGCATTACAGTAAAAGCAAGGGCCAAATTGATATTGAAGAGATTAAGCCATATTGTCTTTCCTTTATTCAAAATTTGTGAGATTAATTGATAACAGAAGAACACACCTTATGAGTTTCATAATGGAACAATAAGTTTCATAAACATATATTATACCATCAAAGTCTCTAAGTATAAGCCAAGGGGTTTGAATCATCAACAATATATAGCACTGAATAATAAACAATATATATCACATTTTATCACATTTAGGTTGGGTGAGAACTTTCATCGAACACCATGTGAGTTGAACGTAAAACACCCATGTATTCAACAATTAATTCATTCTTAACCCTTTCTTCACCATCCCTAACACAATGCAACACAAACCCAACAATATAGCGTCTCAATTGATGGAACAAACTTAAAAATTCAAAGACAATATAATGCAATTTCGAATTCAGGTATTAGCATTCATTCACAACCAAACCCAGAAAAAATGAAACAAAACTTACCACATGCGGTGAAGAACAATCCGCAACCAAAGATGGAGAGGGATGCGCTGAAGAAATCGTTCTACAAAAATCATAGGAATTTTAGAGAGAACAAATGGGAAGGAGGGAGAAGGAGGGGAAGAAGGCGGGTCTGATTAAAATCAAATTGGGTTTGTCAGACTTAAATTTCTTTTAACGTTGTTGCATTCTGTGACGAATCTAGGAATCGCCGTGAAATGCAAACCTTTAGCTGCGATATATAATCATCATCACCAATAGGTTTTCCAAAAGGCAAAAATGATTTAGTTATATTATTCTGATGGGCACATTTTACGACAATACTAATATTCATCGCAAAAGGACATGCTTTGACAACTAATTTAGTATTCGTCATAAAATAATGGGGTGCAACCCTTAAAACACTCTAACTTTTAAACCTTATATCTTTCTCCTTTAAAGTCCAAAAATTACAATCTTTATGTCGTTGGAAAGTTAAGAGAAAGAGATACAACTTTTATGAAGACAATTTTATCTAATTATGCCTAGATCAATATATTTCATTCATTAAAAATTCAAAACACATTTTTATCCCCTTTTTCTCTCTTATCTTAGTATAAAACTTCTATGCATTTCAAAAGACCCGAATCTAACAATCAAAACCATACATACAAAACTCCCAACTTAACCATTTTCTTTAGAAAAATCTATCAAAAAGCCTTCAAACATCTAACAATTTTATTCCCAACACATTGACAACTATTAATTTCTAAATACTTTTTAAATGAATAATTTAATTTGAAATTCAAATTATGCTTTATTTAGAACAGGAAAATAAATTTATTAAAAATTATTTATGAACTATCGACTTTTAGTGACGAACCATGTATTAGCTACTCTATCTTACAATTGTCGACTAAATACAGGAAATCGTAGCAAATTATTTAAAACTACTTCCAAACAACTAAAGTAAACACTAAACGACATCGTTTACCCAAACTACATAAATGACGTCATTTTGTAGTAGGTTTTCAAATTCACACAACATAAAAACATTCTTCACATTCTCGTTCAAGCAGTCTTCTGAAATCAAAAACCTCTCCTACATACCATTAATCATCGATGCCTTACTCACATATCAAAGTCATTTCCCTCATCAAAACACGATCTGTATTCATGTCTTCTTTTTTACTATCTATTATATTTCAATGTCTAATTATAAAGCTCTTCTACATCTTTAACTGACGAGATCTTTACTTTGTTTGTCAATCTTGGTTTGTAACAAGTTGTACTCTACCCTTATGACTACTAGATCTGTGATGTTTATGGCTCTTGAGACAATGTTTTTAAAGAAAACAAGTATTTTACCATTGTTAAATAGAAGAGATGTGATTACTAATATTCTATGTTAGATCTGGACTTTGTCTTTTATATATGATGTTTTCTAATTTTCATGTTATTTCTTTGTGTGTAATTATTTGGACATTGTCGTTGGACAATTTGGATTATGCTAAATTAGTTTTCGGAGTCTTCATCAGTTTTGTTGACCTTACTATTAATGAATCTTCTCAACTTATTTCTAGATTTTGCGTACTGAGGAACATATGTAAATGGATCCTGCTTGCCATTTGTGAGTTTGGGCTTTCCTCTAGTCTTGTGAAGCAATGGGCATTTTCTTAGACAAATCAAAATAGGTAGACTGTGCTAACAATGTGTGTTACTGTCTTGATTTAGGGGGCTCGATCATCGGAAAAGTTGCATTACTTAGTACTTATGCCTCATGTGACTTCATGCTTATTGTAATTATTCACTAAAACCCTTTAGGTGTTTATTATGAGTTCTTAATTATGCGTTTGATGTATGAGTTGTGTTTTTGGTTGTGTTTTAAAGATGATTTACTATCTATCTTTGTTATTTCTTTAAACACAACTTCCCGCTGACATTTAACGTTTAATCACATGAAGGAATGTCGACATGGAGACTAGTTCCGAATGGCACTAATTCATACCGTTGGGAGGAATGTGGCAAAATTGTCCCTACTGAGCACACCAACACTGACAAAGAAATCTCCTCTTTATATACTAATCATCGTAAGCCTTACATGGCGGATCTTCTGCCTCAAGGTGTTTAGTATCATCTAAACAATGTCACTTTCCTTATTATGTACATCTCATTTCCTTTTATGAAGCTATTATATATATTGAAATTTGATGGTTTATAGCACATGTTGTTTTCAGCTGCCTTCAGTCTCGAAGGTGATGTGTATGCCCAAAGAGGCAGGAGCGATGTCACAAGACTCTGTAAAGGATTAGGAAAATCGGTTGATTGGGAAAATTCATCAATTTTGAATACTTCGTCTCCTCATGCACGTATACATCTCACTCCAATTTCAGTTCATTTAACGGTTTCTTAGCTATGAAAATATCTAACTTCTATATTGTTTATGTTTTAGGTACTAAATCTAGTGACTTATTCACTCCATCCTCATCTCAGTTAGCTATAGCAGAAAAGCTATTGCAAGAGGGAGTAAAAAACCCTACTGTTGAGGGAACAATTATTACTGTTTCAATTGGTGCGTTCAAATATGCAAGGACCCTTCTAGAGAATCCAAACATCGGGAAACATTTTCCTTTACCGACTCTCATGTTTCTTGGAATCTTAAAAAATAATTATATCATTGTCAGTTAGTGACTCAATCAACTAAACTCAGCTTTAAAGTTTATTTATTGTTATATCTATAATAATTTGTCAAACAACATAACTACCACTTAGGGGTCAAGTTACGTACTATTGAATGTGGAATGTTATTGTTATAGTTCTATTAGTGTATGGATTGGGTGACTTCTAATTCGAAGTTCGTACTGTATTGTTCTATAACTACATTGTTCTTATATATCATATTATTATATTCATAAAATTAATAAACATTTTTATAACTTATTTTGCCAATTTTGTAAATACTAATAATTAATTAATACTGCTATTTAACACTTAATATTATGTTGACATTTTTTAATAATATGTTGTAAACATTCAAATAAAATCTCCAATAAAACATATCTTAACTATGATAGATTATAAAAATGTTAGTTTAATAATTTATGAAAATTTCAATCATTTGGTGACGAATTTTTAGAAACGTCGCTAACGATTTTTAGAAATCATCACCAAATGTATACATTCAGCAATGTTTCTTAAAATTCGTCACTGAATATGAAACATTTGGTGACGATTTTAAGATTTCATCACTGAATGTTTGACATTTAGTGACGATTAAAGAAATCATTGCTGAATGTATAACGTTTCGCGACGAATTATGAGTATCACCACTAAATATTGACCTTTTGGTGACGTTTGACAATATCGTGGCAAAATACATAAGGTTTAGTGACGATTAATGAAGATCATCGTAAAATGTTTGACAAGTTATGGTGACGTTTATAGATTGTGTCGCGATTGCACTATTTCACGATGAATATAGGAAAACGTTTGTCTCAATTGTGCGATGATTTTTACTGAACGTCGCTAAAGGTTCTCCCTTGCACGACGCTTTTTAGTTTCGTCACTAAATGTTAAGTTTTAGTGACAAACTCTTTTAAATGTCATTAACGGTCATCTTTTTGTGACGAATATTGTTTCGTCATTAAAAAATTCGAGAAAGGCATCCTTTGTTGTAGTGATTGCAAAGCATCCTGTTGGATTTATTGTACACCTTGCTGAAACAATTGTTGCATAATTTATTGGAATTGCTACATATCTTGTTGAATTTGAAGATTGTTAGCAACCATAATATTTAAGCATTTCTTATAAAGATGTACCTGAGTCATGTTGGCTCTCCAAATCTTAGCAACTAGA
Organism: Erythroxylum longipes; assembly: GCA_027563885.1. Lineage (NCBI taxonomy): Eukaryota > Viridiplantae > Streptophyta > Magnoliopsida > Malpighiales > Erythroxylaceae > Erythroxylum > Erythroxylum longipes. Next base: position 27,846,523 of record JAOQMS010000003.1, read on the forward strand.
TTAAGATTGTCTTTCATCCTACTGGAATTGTCGGATATCCTGTTGGGTCTTCTATATACTCTCTTTAAGCTGCTACATACCTTGTTGAAATTGAAGATTGTTAGCATTAAAGGTCTTGATATAGTAATCCAGAGATATACCCGAATCGTGATAAGAAACTTCTGGTTTATACGAGAATCATAGTGCATCCTGCAAACTATCATAGAAGTAACTTTGTTGATTATCTCATCCATAACTAAAGTTAGGTTGATCAGTCCAACATTGGTTATAGGGTTGAAAGGAAGAGTTAAAAAAAATTACTTTTGTCCATGATTTTTTTAAATAAATCAAAAAAACGAAACAAAATAAAGAAAGGATCACGAAATAACTGAAAAGAAATCAATTATGAATAAATATATACAAAACACCAATTAAATCATAAACAAGACTAAAACACCATACTCCCGGGCAATGGTGCCAAGGTTGACAATGACAGCGCATCATAACGCTAGTCAAAATAAAAACTATAATACTACTATAGCGGTGGTGAGTCTCGGTTGATCCCATAGAAAGTGTGTGCAAAGTTTATGAAATAAAATTAATCAGTGTTTAGGAAAAGGGGGGTTTGGATTTTGGAATAAGAAAATAACATAAAACTAACCTAATTAAAACAAATTAAAAAAAACATGCAAAAAATGATAAAATTAAGGAATTTGGTAGGGACCCGATTCTTTGGTTCAATCTCTGCCTACACCATAATTAAGCATATTTCATTGATTTGTTGTTCTCAAATCTCTCCTGGCAACCATTAATCGTGGGTTAATAATTAACCCAAGTTTTTCCTTAGGTTTTGTTTAATCAAGATACAATCATTTATTAAACCTAACCACCAAATAACCTAGGATACGATCTCTAGATTTAATCAAGGTAATAACCACATATGATGTGTCATTTAAGCTAGGTCATGTTATCCCTAATGATTATGAATCATTAGTCGCTACACATGAATTTCAACATAACAATTACAAATTACATTGAAATTCTAGCAATGGGTTTGCAAATAAACGATGCAATGAACGCATTAAAATCATATTTTTATAATACGTAATTCAATAAACAAAAGATAACATAATCAATTCCTAATGAGAGTAAGAAACAACAAAAACAAAGAAAAACACTTAACCTGGGTCATCGGCGTCGATTTCACCTCTGAATTGGCATCGAGATGTGACCCCTCCATGGGTCTCTCCCAAAAAAATGTTTTAACCCTTATTGATAACCCTATCAAAGACCCATCTAGCCCCTCCTCTTCTTTCCTATCACAAGCTTTTGTTTCTGCCTTCCAAACCCTTGGTTTCACGCTACGGCCTTCACTCTATTTCTATCGCCTTACTGTTCTCCTCGCTATGCTATTGATGTGACAAATTAATGTTGTGGTCTATCTCCACTATTCACGTCTCCTTTTGTTTCTAACTAACCTCGTTACGCTACCCTCCTATCTCATAAGTTCCTCTCCACTATTCCATGATGTGATAGTTTAACTTGGTGGCCACCTTACTATTCATGTAAAAAACCCTTGTAAACCTCACGCCCTTCTCTACGCTGTCATTTTCTATTAAGAAAAACTCCCTAACCAGCTTTGCATCCTCGTCTTAGTTTGGAACATGTTTGGGTGTTACGTTTCCTGCTTGTTTCTATTATGCTGCTGCGTTTCATGATCCACTGCGTTATCATTTTCACTTCTGTTCATGCTGTTACATTTTCTTCATATTGTGCATGCATTTTGGTCCATTTATTTCCACCACATACATGTTCCACCTACTGCACCTTAGCTCGATGGACGCCTTATACATTGTCCATTAATTAACTTATTGCATGACCATTAAATTAACGTAAATTGCATGTAAAATTCCATGCATAATCATACAACTCACGTTCTTTGCATTTTGTTCTTTCATTTTTCTTATCTTCTTCTTGTCTTTTAATTTTCTTCTTCTTGCTTCAAGAAAACAAGTGAGAATTAATCTTCAGAAAATGACCCAAATATCATGCTTTTGACTCACTTTAGCTCCATCCCTTTTGAATTGTGCCTAAAACCACATATGAACTAAAGTGAGTATGTTAAGCAATTTTATGTCATTAATCGCTAAGTGTTATGAAATAATTAAACAATCAATTAAGCACATGTCAAGTTGGTTAAAAAAATGTTAAATCTAAGTGCCTTTATCACTTCATTGCTTTTAATTTAACAAATATGATCTCAATATGCATAATAAAAGTAAGTTTTAGGATTGTTCAACTATGCATATCACACACATGAAACAAATAAATGAGCTTAAAAAGTTTGAACTTTTTCTCTTAGGCTCAAAAACTCATAAAAAGATAGGTATATATGTGTAAATAGTATGCAATTTACATTCAACTCAACTATCTTAATGATTATTAAATATATGACTTATAAAAGCAATTTCATTCTAACTCTCATCCCTTTGCACTTTAATTTAAATCAACAAAAACAAAACCTTATATAAATCCCGTTGACAAGCATGGTTTGGGGAGGTTCAGTAATTGCAGCCTTAACCCTAACTAGTAAAGAGGTTGTTTCCAAACTAATTCAAATCAAAATTTAATAATGAAATACAGTATTGATGGAAATATTTTAATTAAGTCAAGATATTAACTCATAAAACTTTATAACCAAAATTATAATAAGCTTAAAGAAATAGTTAAAAATTCACTAACCCTTTCCCCACACTGAAAGTTATACATTGTCCTCAATGTACATAATATAAGTATACATAATAATTGAGAAGGTTTAGTGGTACTTTCTTGGGTAAGATGATTTTTATGATTTTTGATCCATCTAATATGAGATTACATCCTTTCAAAATATAAAGAAAAAAGGATAAAAATAACAAAAATAAATAAAAATAACACACATAAAATTAAGAAACAAAAACAACATTAACTATAATATTAAAGAAAAGAAATTAATAAGTATATAATAAATAAAGAAAAAGAAAAAATAAATAGAACTTATGCCTTTCCCTCCTAATGTGATCTTGGCTGGTCTGACAAAAAAGGGTCCTCTGGTGGATGGTCTTATATCTGTGGAAGGGCTACAGAGGGAGTGCCCTCACTAGATGATGGTGGCTATAAATTGAATCCTAAATGGCTTTCCATTAATAACATCAACTCTGCCATCCATCCGACTGTATGCTCAAGGCTTTCTACTCACTTAATAATCTTTGCCTAATGTTGTCAGATAGTCTTTTGAGTTCTCACAAGCTGGCCCACTCGTCTCTCCAATAATCTCATCTTTAACTGAGCTGGGTCTTGCATCCTAGCTCTGGGACATCTTAGAATATCTGACTTAGTGCTTCATCGCCCATCTCAGGTAGTGGTGGTTGTGGTTGCTTTGCTGTAGGTGGTTTCGCTTTATCTTAACCCTCAATTACTGGCTCATTGGGTTCCCCAATAAGCCTATAGATATCAGCTATAAAACCCTAAAGTATGCGTACCATATGTATGTGATGCATCACTATCAAATTAACTACCACTATGGTACTCATCTCCCGCATCAATGGAAGTTAATCAAATAAACCCCTCCATCTATCCATTCAGGCCACATAAGGTCTAATACCGATTGTGTTGACCTTCCTATCTTCACTGTGACACCTGATAAATTGGACAAGTGAATGTCCTAGGTGAATTTGCATACTCTCACTTATACTCCATAAGTAGTACACGTCCATGTTCTCGACAACTCCTTAAATATCAACCCGACCACTCAGTGTGTGACTCAGAATATCAGGGATGTATCTGAGGGTAAGATATCGTAAAGTAGAAGCCTTTGACTTACTTAGGTTGTAGTCATCTTCAGTGCTGATATTATGCTAGAAGTGTTGAGGGGATAACCAGTATGGAAAGTCTGTCCATAGTGTAAGGTGCTTGATAGATACATAATTAACCATATCTTTTATTGTATATTTAGTACTTAATTTGCATCAAGTGTGTTTATAAGTTATAATTGCCTTCATGGACTAAACAGAAAAGAATTAAGATGAAAACGTGGTATAAAACAAAGATTTAAAGCAAAAAAGGAATACGCTGCTGTGTATCTGACCATGTAAGTTCCTCATGCTATACAGGATCAAGAATGATGGAGATTTTGGGTTACACACGGTTTAGTACATTTAATATCCCATTTCTATATTAACGGTTAGGACATATGATCCTAGGCCAGGATATGTTAGAAATAGTGTTGAGAAATTATAAGAGTGCATTGAATTTATATGCATATCATCAGCATACATACGTGAATTCGATATTATACACATTGTAAAATAATGTATATGCACTCATTTGATATATTCCGAGGTATAAATGATTTTTTTCTAAGGTGAATATGATGTGAATAGTGAGTTTTATGTCTTAATCTTTTATTTGGTGATTATATTTATTGATTTAAAATTTTGATGAAAATTTAGAAACTTTTTAAAATTTTGGGTATTTTTGGACTAGGAAAAATATCAAGTGGCAAGACAAATTGACTCGTGGTAATAGAAATAAGCAACAATTGATGGTAGAAATAATTGGCAAATGGTATTAGGATTTTATGACAAGTGGCGTAGAAAATTGGGTGGCAATTGGTATAGAAATTGGGAGATAAATGGACTGATTATTAAGAGTTATGTAGTAGCATAAGTGAAAAGCATCAGCATTTATTTTATATGGTAAGTGTCATGACATGTGTTATGACACTTACCAAGCATTTTAACCTACTATTATTTACACCTATGGAAATACCATCTTCATTTTGCCATTGTCTTTCATTTTCAAAAAATACTCTCATCTTCTTCATCTCTTTTTCTCTCATACACGATGCTCTCATAACCCACCCATCAACGTTGAGCTTTTGTATCATCCTTCACCTTACCATTTCAACACTTTGTCATCTTCTTTACGTTGATAAAAACCTAGTCTTTTTCACCATTAAATGTTGATGATCGTGTAGAATGGAAGAAGCTAGGGTTATGTGATCTTCAAAGTTTGGAGCTGAAATAATTAAGTGATATATTAAGGATCTTTATGGTTTATTTAATAAAAGTATTTATGATGATCATTATGGTTAGACTGATGGGTTCAAGAAGTTGAATATATGATGAAACGTTGATGAATTTATGGAAATGTTTTGAAGATCTATATTTGTATTGTGATTAATGATAAATTATGTAATATTTATAAATGATTAATAGTGAAAATGGTGTTTGAATAAGAGTTGAAAGTTGATTAATGAAGAGATGTGTTTATGACCTATTTTTATGTATAGGATGAGTGCAGGAAATTGATAAATAAATACATAAGTTATGTTCTATTTTTTAGGGCTTGAAAACTATGGATTATAGGTTGTTATGTGATGAAATAGATTGATCTTTGAAGTTAAAAAAAGACTAATATAATGTTCTTGAAATGAGAAGAAATAAGATGATAGTAATTGGTAAAGAATGATGAGGATATGTTCTATTTTTGTATGGTTGATGAATAATGACTTATGATATGTTTCATAGATGTCTATGAGTTAGAAATGAGGTGAGAATGATGAAGTTATAAAGTCCAAATGATAAACTATGGAGAAGATTTGTTTGATGTGTTATGAAAAAGATAAAATCTAGAAAAGTTAGGAATGTATGTATAATGGGATTAAGTGAATGAAAATGAAAAAATTGAGTAAAGTTTTGTGAGTTTTAATGCAACTAATATGGTATTTAGATTAGCATGAAATGAAGTTGCATAAATGGACATGAATTCTGGAAAATTAGAAGAGAATGGCTGGAATATGTTAACTGTAGTGTTTCCACTGAACAAACATTTATATTTTAGCCATATCTTGATCTGTAGATATCCAAATAGGATGATGTTTAATTCAAATTAAATTAAGGTCATATGGCTACAATTTTCATGAAGGAATCAAATTTGAATTCAGTCTCTAAGAGTTTCGAAATTTGGATATTGAGTACTGGGTGCTGTCGCGGTATGAGAATAGCCTATAGTATTTTGGGTATAACTCACAAAATACTGAACCAAATTGCATGAACTTGATGTCGGTAAAAACTTAAGACATATAGGAACATTTGTTTAGAATAATGTATTACCTAAATACCTCATTTTCTATGTCAAAATGGTCATGAACAACTGACCCGAAAATCTATCTTGAGAAAAAAAGCTGGAAAACGAAATTGAAGGAAGTGGATTGAGAACTTTTAGTTTCCCATCCCACAATTGTGAGTAAGGCCTTGAACATGAATTCTTCTCTTATTTGTGACGTTTTAATCCACTAATGCTAAGGTACCTTCTTAAGGTGTATTTAGGCTTGAATGAGGCTCGAAATGAACTTAGTTTGATATGGATTATGTCGATAAAGTATTGGATATGTTTAGGCTATAATTGAGAATATAACATAGTGAATGGATTGTTGATATCAAGTGTTTGAAATTTGGAGATTTAGACTTGATAAAGGAATAAAAGTCTTCTTAGAAATGCTAATGTGATTCAAAGGAAATTAGTAAGGTATATTAAGTAAGAATGAATGAGAGTTTGGATATTATGTAATCATATAATGCTAGAATAACATTGGTGAATGATTGATTAATGAAATTATAATAATCAAGTATATTTGAGGTGTAAACCTAAGTGTTAACGAGACACATCCAAATGATAATTTTTGAATGATCATGACTTATGTTTAAGGACACATACCCGGGAAAGTCATTAAGCATGCTTGTACATAACATATACATATGTGTATGATTGATTACTTATGCGAATAATCAAATTTATGATGTGTGAAATACGTGTGCATTGCATGAAGAAAAATATGCAAGTTGATTATCAACATCCAGACATTGCCGACTTAGGAAGGCAATAGCTGATCTGGAGTGTACTGTGAGTCAACTTAGATGTTACTTACTAAAATTTGTTTTGTTTTGTTTATATTTCTATTGTTGAACTGTGAATGATTTGATTATGCTAATTCTGGACTTTAATAGTTCGAGGAGTTTGATAATTAGGAATTATATTGGAAGTGCTTCATTGAATATGAATTTGAAAGAAATAAGTGTTCTCAACAAATATGTTGAAAGTCGGACTTATGTCTGATGAAAAAGTGATAAGTGAATGTGTATAGTAAATGAAAGTGAATGATTGAAAATAAGTGATTTGATGCATTTCATTACATGATATGCATGATCAGATAAAAGTAATTGTGACCGGAGTAGCCATCGAAAAAGAGCTTAAAGCTCAGAATGTGTATAAGAGTCACAGGCTCATTAGTAAAATGAGCTTGGTATCCCCAACGAATACGAGACAATTATCAATAAGCTTAGTATTCATAATGGATACGGGACAGTTAAAAAGACACTCGGTGACAAAAAATAACAACGAAAGTGGAGTCACATGAGCATTTTCATATGAAAAATTGATATGTGATATATGAATGTTTGGAAATGAAATCATTAAACTATTCTGATTATGAAAATGTGAAATGATATACACAATATGAATAACTTAAATGAATTAATTGTACTACTATGAACTGGAAATGTGTAATAATGGATACAATGGTATTTGTTCAATATGTGATACGACTTATCTATAAATTGAATGTGAATTGTGAATTGTTCTATAATTGATATGAGTGAGCAAATTGATGATGGTTCGCTCACTGAGTTCGCAAAACTCACCAAAATTGCATCATTGTCTTTCATATTCATAAGAAACCTAGCTAAACTAGTTGAAGTAGCCACTACCTTGGGACACGAGCTAGGTGTCGAGATCAGTTTGTACCTGCATATGTCTTTAATGATTTTAGTATTTGAATTGTATTCTGTAACTGTTTTACAATATATATGTGTGTAAATTGTAAAGTGTCATAACATTTTGTGACGAATGGTGTTTGTAAAAGAAATGGGCCAATATTGGTCTACTTGAGATTTGTTGTTGCTTGTGATAATGAGAAAAAAAATATACTGAGTTGATGTGAATGTCCTAACATGCCACTTTCACAGGGCGTGTTCTCTAATGTCCTCGGGATGTATGAGTACGTGCTCGGTTGAAGTGGGATGTTACAAGTTGGTATCAGAACCCAGGCTTAGTATCTTACATGGAAATTCTTCTTTATATGTGTCGAGTTATATGCATTTTAGATACAACATATACTGTCAGTATAGATTAATGGTCAAATAGGAATGTAATGGCAACAGATCCCCAGTCTGAGTCACATTTACATAAGTCATATGCATGAACATTCATTAAGAGTCTGAGCAATTAGAAATAATGAGAACAATGATAATCTGTCAAAGTGTAAGGAAATGAAAGTTTGTGGATACCTAGAAATAAGAAATACTACATGGTTCAATATAGTAGACAAAATTCAGTACATTTGTGTTTATGGTTATATCAGTAAGTATAATATCAATATTGTGCTATGATTGTATGCCTTTGAATTGATATAATTTTTTTTTGCGATTGACTGAGAAAGAGATAAAGATACAGTTAGAAATGATAGGTATGAAAGTGTACAAGTAAAGCTAGAAGAAATCAAAATTTTCCATGATCATAAGAGGTTGAACTTAGAATTGAAATGGTTGTTTGACTAATGTGTTAAGAGTTTATAATTTAGTATCAAGTTATAATATTGGATCTAATATCAGAATTTCATGATGGTTACATACCTATAATTCTGAATTAATTAAGAATATACATATATATGATGAAATACATGATAACTGAAAGATGAAATAAATGATAACGAGATATGCAGAAGTCTTCAAGGTTAAGTTGATCAGTTATTGTGAGTGCACACCTGATAATGTGATTACCTTGACAAATGATGTTACTAAGCACATATGTATTATATGCTTGAATATAGTACAGGGAGTGATCTATGACATATTAGATACTCTTAAGTTTTAATCCCTATAGTTAAAAATTTGAGATGAATCAGAGTAGTGCAGTGGAAGCATGGATTTAAATTGATATATTGAAATGGTAACTCTTAAGGAGAAGTAACTTTTGTATAGTTATAGAATACTTTAATGTTATCTAGAATCAATAGAGATCAAGGTATCGTCAACTTCATATATTAATTAATGACTTTTTGAAAGTAAATCTCTGGATAAGATGAAATGGTCGTGATGGTACATACCAAACGTAGCACACCACTACCATAAGACATCCCCGAAATTTTTAAGAATATCCGAGCACATACCCTAAGGAAATGGTATGTTAGAGCAGTTACATTCACTTAATATGGCATCATACACATCAGACGTAATCATAAAAACAATTTATCTCATTTCATTAACAAAACATGTTTTACATTGTTATTTCATTACAAAACATCCATATATTTACAATATAGAAACCATCTATAATCACAATATTTTAAAGAAAAGATTCTACATGAAATGAAAACTATACAAAGTACTCTATCTAAAATCCTCAGATGATAGCTAACCAAACGTTTGAGCCATATCTTGATCTAAAATGGACAATACTAAACTTCAGTTAGCTTGCCCTAGTAACCACATCTCCTCTCAGTACCTGAAAATAAACGTTGCAAATTTTGATGATTTTTGCAAACTCAATGAGTGAACCATCATCGATGTGTTTACTCAAAACAGAACACATATATATCAATGAATAACATTCAGCTCAATCAAAGTAACACTTCATTCAGAGCTATAACTCATATTCTACAATTTGCGTCATAATACAGGAAGCATTTAAAAATATAATCACCTTTTAAGTCATTCCAGAAGTACATTCTAAATGCAAGAATATCATGTAATCATTTCAGAATATAACACTCATTTATCACAATTCTTCATATCACCATCAAAGTCATAAGTATTTCTCAATATCAACACAACATAGTTCAACATTCATTTGCAATCAATATCATGAACACATTTAAAGATACGAATATAAATGAAAATGAGACTCGTTCCACTTTAACTTTATTATGACCAAGTGCCTATTTCACTGTCCCATATCCATTATGGATACTGGGCTCTTTTTAGTACTGTCCCGTATCTATTGTAGATGCTGGGCTCATTAACCATTGAGCCTGAGGCTCTAAAGCGTATACTAAGCTTAAAGCTCTTTTCACGTTGGCTACTTCGGTCACAACTCCTTTTTGTGAACATGCATCATGTAATGGAGTATAATAGTTCACATAATATATTATCAATCACTTCTAGTCAATGAGCACATTCAATTTCCTTATTCACATTCAAATCACAAACACTCCCAATATAGTCCCGAACATCAAACTCCTCGGATAATCAATTGTTCAAAATCAGTAATATCACAATTTTGTCAATATCAATTCAATATAGAGGAATTAAGTTTAATCAACACAATTTGTATAGAACACATTACCAATTGAAATCTCACATCTAGGTTAGCCACTATACATACAATTCTAACAAAAACATAAATATTTGAGTTTACACAACTATGTTAACTCACAATACACTCCAATTAGCTATTGCCTCAATGTATTAGCAATGTCTAGATGGTGTCAGTCGATGTGTGTCTCTAATTCAAACAATACACATATATACACATTACTAATTGATCAGAATGCTCAAAGTTACACATGTATGTGTATAATGTTTAATGCATGCTCAATTGATTATTCCAGTTATGACTATTCACAAATCATTCTTATACATTCATCATGGTTTGTGCATCATTTATTTTGCAATTAGGTTTATGCCTTAATACAATTGATAACTTTCAATTCATCACTCACACATTTATCACTCTTTGTCCTAGGATTATATATTCACATAATTTCCTAGTGCTCATTCAATCATTCCCAATTCATCACTTACATACTTTGAATCACATTACATTCATGAGAACATCTTTATATCATTATCAAATCATATTTAACAATTATCCTTGAACATTTTTCATGATCAAAAGCCTCTTATAACTCACACATAATTGTTATTTTAAATCTGGAATTTTAGCAAGCTAAATTATACATTCACCAAACTTTTTTTCCAACAATATAGATTCATACATTTACTCAATCTCATTCATAATTACCCCATGTTCTTCAATGCTCATTCATCCATATATTATACATATTTTTCATGTTCTTAAGATCATGTTTGCATTAAAAGAACTTATTTATTCCTTAAACAAATCAAATTTTCCATATTTGAACTCAACCTCATCAAAACAGTCCATTCTTTAGGCTATAACTTTAATTAACTACATAAACTTATCAAGATATCTTTTAGCCAAACTATTTCACATAAGCATTAATAAGACATCAATAATCATTTTTCATGTTTTATACTTTGATTAATTCGAGCTCTAAAGTCCTCAAAAAATATGAAATAATACAAGGTTTGTGCACAGGGTTCTGTCACAAGTAGTATTAGGAAAAACAAGCATAACTCAAGATATGGTTACTAATTTATCAAGATACTTTCACAGAGGTCAAGCGAAGAACTATATATACAAATTTAATGTTTTGAGTTTCTTCAAATTCGTGCTTTAAAGATATGTAAAATAGATAGAAAAAGGAAGATGAAATTGAAACCAAAATTTTAACCTATAGCTCTAATTTTCCATATTCAAGAACACTTCAGTAACACCTATCTTTACCTTTAATTCTTCATCAATAATACCTTAAAATACCAAATTAAATCATCCATTCAACAATCCTTAAGTTACTATTTTCGTACATGCAAAAATAGAACAAAAAAGTACCCAAGTTTATGCAAAAATTTCCAGCATCATCAATCATTAACATCTTACGTAATTCATCCTAATTCATCATCATCAATTCTCTATCATAACATGCTATAAACACTAATCATTTACTTACTTGTTTAAATCCAATTCCAGATCAAAAGATCAACCCAATCCAGTACTCAAAGCTAGCAAAAACATCATACATTCAAGGTAAAACTTAGATGGATTTCGGCTAAGTGTAGTAAGGCAACTTTAAGCTGATCTTTTACTTAACTTTGTGAGGCTAAAACATGGATTATTTGTGTAACAATTAGGCATAAACATAAGCAAGTTTAGGGAGGTGAAAGAAAAAATTTTCATGATGTGAATGAGAGAAGAAAGAATAAGAAATGAGCTGAACCAAGTTTGCTCCTGCTGAGATGTTAAGTGTCATCTAATGGAATGGCCACAGGTCTAAAGGCATGTTCAACATTTATCAAGTATAGATGCCACCATACGTTACCATTAAAGCTAGGTCACATACCATTTAAGTACAGCAGCCAATTGTCCATTAATCAATTCCATTTTTCATCAACTTACTAGTTCATTTGTCCTACAATGATCAATGTCAAATGTCACTCAATTATAGGCTTAATCATTCTAATTTTCATGTATCAATTTATCTTATCACTTGACATTTTTCCTAGACTAAATATACATTATAATCCCTTAATTTTCCAATTATTTCAATTAATTCCCAATTCACTGCTTGTAATCGATCATACTAAAATTCAAGGCATAAACATGTTACAATTCACATAATGAACATTTTAAACTTTTCATACCCCAGAATAAATCAATTAAGTGTATATGCTATCTTTGTAATTTTTCTAGTTCATATTTCATGTGTGTATATGCTGATGAAATGCATGTGAATGAAATTCAAATTCATGAATTATAATGACAACTAATGCTTTAGCCCTCAATATGGAAATCGAGTTATTACAATTCACCCCTTAAGAAATTTCATCTCGAAACTCTTACTTGATATATTAAATAGGTGGGGGTATTGCTTTTTCATATTCTCTTCAGTTTCCTAAGTGGCTTCTTCTCTTGAATGATTCTTACAATGAACTTTGACCAATGGGATCACTCGGTTTCTCAATTGTTTGTTCTGATAACCAACAATCTAGATTGGTTCCTCAATATAACTCATGTTAGTTGCAACTTCAACTTCTTATGTAGGTAAGTTACGATATCTTCTAAGCATACTCACATGAAACACATTGTGAATCTGAGCCATTCCTTTTGGTAATTCTAGTCTATAAGCTAATGGTCCAACTGTCTCATTAATCTCATATGGACTAACGTATCTAAGGCTTAACTTACCCTTTTTACCAAATCTCAGCACTTCTCGCTAAGGTGACACTCTCAGAAACACTTTATCTCCCACTTGGTATTCCATATCCCTCTGATGCTGATTGACATAACTCTTTTGTCTATCTTGAGCTACCTTAATTTATTTATGAAGCAATTTCACTTCATCTACAGTATCCTAAATCAATTCTGGACCTTCAACAATCCTTAACCCCTCTTCATCCTAATACAGTCGTAACCAATATTTCCTGCCATATAAGGCTTCATATGGAGCCATACCAATACTACTGTGATAGTGATTATTATATGCAATTCGATAAGTGCTACATATTGGTCCCAAACCCCTTAGAACACCAAAACATAAGCTCTGAGCATATCCTCAACAGTCCTAATAGTCCCCTCACTCTGTCCGTCTGTCTAAGGATGAAATGTTGTTCTAAAATTCAACTTCGTACCTATGCCTGACTGTAAACTACCCCAGAATTTGGAAGTGAATCTGGGATCCTGATCAAACACAATAGATACTAGGACACCATGTAATCTTGTAATCTTATTCACATACCTCTGGGCTAATTGATCTAGTGAATTATTCTCCCTCACAGATAAGAAATGGGCCGATTTTGTTAATCTATCAAAAATGACTCAAATAGCATCATGTTGCCTCGGAGTCTTAGGTAATCCTATAATAAAATCCATAGTAATTCTATCCCATTTCCACTCCGGAATTGGAAATGATTGTAACTTCCTAACCGGAGCTTGATTCTCAACTTTAATCTGCTGACAAGTCAGACATTTAGCAACATACTTCGCCATTTGCTTCTTCATCCCTAGCCACCAGAAATGTTGTTTTAGCATACTATACATCTTAGTAGTACCGGATGCATAGTATAAGTTGCCATATATGCTTCTTCTAGAATCTCTTTTCTCAAATCATCAACATCAAGTACACACAATCTCTACTTCAACCGCAGTGTCTCATCTCTCAACTCAAACTCAAAACTCAAATCCTATTTCAACTTCTCAATAAGCTTCACTAATTTTGGATCTTTACTCTAAGCTTTCCTTATTCTGTCATGCAATATTTGCCTAAGATTCAGTGTAGCTACTAATGCTTCATTCTACCCCAAATTTAATTTAGCATTCAATGCCCTCAAATGTACTAGGTTTGGTAACCGTGAGGCCTGTATCTGTGCCACATTGGTATTGGACTTTCTACTTAATGCATCTGTTACCACATTAGCTTTACCAAGACGATATCCAATCGTACAATCATAATCTTTTAGTAGTTCGATCCATTTCCTCTGTCTCATATTCAATTCTTTCTGACTCACCAAACATTTCAAGCTCTTATGTCTATGAATATCTGAAATGTCTCACCATATAAATAGTGTCTCCAAATATTCAAAACAAATACCACTGTAGCCAATTCCAAATCATAAATCGAATAATTGAATTTATGAGACCTCAACTGTCTCGATGCACATGCAATCACTCAGCCATACTATATCAGAACACATCCGAGCCTTTGGTGTGAAGCATCACTATTTACTACATATCCTTTAAATCCAGATGGAATAGCTAACACCGGTGTTGTAGTCAACCGATATTTTAACTCTTTAAAACTCCTTTGGCATTCATTAGTTTATCTGAAAGGTACATCCTTCCTCAGAAGTTTTGTCAAAGGGGCTGAGATCAGTGAAAACCCCTCGACAAATCTCCTGTAATATCCTGCTAACCCAAGAAAACTCTGAATCGCAGAACATTCCTTAAGGATTCCCACTTCATCACTTCCTTAACTTTCTTTAGGTCCATCGTATGCCTTGTCCAGACACTATGTGACCCAAGAACACTACTTGATCCAGCCAAAATTCACACTTACTGAAAGTTCTCCTTGAAAACTTTCAGAAAGTCTTCCCACTTCAATCTACACGGTCAGGCGGAACTGCCAGGAATATTCTTCCACCACTGATATGCTGGACCTTGCAGTAGTGAGATTGCATAATCAAATCTTTCATGGAACTCGTAGTATATCTGATCAAACACCCGTTTAGTTCTCTCCAACCAACCTTCTGGCTCTGAAAGGTCTGTACTTCCATAGAAGCCTATAGCCCCCTACTTTCGGAGCTTATCATACCTCCTCTCCCTTCTCTTAGGAATTCTCAAAGGCATCTGTTCTGACTGAGGTACCAGAGACTCTCTATTGGCTCCTATGGACTCAAGGTCAGCTAACTTTGCAACTTGACCTCCTATGGCGGATGAGGTATATCAAACATTATTCATTATCACTATACGAATTTCTCACCATATATCATGTCTAAATGATCTTATATGTCCTTAAGGACACCAAACCATGCTCTGATACCAAAAATTGTAGCACACCACTAGCATAGGACATATGCCCGAAATTCTTTAGAATATCCAAGCACATACCCTACAGAAATAACATATTAAAGCAGTCACATTCACTTAATATGGCATCATACACATCAGAAGTAATCATAAAAACAACTTATCTCATTTCATTAACAAAACAGGTTTTACACTGTTATTTCATTACAAACCATCCATATATTTACAATACAAAAACCATCTGTGATGACACTTTTTAAATAAAAGATTCTAAATGAAATGAAAGCTATACAAAGTACTCTATCTAAAATCCTCAGATGATAGTTGACCAGACCTTTAAGCCATATCTTGATCCAAAATGGATAGTAGTAACCTTCAGTTAGCTTGATCTACTAGCAAAGTCTCCTTTCAGTACTTAAAAATTAACATTGCAAATTTTGATGAGTTTTGCGAACTCAATCGGTGAACCATTTAGCTCAATCAAAGTAACACTTTATTCAGATCTATAACTCATGTTGTACAATTTGCATCATTATACAGGAAGCATTTAAAACTAAGATCACTTTTTAAGTCATTCCAAAAGTACATTTTGAATGCAAGAATATCATGTAATCATTTCAAAACATAACACTCATTTATAACAATTCTTCATATCACCATCAAATTCATAAACATTTCTCAATATCAACACAAGATAGTTCAACATTCATTTGCAATCAATATCATGAACACATTTAAAGATATGAATGCAAATGAAAATGAGACTCGTTCCAATTTAGCTTTGTTACAACTAAGTGCCTATTTCACTATCCCATATTTGTTATAACTAAGTGCCTATTTCACTATCCCTCTTTTGTGGATACCGGGCTTATTAATCGTTGAGCCTGAGGCTTTGATGCACGTAACTAAGCTTAAAGCTCTTTTAACATTGGCTACTCCGGTCACAACTCCTTTTTGTGAACATGCATCATGTAATGGAGTATAATAGTTCACATAATATATCATCAATCACTTCAAGTCAATGATGTTGGCCCCCAAATTATTTATTTATTTATTAAGGATGATTTAAATGAATTATGAGGTGTTGATAGATTTATTTTTGGAGTTAATTTGTTATGACAAGGTTGGGAGGATTTATAGCATGGATTGATGGAATTTGAAGTATTAAATGGAAGAATTTAGATTAAGTTAGAGTATAGTATGGTGTAAGTTAAATTGAAGAATTAAGAATGCATACGGGTATTTTTGGAAGACCACTTAAGTTTAAATAGGCTAAGGCATTACATGGAAGGGAAAATTGGAAATTTCACAGTCATTAAAGGTATAAAAAGAGAAAAAGTAAGGGTAGTCTTGCATTTTGGAGAAGCAAAATTCTGAAAGAAGAGAGAAAGAGAAGTGGAGAAAGAAAAGAAGAAAACAAGCTAGGTTTTTGGAGATTCTTGAAGAGCTTGAAGAATTTGAAGCTTCAACAAGTAAGTTATGCTTTAAATTTCATTGGTTTTGTTAAATGAAACTCAAATAAAGTTGAATATGGGTAGAAAGTTGTTGATGAATGATATAGGCAAGTGTTCTCTTTTAGGGTTAATGATCAAATGTAGATTATGAATTTGTTTTGAGTGATATTGGGTTGAAATAAAGTTGAAAATGAAGAAGAAAAGATGGTTTAGGTTTGAGATGGGTGATATATGAAAGAGGGGAGGTTAAAAAGTTAAAAATGTGGCAAAACACGCTATCGGAACGTGTTTCTGGACAAGTTCGTCACGGGGAACTCCTGGCGTCGCCGCGACGAACTCTAATTTTCCTGCACAGAACATACTTTGGTATTTTAGGCATAACTTTTTGTGTAGTTATCCAAATGAGATGATTTTTTATTTAGTGTAAACTAGAGATAGAGGGATACAACTTGTACTGGAATTACTACTGAAATTGGGATTTTATTATTGTTTAAGGAAATCAAGTGAAGCAAGAGAGGCAAGAGGAGCAAGAACAAAGACATCCCTAAGCAAGTCTATAAGCAAGAAATTCAAGGTGGGTACATT
>JAOQMS010000003.1:27865270-27880318 GCA_027563885.1 Erythroxylum longipes
ATATAAGTGTTGCATTTGTCATAGCTGACGGTACCCAGTTTTGTATGAGTGTGAACTTATGCACTTGATGTCATATTAAGTATTGCATTTGTTTCACTAGTTTTAATGACTTTCATGCTACTTGAACCAAATACATCTCACCTCACCTTTGCCCACATTACAACCCTAAAAAATCCTTAATTCATAATTTTGCATGTGAACATTAGTGGTGGAGAAATGAAATGATATGCAAAATTGTGGCATGACATGATCATGAATGATGTTGAGTGTATCTATAGATATATTTTAGTTAAACACATTTTTCAAGTCTATCATTAGATTGCTCAGTTTTTGAAGATGATGAATGTTGATTGACCATAAGTAAAAGTTTGGAATGTTAAATTCTTACTATGATTTTTGAAAGTCATTCATCTTTGTTTATGATTATGTATTCTTGGAACATATGGGAAATGATTCAATGTTTTCGGGTCTTTAAGCTTAATTTTAATGTTTTGCTCGAGGACGGCCAAAATCTAAGTGTGGAAAAATTTGATAGGTACTTAATTAATTATTTAATTATTTTATAACAATTATTAATTAAAGATATGAAATTGCTTAGGATACTCACTTTGACTCACATGTGATTTTAAGCATAAGTCGGAAGCAAAGAAGTTAAAATAAGTCGAAAGTACGATATTTAGGTCATTTTTTAAAAATTAATATTCACTTGTCTTCGTGGAGCAAGAAGTAGAAAATTAAAAGATAAGAGAAAGACAAGAAAAATGGAACAAAAAGAAGAAGAATCATACATGTCTGCGTGAAACGAAGATTACATTTTGCTTACGCTTCCCAGTTGTTGCGTCGCTGTTTCATGCTCCCCTGCGTCATTGTTTCTGCTTCCCTTCATGCTGCTGCATTTTCTTCATGTACTGCTACCGTTTTATTGTCCATTAAATTGATGTTTTTGCATAATAAAAGCATGCAACGTGCATTAATTCGTTGGTGGAGTTGGATCTTTACTAATACAATTCCCCTGGTTTACTCTAAGGACCAAAAATTAGAAATTGAGCAAAAAGAAAAATTATGAATAAGAATCAGAATCAGAATCAAGGCATGTCTTTGGAAGCATTTAGTTGCATCAATCTATTGTTTACTGCAAATAGTTCATTGTAACAAGTCAAACACAACTAAGTGCAATGAAAATAAACTAAATGAATTTGTTGTAACAAGCCATGGCAGTAGAATAGAAATGGAATTTGTTGAAGTCAAAATCACTCTCCTCTTTGCACATTCAAATGAAGAAAACTAAAAATAGTGGGACTCACTCAAAACATGCAAAGAGAGACGAGAAAGCCCTCGCCTTTCATCCACTCAAAATCCAACAAACACCATAAACAAGGAACAGGGGAGAGAGTGGGGTTGCAACAGAAACAGACAAAAAAGGTTCGAACTTGAAACAAAAACAATTTAGACAAAGCCCTAACAGTATGCAAATAGTTTCCCATATCTGAATAAATCTAAAACCGTGACACTGTAATAACAATTTGCATGGTTTTACTTACATGAGGTGTGACGGTCAAGTGGGTGTATAGATTGCAACCGAAGTTGTTCGTTGTTGCAAGTGAAGCCATAGAAAGGTGAAAGCTGAAATTCGGTCAAAAAATACCAACGGGATTTGTTGAAGTGAAAACCACTTTTCTCTTTACACATTCAAATGGAGGAAACTAAAAATGGTGGCAGTCACTCAAAACACACAGAGAGACAAGAAAGCACTCCCTTTCATCCACTCAAAACTCAACAAACACCATAAACAAGGAACGGGTGAGAGAGTGGTGTTGAAATTCCAAAAACTGCAATATCCTGACCGTGCAATGCAGCAAACGAAAGAGCTCCACAAGATTTTAAGAATTATGGGTTCTATGTCACAATTAAATTTGACAAAAACAAAAACAAAAGGTCAATTATGCAGCGTTTGGTTACTATCTCTAATATGCAGAGACGGAACGAGACAAAAATTTGGAGACGGAACAGAACAAAAATTGGAGATAGTGAGTTGTTTAGTTGTGATGGACAAAACAGAAAAAACTATCTCCGTCTCAAGAACAGAAATGTGTTTGGTTGCAGTGGACAAAACATAAAAACATTGTCAATGACGAAAATGCCCCTGCAGTATAATATGATTGGAAATATGTAATTCATTGATTATTTTAATAATAATAATAATAAGATAATTAATTTCGTATAATAAAATTAATAAAATTAATAATATTAATAATAAAAAGAATAATAATAAGTAGAAAATTTATAACAATAATTAATAATAATAACAATAATTAATAAATAATAATAATAATATAAGTTCAAAATTTATTATAATAAGAATAAGAATAAGAATAAGAATAACAAATTGCTTATGTGGGGGGAGAGGTATTTCTGAAAGTTGCTTATGTATTTTGTTTCGGAGACAGGGACAAGAAATTTTGTACCATGGTATTAGAAGAAACAAAAAATTTCTGTCTCTGTGCTTTAGAGTCGAGACAAAAATAGATAGAGACAGCAAACAAATACTACGAAGCACAGAATTTTTATGTCCCTGTCATCTGTCTCCACTCGTAAAAACATGAACCTCACGCTACGTTATATAACGTTGTTGAATTACTAAAGAGTGGAATGTTGATTTAGAAAAGACTGAGGTGTGCAGATGACATAGTTTTTCTTTACAAGGTCTTGGATACTAGAGTTTTTATACAGATTTCAACAGATTGTTACAGTGAGATATTTGTGAACATCATCTCATTTCCAACTATTGATCATGGTGGGCAAATATGTTGCACTTGCATTTGTCCAATTATATCACTTCCCTTGATTTCGAATAAATATGCAAACCTTCCTTTCTTAACATGTTGTCCAAATCAATTTCATTGCCCTGACAAAGTAACAATTCATGTCGACATGCTACATGCTTTATTATATCGTTTTATAAAGTGGCTTTTCAATTACTAAAACACTACCACCAAAACTATTACAAAATTTTAACTAAAGAAAGTTCTAGAGAATATAAAAATCACACCCCCTCCAAATAATACAACAAAAATAACAATGTAGTAAAACTTCCGTTGAAATGTAAGGTCTAAAAAAGTCTAATAGTATGCAGTCTTATTTCTAATAAGTAGAGAGGTTTTATTCAAATGATCCACATAAAAAAATAAATACTTAATAAATAAAATATGAAATAAGTAATAAACTAAATAATATGATAAAGATACACGACGTAAAAAATAATAAAAAGAAAAAATGTTATTATTATTATTATTATAAAAAAGCATAGGTTAAAGTACAACATATTTAAAAGTTTAAACTAAATGCAAGAGAACTTGCTACAAGACCTACGAGAATCAAAAGGATTTCTTTACGAAAGATCCTTTTATATATGTCCTACTACGCAAAATTTTCTATTACGAGCAATATCTTCACTATTCATATTATTCTTGATCATATCCTCGTAATTTTTCTTAGACCTACCTTTTTTTTCTCTTATAGTTTTTAAATTTAATCTTCTTGTAACTTTTCACCAAATCATGTAGTTGTATCCTTTTAACGTGTTCAAATTATGTGGGATTAACTCCAAGTACAATTAAGTAAAGTCATTGGTTTGTGTTGAGAGGTAACTTTGTTAGCCTATCAAATAGATAGATCAATTTCACACAAAGTTATCCTTATTTGGCTTTAGCATGTCGTACCAAAGAAGATGTGTTACATGATATATGACTAACCTACCTATTTTCCGTAACATAGTCGTAAGCGTATAGCCTCACTTCAGATTATCAGCTAATTTCTGTTTGCTCATGATACTATGCCGTCCTCGCCTCACTACCCCGCAATCTCTTTATCAGCATGTTCACCACATCCCAACCCCTTACATTGTCCAAAAATGCATTGCCCTTCTGCAAATCTGTGGCTCTTCCATATTTAAACTGAAGCAAATCCATGCTTTCTCCATCAGGCGAGGTGTCCCAGTTGCCCATCCGGAGATGGGCAAACACCTTATTTACGCTCTT
Source organism: Erythroxylum longipes (assembly GCA_027563885.1). Taxonomy (NCBI): domain Eukaryota; kingdom Viridiplantae; phylum Streptophyta; class Magnoliopsida; order Malpighiales; family Erythroxylaceae; genus Erythroxylum; species Erythroxylum longipes. The sequence continues at coordinate 27,869,308 of JAOQMS010000003.1, forward strand.
GTATCTCTGTCAGCATCCATGATTTATGCGCATAATATATTTGTCCAGATCCAAAACCCAAATGTTTTTACGTGGAATACAATGATTAAAGGGTATGCTGAGAGTGAAATTCCAAAGGGAGCCCTTGAAATGTATCACCACATGTGTGCGAATTGCTTTAAACCTGACACGCACACGTATCCTTTTTTATTGAAGGCTGTGGCTAAGATGGGTGATGTTAGAATAGGTGAGAAGATTCATTCAATTGTTATAAGAATTGGGTTCGACTCATTGGGATTTGTCCAAAACAGTTTGGTTCATCTGTACGGTGCTTGCGGGGAGTACGAGAGTGCATACAAAGTGTTCGAACTAATGCCACATAGAGATATTGTGGCTTGGAATTCTGTCATTAATGGGCTTTCTCTGAATGGAAAGCTCAATGAGGCCTTGACCACTTATAAGAAGATGAGATCAGAGGGTTTTGAACCAGATGGGTTCACTATGGTTAGCTTGCTGTCAGCTTGCACTGAGCTTGGTGCTTCGGCTTTGGGCAGGAGTGGTCATGCATATATGCTGAAAGCTGGCTTGAACGAGAATTTGCAGGCTAATAATGCCCTTATGGACCTCTATGCCAAGTGTGGAAGCATTGGTCAAGCAAGAAAAGTATTTGATGAGATGGGTGAGAGGAGTGTTGTTTCTTGGACGTCTCTGATTGTTGGACTGGCTGTAAATGGACTTGGCAAGGAGGCACTGCAGTGCTTCGCTGAGATGGAGAGAGAGGGAATAGAGGCCACCGAAGTTACTTTTGTTGGGGTATTGTACGCTTGCAGTCATTGTGGAATGATAAATGAAGGGTTTAGTTACTTTGAAAGAATGCAAGAGGAATATGGACTTGTTCCTGGATTAGAGCACTTTGGATGTTTGGTTGACTTGTTAGGTAGGGCTGGCTTCGTAAAGGAAGCATACGACTACATACAGAAATTGCCCGTGCAGCCTAATGCTGTTATCTGGAGGACATTATTGGGGGCATGCACTAAACATGGGTTTTTAGCTTTAGGAGAGGTTGCCAGAGCCCAGCTCTCACATTTGGAGCCCGAATGTGGTGGAGATCATATCCTACTCTCTAATCTTTATGCGTCTCAGCAGCGTTGGCCCAATGTGCATCAAGTTAGGAGGACGATGATCAGCCAAGCAGTAAGAAAAACTCCGGGCAATAGTCAATAGCATGTAATTTTAGTAAGGATGGCTGTGGGCCAAGTCGAATTTGGGTCAGGCCAAAAAAAATTTTGATCGGATTCAAGCTGGCCCAACTTATTTTAATTTTTAATTGATTTTTATTTAATTAAAAATATAAAGTGATCAATTCGAATTTACGAATTTAATTGATTAATAAAAATTAATATTTTGTAATGATGAATATATAAAATGTATGCATATTAATCAAATAAATAAGATGAAACTATATTCATTAATAAATGATGATATGATTATAGAAAATAAAAGAAAAATATTATAACGAAAGTGATAAATTCAATTAATTAAAGTTACGAATTTCAATTAATATATATATATATATATACATATATAACGGACATATATTGATCAAGAAAATTGTTATAATTAAAGTAATCAATTTAATTAATCGAAGATACAAATTTTAATTGATTAATAAAATTTGAAATTTTATAATGAATTAATATATGTAACGTACATATTTAGTTAGTTCAAATGAATAAGATGAGACAAGATGAAACAAAATGTGTTAATAGAGGAGGGTAGGATTGTAGGAAATGAAAGTCAAAGATTATAATTAAAGTGATAAATTCAATAAAATGTGTTAATAGAGGAGGGTAGGATTGTAGGAAATGAAAGTCAAAGATTATAATTAAAGTGATAAATTCAATTAATTGAATTTATGAATTTCAACTAATTAATAAAAATTGAGATTTTATAATGAATGAATATATAAAACGTACATATATTGATCAAATAAATAAGGTGCAACAAAATTAATTAATGAAGAAGAATAGAATTATAAAAAATAAAATAAAAAGATTATAATTAAAGTGATTAATTTAATTAGTTAAAGTTACAAATAAAATTCATTAATTGATGACATAATTTACCAAAATTATTGTCCAAATTTTTAAATGATACAGTTTACAAAGAATCAGGATAAAATCATGAAATAATGTTCTTAGTTTGGGATTGTGGGAAACTGTGAGTGGAGGCTAAAGATCGGACAGGGTGGAGATTAGAGAAACTGAGAGAGCAGCTATTTGTTGTAATCAGGATCGTTCATAGTACTATATTTAGTACTATAATATTAAATTTTAAAAAATATTAAGCACATGATTATAATTAATAAATAATTAAATATACCTTCATTATTGAATATTTTACCAAAACAATATCCACTTGATTGATAAATATGAGTATATGTATGATCAGTCATCTCTGCATCAGTACCTATGACTATATTAATATACAAATTAAAAAACTATATAAGGTAAGATAATATAAAAAATAGACAATATTGATATATCAAAGAGAAAAAGAGTTTGCCCTCAATATCTTCATTATTTAACTAACTTCAGGCATATATAAGAGCTTTCATAGTTTTAGGATGAAGTTGAGCACGATGAGGACTAACAACCCAAACATCAGTCTAAAAGCATACTCTGAATCAACAGTAGATGATAAAAATTGCTAATAGGTCTCCTGTAATTACTTGCATTATTGAAAAAAATTATTTCCACAACTTTTCCATTATAACAGTAAATTTAACTACACACTTTCAACTTTTAGTCACACAATCTTCCATTAAATATTTATCTAACTCCATCATATTGTATGAAGTCAACCCCCCTTTTCTTTCATAAATCTTGTAAGTGAAAATAACAAACTGCTCTTAGAAGATGAGCCTGAGTGATATGGATCAAAGGGCTAGTGACACGACATCTCAAGTTGGGGTCAATGGTTCGAGTGTTCAAGATAAGAGTTCGAGGTATTCAACTCAAATTCTAACCTCAACTTTTAAAAGAGATCCATTTGTGGATTTTGTTGGGCCTATGACAAGGGCTAGGACCAAAAGGATGCAAAGGACCTTGAATAATTTAATTAAAGAAGCTCATTCTTAAGCCCAAGTCCAAGTTTCAATTAAGAAGTCCAAGCAAGTCCACTTAATAAGTCTTGAAGAAGTTGGGCTAATCCAACTTGAAAAATAAGGAACATGGTTGAATTTGCTATTAGTAGGTTTCCTTCTTTTTAAGGCACAATTGATCAAATCCTATAAGGTCTCTTGTTTCCTAAAAGTTAGTTTCCTAGTAGGTTAAGTAAATCCTGTAAGATCTTTTGTTTCCTAAAACGTAGTTTCCTAGTAGGTTAAGTAATTATAGGTTTAAGGTAATTCCTTTTACACAAAGGATTGCCCTTTTTGGTTGCAATGTTCAATCAACCCCTCTCCTAAATATAAGGAGGTTCGGTTATCACTATAAGACAAACTTTTATGACATTATTTTTTGTAAGGTTTTTCTTTATTATTATTCTGGTTGAATAATTAGAATGCATTGCATAAGTTTCATGCTTTGTATGCGACTCATTTTTTGTTCTTCTTTCAATCTTGTGTTGTTCAATTCATAATTTGCTTGAATTGGGTTATGCATCTTCTTGAGGGGTGGGTTACAAATCTCTTGAAACAAAATTTATCCTCCTCTTCTTGTTCAAGTCTTCTTCATAGTTGAAGATCAAGTGGTGAATCAAGAAAAGTCTTGGGTAAGATTTCTTTTCTTATATATATTCCACAATTTCATATTAATTTGATATCAGAGCCTATGTTATCTTGATGAATAATTTCCTGGTTTTTGAATTTGCATTCTTGGAGTTCTTAATCATTCTTGAATTATTTCTTAATTGATTTCTTTTGTGTCAAGAATTTCGTCTTTAGGTGTTTCCAATTTTCTATCCAAATTTAATTTCGTGGCAAGTTTTTTTAGGTAGCTCCGGCCACCTTTGCTTCAAAAAAACAACAAAAAGCAAAAAAAAAGAAAGGAAAAAAGTTGTGTTCTTGGAAAGTTTCCTTTTGTGAAGTTGTTATGTTTGGAAGCTAAATTTCCTAATTATGAAAGGCATTACCAATTTGGGAGGTATTTTACTTACAAAGAAAGAAGTCTTACTTGCCTATTTCTATCGTTTCCATATTGGTTAGAAGGTTAATATTGTTGAAATTGGCCACTTTTGGTCAATCATGTTTGCAATAGGAATTGTTTCCTTTTTAGGTGTCATAGCTTAAAAGTACCATATCTTTCTAACCGTGAGGAATTTGAGAACGTGCCATACATCAATTTGGCAGTACTCAATGAGATCTTTTGATTGACACCCATATTGCATGTTCTTACTCCTCGGAGGATTAGTAAAATACCCTAATCAGAAATTATGCCAATTTGTGACATATTATAATATACTTTCTTATTCTATATTATCGTTGCAAATTATACTTTGAGCCATTCTTGTTCTTTGATATCCTAACTTGTTTTCTTTTTGCTACTTTGCCTAAGAACTAGCATTTATTATTCATTGCACTTAAGAAGATAATAAGGACGGAAGTGGTAAAAGGCTGAGTTTTTATTTTACATCTGGTTGTAAAAGCCTATTTTAGAATGAAACACTTGGGCTTGAGAATGAGCTTCTTTAATTAAATTATTCAAAGCTCCTTACATCCTTTTGGTCCTAGCTTTTGTTATAACGCCAACAATACCCACAAGTGGATCTCTTTTGAAAGTTGAGGGTGGAATTTGAGTTCAAGACTTCAAACTCTTATCTCGAACACTCAAACCCTCAACCCCAACTTGAGATGCCATGCCACTAGCCCCTTAATCCATATAATTGTGGTATCACATTCCTAAATTTAATGGCAAATTTGATCCTGCAACTTACTTAGATTGAGAATTGAAAGTATAAAGGATTTTTTACGTCTATAATTTTTTCTAAAGAAAAGAAAGTTAAACTAGTTGTCGTTGAATTCCAAAATTATGCAGCTATTTGGAGGAGTAACCATGTGCGTGAATGTAAAAGGAATGACGAACCCTTTATTTCTTTTTAGCATGAACTAACTGGTATAATGAGGAAGAAGTATATTCTAAATGCCCATTTTAGTGAATTGTATAATTGGGTACAGGAACTAAAGCAAAATAGTCAAACTGTAGCTGAGTAATTTCAAGAGTTGGACGCATTAAAAATCAAAACTGGAACTAAAGATGACGAATCAACTACTTTAGCCCTTTTTCTTAGAGGGTTAAATCAACCAATTCCCTAGAGAGTTCAGATACAAAGGTACATCGATATGGATGATTACTTAGAGAAAGCCATGACTGCTGAGAGACATATGAAGGAGAACGCTTCTACTTCTTCTTTTGATGTAAAGACTCGACCTAACAATGTACATTAGCAGCAAAATAAATGGGGAAACAATGGGGCTAAGAGAAACTCACCTAACCTGAGTGCCAATAAAAATATGTCTTTTAAACCTTCTAAGTCTAAGGCTAGTTCTTCAAACTTGGGTCAAAACTGAAACCAGCTGAAACCTGTCACATTATTTTAAGTGTCTAGGTATGGGTCATATAACATCACAATGTCCTAACCAAAAGGTGTATATGTTGTTGGAGGATGAGACTTACATTAGTGATCATGAGTGTGATGATATACCTGAATTGACTTAAGGCGACGAGGAAGAAGGTGTTGAGGGGGACGACTTTAATGATGAATTCAAGGTTGAGGGGTCCAATGAAGCATTGGTCGTAGTCCAAGACTCGAATACACAAATCTCACTTAAGCCAAGTGATGAGCAACATACTTACATCTTCCATACGAGATGTTTAGTTAAGAATGAGGCATGCCTTGTGATTATTGATGGAGGTAGTCATACTAACTGTGTTAGTGAGCATCTTATTGCCAGGTTGTCATTACTTACTACGTGGCATCCTCATCCTTAGAAGTTGCAATTGTTAGATGATAGAGGTGAGGTAAAGGTAAAACATCAAACACTTATTCATTTGTTCATTCGAAAGTATCAAGACAAGATGCTTTTTGATGTTATACCTATGAATGCATGTCACATATTGTTGGGGCATCCATAGGAGTCTGATAGTCGTACGAATAAAGGTGGATACACTAATTAGTACTCTTTTGTAATGGATGGTGGGATATGTACTTTGAAATCCCTTTCCCCTAAAGAGGTTGTAGGCTCACAAATCAAATTAAGAGAAGAGAGAGAGAAAAGACAAGGTGAGCTACAAAAGTCAAGTGAAGGGAGAGAAGAAAAGGAAGCACTAGTTGAGTGAAAAGTGAAAAACAAAAACTAGTGAGAAACAAGGCAAGTTTTATGCAAGTTTGAGAGATGTAGATAATGTTATTTCTGCTCATATGCCTTTTATCCTTATGATTTATAAAGAAAAATGCTTTGTTACTAACGAACTACACACTAATTTACCCACTGAGGTCTAAATTATTTTGCAGGATTACAAAGACGTCTTTCCTGAGGAGATGCCAAAGAGGCTTACACCCCTTCGAGGAATTGAGCACCAAATCGATTTCCTACCTGGTTTGAGCATTCCTAACTAACCAGCGTATCGAGCCAACTTTGAGGAGACCAAAGAGCTGCAACATCAAGTTGATGAACTTCTTAACAAAGGTTTGGTCAGAGAGTCGTTAAGTCTATGTGTCGTGCCTACCTAAAAAAGATGGAACTTGACGAATGTGTGTTGATTGTCGTGATGTTAACAAAATAACTATTAACTATCAACACTTTATTCCTAGCCTTAATTATATGATAGAAGACTTGTATGGTGCATGCATATTTTCAAAATTTGACTTAAAAAGTGGTTATTATCAAATTTATATAACAGACGATGATTCATGAGATTATTAAACCATGTGTTTAGACCTTTTAAGCAAATTTGTAATGGTTTTATTTCGATGATATTTTAGTGTATAGTAGAGATGTAGGTTCATATGTTAAACATCTCGAGCAATTACTTTTCAGTCTATGTGCATAACAACATTATGCCAAATTGAAGTATGTACTTTCTATATTCCTGAAGTTATATTTCTTGGGTTTTTTGTGAATAAAGATGGCATCAAAGTTGATGAGGCTAAGGTTAAAGCCATTGTTGAATGGCCTACACCTATGTCTGTTACTAAAGTGAGATCCTTTCATGGTTTAACTAGTTCTTATCGCAGGTTTGTAAAGGATTTCTCAATTAAGGCAACCCCACTAAATGCATTAATAAAGAACAATGTGAAGTTCGAATGGGGAGAAGCACGACAGCTTGCATTTGAGTCCTTGAAAAAGTATTTGACAACTGCACTGATATTATCTTTACCTAACTTTGAGCAAACTGAGCAAACTTTTGAAATTGAATATGATGCTTCTAGCATATATATTAGTGTTGTGCTAATGCAAGGAGGTAAGCCTATAGCATAGTTTTCTAAAAAGTTGAATGGTGCGTGTTTGAACTATCCAACTTATGATAAAGAACTTTATGCTGTCATTAAGGCTTTGGAAATCTGGCAACACTACTTAATGATTAAAGAATTTGTAATCCATACTGATCATAAATCTCTTAAATATTTTCATGGTTAAAACAAGCTCAATAAATGACATGTTAAGTAGAGTGTTTTTCTTGAATCTTTTCCTTATGTCGTTAAGTATAAAAAGGGTAAAGAAAATGTTACTGCTGATGCATTGTCATGTAGGTATGGGTTGCTTGTTACTTTGGACACTAACAACCTGTTTGGTTGAGGGTAATAGATATTCTATAACCCATCTATTCCTACTTATTAGATATTATGTTGTTTGGTTAGAAAAAAGCTAACATATTAACTATTCCTAAGATTACCTATTCCTAGATATAAGGGAATAGTAAAGATCATATGAACTCGTCTTTACCTATTCTACTCATATCCAGAATAGGTAAAGACATCTCTCTCACTTTTGGACAAGTTCGTCCCTCTACTCCTACTGTCTCCACTCTCACGCTTTTCTCTATTCATTCTTTGTTCTAGTCGTGATTCTTAGAGCAACTTACCGGCGAATTTCTAAGGTATGTTAAAGAAATCTTCTTCGTCCCTCTGTCTCTGTCTCTGATGCTCTACTCCATACAATGCACAAACCAATAATGGCAGCGAATATAGGTCATATTGATTTTCATGTTCTTTTTTTAAATTTGTTTGTGGTTCCGTTACATCATATTGAGGTGAATAAACTCATTAAAGAAAGGCCGCTTGATAACTTTTTGGAGTTCATTCAACGGATGAAGCGGTACTGCGATATTGTGTATGGAGGTTTGCTCAAGTAATTTTTAACCATTATTCCTCCCTTCCCGCTGCTAATTATACTAGACCTTTTATGACCTTCAATTCTTGATCATTGTCATCTCCCGACAACGGTGGACATAGCGATGATGACGACGTCTTGGAGATTAGATTACGTGCCTTCCTTCCCAATATTCTCCATGCCTATGTCATCCCCTCCTCCTCAGGTATTTTAGTTTTTAATGGACTTTATGTTTGTTTCTTAAGAAAGCTTAGTGAAACCAGACATGACTTTGTTGAAGGAATGATGTGATACGAATTGGGTTAAGCTTATCTCCTCTTATTTTTGACCATTTTGTGTGAAAGATTCTATCTTTATTTGAACAGTTGTTCTTTTTTGAACGTGCATTGTTTGGTTGTTGTGCAGCGAGTTAGAGAGAGGTTGTAGTGTGTTAAAGTTGATTTCTCACCTTGCCAGGAAATTTCCTGGTGTATTTTACCGTGGGAAAGCCAGCACTGTTATTCCCCTCATTGGCAAGGTTTTGATATAGGTTGGAACCTATTTAGAAATATATGAAAAGGGGTTTTACTTCTCATCATAGTCTGTTTTACAACATAATGTTAAGAACAAATTTGATAGGTGTTTATGTTTATTAGTTCCAATTCAAGCAGAAATTGTGGTATCCTTGTTCATTTGCATAGTATATCTTGGTTAGTTATTATCATGTTGGTTGGTACCATAGTTGTACAATGATTTAATGCTTTATGGAAGCAATTTGTGCTTATTGTCAAATTATATGGTAGTTGAATTCTGAATGTAAGCTTCATGCTGTGTACTTGAGTTAAACACATTTCTTTCTTTTTTTGCTATCTTAAATGGCCATAAACACCTAAATTTTTCTATGCGGCATTGCATACCTTCTATTTTGTAAGGTGTGGGTAGATTGTGCATCAACGTGGGGATACTAATTAATCATCAAAGGCAGTTCAATAATACTAGCTTGTATGACAGAAATGCAATCTATGACTCAACAATGGATGGTTGCCTCAATGCTTTGCATTCTTGTTGCCCTGATAATATTGTAAAGCTAATAGTTGCAAATTTAATAGATGTTTGTCCCAACTCAATGTTGAGAACAAAAAGTCAAGAGCTTAAGGTTAGATCCCCTGGGTAGTTTAAGATCAATGTTATTTTTTTAATTATAATATTTGGATAAAAGTTTATTTCTTCCATTAGGAATCATTATAATGTATTATATTTTGCAGATTGCGTTATGTAGGGTGTACACAAGGATAGCTAGAACTTGTCCCTCATATGTGTGGAGACCTGAATGTCTGATGCAAATGCTTTGGTTTCTAGAACCATGTGCTTCCTTGATTGATTGCTTTGAAGTAGCTCTTTCTGTTCCTAGCCCTAAGTAGGTAGGACAGTAGTTGACAAATAATTGTACTACAAGTGAATCAACTATAGGTGATAGCATAAATATGTTGACATTGGGCACTGAATCAGTTGAGAACATGAGTGTTGGAGAAAAAAGACATATCCAGGATGACAATGGTATCAAAGCCAAATGCTAAAAGTTAGATGGAGATGTTATTATTTTTCATGCTAATACTCTAGAAGATTTGAACATTTCTCATAGATATTACTGTAGAAGAGATGAAGAATGTGCTAGACATATGCATAATTTAATTCTTTCGTTCCTAGAGCTTTTGAAACCTCTAATTAGACCTCCTTCTTTAAGACCTGATCTTGTTGTAACAGGTCTTAGCATGCTCTGTATTGCTTTTTGTAGACACCCAATAACCTACCTATCTCAACTCATCTTCCAGCAGATGCTTGGATGGATCGTATAGATTTCTGATAATGTAGGATTAACTTTTGAAATTCTCTTTGATATGATGGTTTTCCCTAATGATTGATTGTTTCATTTAATGTAGGTAAATCAAGGAAGATCATTCATGATAGATATCACCCTATACATGGAAGGAATTCATAGCATACCACTTATGCAAATAAGGCAATAATAATGTTGCAAAGCTTAGAGATATTGAGATATTGTGCCAGAGCCATGAGATAGAAACCTAATGGTACTTGTATTCTTTTTAATGTTAAATTACCCAACTAGTCTAGGAATATGAGTAGGTTGTCAACATGCAAATTAAGTTGAATTATATAGCAAGTACTAGTCTCTGATCTAATTCTCTTTAAGGTTGTTGGAGCAATCAAAAGAATTATGTATGCTACTGATGATGATGCATCAGTGGTCACGGAAGCTGAAGCCATGGTCTCTCTTTACCAGAAGGAAGCGGAAGTTTCAAACTATGCTCCCGAGGAGGTTTCTTACCACACATTGAAGATTATGTTGAAGTTTAAATATTTTGTCTAGTTATTTAAAATACGATTGAAACTTTTTTTTATTCAACTAAATAACTTTTTAGTAATTTAAAGCCCTATGTTATATTTATTTTCAATATCGTTCCATTATTATTTTATATTGCAGTTGCAACTATATAATAAATGCTGACATGGTCGGACCAAGAAAAATTAACACTACAAAATGTTAGAAAGTTATATGATAAGAAAATTAATAATAATAAGGAATTTAATAATAATAATAATAATAATAATAATAATAATTATTATTATTATTATTATTATAATAATTATTATTAAAATTAGGAAGAAGAAGAAAATTAATAAGGAATTTAATAATAATAA
>JAOQMS010000003.1:27880418-27909351 GCA_027563885.1 Erythroxylum longipes
ATAAGAATAAGAAGAAGAAGAAGAAGAAGAAGAAGAAGAAGAATGAGAATAATATTATTATTAATATTAAGAAGAAGAAGAAGAAAATTAATAATAAGAAGAAGAAATTTAATAATAAAATAAAAATAATTAATAATAAAATTATTATTATTATTATTATTAAGAAGAAGAAAATTAATAACAATAACAACAACTGCAAGAACAAGAACAACAACAATGATGATGATGATGATAAGGATATTTTTGTCTTTTTGTTAGTTATTCTTTTGTCATTCCAAGTTTATATTTTCAAACTAAACATTGGCATATAAATTCTTTAACAGTAAACCAAACAAAGTAATACACATTTTATTCTATTCTTTATCTTTTCTATTCCTAAGAATAACCATTATATTCCTTATTTATTCCAGCCGTTGAACCAAACAGACTGTAAGTTATTAGGATTTTAATTTGTGAAAGATTTGTATGAACATGATCCTGATTTCTCAAGTTGCTATGTTGCATGTGAGTTTGGTGCAGTTAATAAGTTAAATAGAAATAATGGGTTTTGTTTAAAGGGAAAATTTTTTGTGTCTAATTGCTCTATGCGTGAACTGTTGGTACATGAAGCTCATAGTGGTGGTCTTATGGGTCATTTTGGTATTCCTAAAACTCTTGATGTGTTGTAAGAACATTTTCATTGGCCTAATATGAAAAAGGATGTTGAAAGAATTTGTAAAAGGTGCATTGAGTGCAAAATTGCTAAATTAACATCTAAACCACATAGAATATACACGCCACTTCCCATTCCCTCATCCCCTTAGGTTAATATTTCTATAGATTTTATGTTTGGATTACCACAATCTCAACAAGGGAATGATTCTATATTTGTTATAGTTAATCATTTTGCCAAAATGACACAATTCATTGCTTGTAGGAAAACTGATAATGTTGTTTATGTGGCTGATTTACTCTTTCAAGAAAATTGTTAGGTTGCATGGTATTCCTCAAATTGTTGTGTCTGATAGAGATGTAAAATTCTTAAGCTACTTTTGGAAAACACATTGGGAAAAACTAGGAACTAAATTTGTTGTTTTCTACTACTGGTCATCCCCAAACTGGTGGTAAAACTAAAGTCATAAATAGGACACTTGGTATCTATTACGCTCTATAATCAAACGAAATTAGAAAAGTTGGGAGTCTTATTTACCTATAGTTGAATTGTTTATAATCTTACAATTCACACTACTACCAACTATTCTACGTTCGAAGTTGATTATGGTTTCAATCCACTAACCCCTTTGGACTTATCTCCATTACCTATTTTTGAGTTCTTAAATGTAGATGGAGTCAAGAATGCTAAATTTGTCTAAAAAGTTACATGCACTAAGCATTATGTACGAAACACCAACAAGGGAAGAAAAGAGGTCATTTTTTAGCCTAGCGATTAGGTTTGGGTTCATGTGTGCAAAGAAAGATTTCCTAATTCTGTAGAACAAAGCTCCATCCAAGGGGTGATAGCCCTTTCCAAGTTGTGCCATTATAGGGGTGATAGACCTTTTCAAGTTGTGGCTAGGTTGAACAACAATGCCTACAATCTTGATCTTCGAGGCAACTATCGTGTTAGTGTAACTTTTAACGTATCTAATCTTTTTCCTTTTGAATTTGATGTAGATCTATTGGATTCAAGGACGAATCCTTTTGAGGAAAGGGGGAATGATATGGATCACGAGGCTAGTGATGTGGTATCTCAAGTTGGGGTCGATGGTTTGAGTGTTCGAGATAAGAGTTTGAGGTCTTCAACTCAAATTCCATCCTCAACTTTCAAAAGAGATCCACTTGTGGGTATTGTTGGGGCTATGAACAAGGCTAAAACCAAAAAGATGGATGGGGCTTTGAATAATTTAATTAAATAAGCCTATTCTTAAGCCCAAATTACTTTGATCTCGATCCTAAATTTTGTTCATTATGAGTTGATAATCATTAAATATATCAAACTAGAATTATTTAATGACATCTATATACTCTAGAGCTCCATCACCATGCAACATATTATATATAAAATTAACCCTTTCTATCTTGTGTCTCTGAGTGTAGCATAAATAAAACTGCAACAATTTGTTCAACTATATGCTGATAAGAATTCAACTTCTCCATCAGATGCCCTGCCATAACCCGAATAACCTCTTTAAATCATACATCCAATCAGATAAATGTTTCTTTATCTCACATATATTGCTAAAGCAATAATGCGAAGTTGGATATTTTGTCCCCAAGAACAAGTTAGTCACAATACAAAATTATTCCAACTTGGCACAATGTTCTTTTTCCAATTTCCATTGGTCTTCTGTAGGTATGTAATTGTAATGAGAATCTCTTTGTCTCAGTCTAATAGACACATCAACATATTGGATTTCCAACTCTAACATCTAAAAGGTTGAGTTCCATCTGGTTGGATAATCTAAAACTAACTTCTTTGTACTCATAATACATAGTTGTCATGTAGTTTCTTAAAAAATTCCAACTTTTTTAGATGTTGCACTCCTAGTACACTATTCCAAATTGAATCTAATGATTCATTTATGATATCCAACGCATCATTCACAATTAAATTTAGAATATACGTAAAATTCATATGAAATAACCTTTCACTAACCAACAAGCTCCAAGCTATATCTTATTCTTCAAGTTTCCAATCATAGCATCATCAATGTTACAATTTTTAATTGTTATGATGGACAATTTCTATCTCCGGTAACGAATTACAAATTTCTACTAAAGGAATATGTTCATCCATCTGAAACAATGAACATATTAATATATTTGTTATTCATAATCATAATTGATAATTTATAAACATGAAACCGTGTAGTCACTAATAAGTGATAATTGATAAAATTTAAATCTATAGTTATGTTTTATGTTCTCTTATTCTCTCTTTGTGTGTATATGATCATGTAAGTCACTAAGATCATGTCACATAATACATATGAATGTGTATGTGTTTTTGCAAACTTAAACATTCACATATATGCCCTTATATATGACTGTGTAAGTTTGCAAAACACACCTTCCTAGATGCAACAATCCCAAAAACTTCAGTATTTCACAAAATCAATCTTCAATCAAAAGATTCAAAACCATAATATGAAAAAAGAACTTGACCTTGTGGGGTGGGTGGTGAAGAAGTAAACAAAACACATTAGTGGGTGTGTGGGGAAGCAGGTCAGTGGGGCCGCAAGGCAAAGGGTCAGCCGTAGTTAGAGGGCAAAGGGGTGGCAATTAATACAATGAAGTTGCAATTGACAGCTGAGAAGTGAGTGATGCAGAAGACTGACAGTTTAGAGAGAGAGAGAGAGAGAGGTAAGAAAAAAGGAGGGATGGTTAACCTAGTGTAAAACGACATTGTTTTATTGTGTGAGAAACCAAAGTACATCATTTACTTTGTCAGAACATGGAAACAAAAGTGAGCAGAAAATGTTGTGTTTACTTTTAAAAAACATCATTTTGTGATAGGATGTTGTCAGGCCTTAGGCCCAGGCCGGTATTAGGCCCGACAATATTTTAGCTTTTAAGCACGAGGGCTGACCCAAGTGCCACCATCAATAAAAAATTTTAAGGGAAAAAAAGCAAATTTAATTTTCATGTTTTTATCACAAATCTTAATATTTTAAATCGCTCTAATATTTTGAAAACATTTAAATTCAATTTTTTATATAGAAAATAAAACAAAATTGAGATTTATCAATTATATCATTAATAAATTGTCTAGAGTATATTACTATTTAGTTCACTTTATTTTGCACCCAAATCTGTATCTTTCTACTTCTTTAACACTTGTAAAGTTTACACAATTCTTTTGTCTAAAGACAGCTAATCTTAAAGTATTCAACCTTTTAGAAAATTTTTAATTTAGTATAGGCTTTTAAAATTTTCAATTGGATAATCAACATTTTATAACTTTAATATTTCAGTTCAAAATATTAATTTCATTAATAGTTTGATAATTTGATTGATAAAATTTTTACTCTTAATGACATGTAGATATCCACCAGCTAATTTTTATATAAGGGAGCGGTTGGTTCGTATAGGAGAATGATAATAGAAATGAGAATAAATATAGTGAGGAATACGAATGGATATTATCATTATAATTATGATGGTTAGTTAAGAAGAAGGAACGATTACCATTATTATTGATAGTGGTTAGTTTGTAAAAAATGTTGAAAAATAAAAACTTATTATATTTTAACTAATTAATTATAATTAATTAATTAGTTACAATATAATTAATTAATTAATTACAATATTTTAATTAATTAACATATTGTAATTAATTAATTAATTACAAATAACTAATTAATTAAAATATTGTAATTAATTAATTACAATAGATTGATTAATTAAAATATTGTAATTAATTTTAATTAATTATATTGTAATTAATTAATTAATTAATTATATTTTGATTAATTATGTTGTAATTAATTATATTGTAACTAATTAATTAATTAATTATATTTTGATTAATTATGTTGTAATTAATTATATTGTAATTAATTAATTAATTACAATATTTTAATTAATGAATAATTATATTTTATTTAGTTATATTTTAATTAATTAATAATATTTTAATTAATTATAATGTAATGTAATTATAATGTAATTAATTATATTTTAATTAATTAATTGTATTTAATTAATTAGTATTAAAAATATTTTAAAAAAAAGAACTACTAAGTTATTCATAATGGGACATTTTACAAAATAATGATACCTATTCTTCTAGATTATGAGAGGAATGGAGTATTACTCAAAAATGGGTAATCAAAATAATGACTCTATAATTATACTCTCTTACTAAACTCAATCTTTTATTACATACCTATTCTCCTTTTTTCATACCCATTAAACAAGTACCCCTGAGACTTTTTTCTTGTCTTTCTTGGGTTCCAAAACTGAAATTTTATTAAATTCAGTCCAGTTGATTAATATTTTAAATTATAAACAGTAGTATATACTTTTGAGAAACAGCAATACAGGAAGATCCACCGCCGTCTTGAAGAAAGAAAAGTGAAATCACGCGCCAATTCGAATTTGGCGGGTAAAAAGTAAATTCAAATTAAGAAAAGCTTACGGAGAACACTACAGAGTACAGACGGACCAAATAAAATCAAATATGACTCGCTCCTTTTGTTATCAGTTATCACGTTAGAATTAGAACGCTTCGTGATCTTTCTTCTTTTACTCCCTCTAGATCTAGAAGAAGCTGAAAAGTGAATATGGGGGATCCTACTCATCTAGAAAAAATGGGCAGAGAACTCAAGTGTCCTATCTGGTAAATCTTCTCAAATCTCTTCTATTCCCACTTCTCACTTCTTCTGTACAGCGATTCATTTCTCAAACTTTCTTTTCTATGTTTCTGGCAGCTTGAGTCTACTCAACTCTGCAGTTTCGTTGCTATGCAATCACGTGTTTTGCAAGTAAGTATGCTTAGTGTTTGTTTATTTTAGATTTTATCTTTTTATTTATGGTAATTCTTGATTTTTTTTTGGGGTAAATTTCAGCGTATGTATTGTGAAGTCTATGAAGTCTGGCTCCAATTGTCCAGTTTGTAAAGTGCCATATCACCGTAGAGGTACATCACTTTTCTTTTCCTTAGCTAGATTGTTTGAAGATGAATAAAAAAGACATCAATTGGACATTTAGTTTGGAGTTCGTTTTGCTGAAAGACTCTGCGAGTTCAAATAATTGTAATGGGAACAGCTCTAGTATTAAGTTCTCATTATTTGATAGCTTTAATTTTGGTGTCGTCTGGTATCCTGAATGTGCTAATCATGAAGGAAATGCTTTTTTGCCTTCATTGAGCTTCAGCAATTTGTGATTTTTCTTGTCTTAAAAGGGTGTTTGTGAAATTTATGCAGAGATTCGTGCTGCGCCACACATGGATAATTTGGTGAGCATTTACAAAAGCATGGAAGTTGCTTCAGGATTTAATATATTTGTTACACAGAATGCTTCAACAACTAAGTTATCAGGTAATATGGTATATGTTTGTGCCTAACAGTAATCCAAATGAAACCGGGCTTCTTCGAACAACAAGAGAAGTAAATTAATATAAGGGGACTAAAGGAACTATATTTAACAATTGATATCTAGCTTCTTTTCTTTCATAGATTCTGATTTCAATTGTTCAGGTCCTTCCTATTTGTTGAGCTGTATTGTGTCTTTAATCTATAGGTCAAGAAAAAATGTTGGCGTGCTTTTGGATACAAATTCTTGTGAAATTGGACAAAAGAAGATAAATGTTCCTTTTGTTTTATGCATATATTGCAATATCTTGTTCTGTCCATGTCAATTGCCTGCATATTTTTTTAGCCATTGTGGATCATGGCGGATCTTCATTATGTTCAAAAATGGTTTTATTTTACTTTCATGAGGTTTTGAAATTTGCATTTTTGTTGTTTAGAATGACTAAATAAGAAATGTCCTGGCAAACTGAACTATCAAAATGTCATCTGTTTTTGTCATTCCTTGTTGTCATGTTACAGATGAGCTAAAGAAAGATTGCAAAGCAAGTTGTGACGGAGAAGTTACTGGTAGGTTTTGTCAAGTTTTGGGCAATGATCGCAAACCCAATCAGAAAAGACCAAGAAAGAATATGAAAACCCACTTTGAAAGTTGTCGTTCTGCCGAAAATAAGCCCTCCTTTCCAACAAAGAAAAGGGTACAGGTTCCACGATATCCTCTTTCTGGGGCCCCATCACTGCCTGCGAAGGTGGAAGTTGGATCGGGTGAAACCAATGATGATGGGCAGAAGAGTAATTCAGTAGGCCTGAACAACAATTCTCTTCTTACTGGAAATGTAGAACCTGTGCTTTCGCCTTTCTTCTGGTTGAGAGATGATGAAGGTGTAGAGAGATTAAGTCAGGATACCGATGGAGATCAACTCTTGTTTATAACACCGCCAACTGTCCCTACTTTCAGTGATATTAAGGAGTTGGATGAAAAGAGCCCCTCTAAATCATCTCAGAATGTAAGTATTTTATCAATTCATTGCAGTCTATATGTATCACTAATAGCAATATTTCATTTAGCAAATGTATTTGGTTATAATCCTGGTTGGTTCTGTTAGCCAAGAGGGGAAGTGGAAGGAAGGCATTTGTAACGATGATGCAATAAGTCAATCCTTTTCTTCCCATATGCATACTTCCCTCCCTTTTGTTCTGTATACCAAACCCAACTGCTATCATATAGAGCTGGTAATGATGGTCTTCGTCTTATATAGCTACCATTAGTTTGTTCTTAGTCTGTATATCCTAATTGATTCCAGAAGTTTTAAGTCTTAAGATGCATACAAGCTTATATTTGATCTACTTGAATATTACTAGCTACATGTTACCTGTGGTCTTTCAGGTTACTTGTGGTCTCTGCATGTGTCAAATGAAATTAGTTCTTTTGTGTGAAAAGAAGCATCCTAAATCTTGCTTATAATCAGTTGTTTGATGCCACAAAATTACATGCTTTGGTTAACATGGTGTAGGAGGCAGTATCCGCAAAATCAAATGCTTTAAATCTGTTTGATAGTCAGACTTTTAGATGTACACAACGGGCTTCTCCACCTGTACTTCTTCCAAGTCCAGTGAAGATGCAGGTACACAGTCCACCCAATATCAAATTTTTGTTTCTATTGCTTAAATACTCACACTTGACTAAAGTTAAAGAGAATATAGGGTGAAGATGCTATTGGAATTGATAAAAACAAAGAGGAAAGATCAGAAGCTTTCTTCTCTACTGCACACCAAATTGAGGAATCTCATGTTGAAAATGAGAAATCTGTGAATACCAAGCAAGTAGTCAACAGGGTAGATGACTTCCTGCCCTGTGTGTTATCTTCAAGAACCAGAGGCACTAACAATCAGGGTGATTATAATAAATCCAACAAAAGACGTAAGAACGTTAGGAAATCTGTGACAAAGAATAATGTCGATGAGAATAAAGGCCAAAGTTGTGATGTTTCTATTGAATCAGAGTTAGTGGATGGGGGATTTTTGCATAAGGAAGCACTTTACAGTAAGGGCTGCTCTTCTAGCTTTAGAGAATTTAGGAAGAGGACTAACAAGGCTGATTTTCTTACCTATGCAACTGAGACAAAACTGGAAAATATACCTGACTATGATGCAAGAGAGGAAACTGTAAATCTGGCAGATGAGGAGATGATTCCGGAGTTATCTGCATCATTGGTTAAGACACTAGATTGTAACCAAGATTATAAGATAGAGGCAGCAAGTAAAGTGCTAAGGAAGAGTTGTACGCAGAATCGAAGTTTGAAGCGCTCTTTGAGTTCAACGAATAAAAGGAAATTGGAAGAGGCTTGTTCAATTCAACACAAAGCAGATGAAGATATAAGTGCTCAATTACCATCTGTCCATGGAGTTGAAAATAATATATCAGAGACCAAGGGTGAGTTTGAGGAACATGGCAAAGGGAATAAGTCAGCATTGTTTTCTGAAGATAATCAAAATTTAATAAGCTGGAGAAATAAGGAAGTTAGGGGCATCGCAGTGGCTGATGAATTAATGGTTGGTGATTCTGAAGACGAACTTTGTAGTGCTTCTGCAAAAAAAGGCCAGCCCATCCAAATTGTTAATGTTGCTTCTGCAAAGGAGGCTCAACCAGCTGAAGGGGCTTCAAGCTGTCTGAAATCTAGAACTCCTGATATCTCTCTGAAGTTGGCGAGTAAATCTCAAGCTAATGGAATGTCTTTTAGGAAATGCACAAGCAAATGCGCATTTTGTCATTCTGCAGAAAACTCGGAGGTGATGCTACTTCCCAATTATTATGCTGTGTAATTTTCATGTCCCGTTATCTAACTGAATGAATTAGTATTTGAGCTTACTGCCTTCTATTCTTAAAAATTCCAGGCTACTGGAGAGATGGTTCACTACCACAATGGCAGGCCTGTGGCTGCAGATTTTGATGCTGGATTCAAGATCATACATTCTCATAGAAACTGTACCGAGTGGTAAGATTTTCATTCAGTTATGATGGAAGGATTATGTTCATTAAATCCTTCAGTTCTTTTCATTAGCTTAAGTCGTAATAGTGTTGCACAATCACGTTAATACTTCCTACCAAGCAAAGCTAGTAAGGGAGAAAATTGATCCAAGTAAAAAACTGAAAGCTCTGTACTTCCTCAGCTAAGTGAATTCCTTTCGCCCTTCTGGAGATTATCTGGAGAGATTTCTCCAACCATTTATAGTTGTTGATGCAGTGAGTTCTTAATAATTGCAAACATATTGTGCAGGGCACCTAATGTTTATTTTGAGGATGATACTGCAATAAATCTTGAAGCTGAATTATCTAGAAGTCGTAGGATCAAATGCTGTAGCTGCGGACTCAATGGTGCCGCTCTTGGATGTTACGAGAAAGGTTGCCGAAAGAGTTTTCATGTCCCCTGTGCAAAGTTGATTGCTGATTTTCGGTGGGATTATGTAAGCAGATTAGAACGTTTCTCACGATCGATTTAGGTTCTGCTCAAATGCTTTTCTATCATTTTAAAGTTCTTTTTGCAATCATTTTCAACAGGAAAACTTTGTCATGTTATGTCCACTTCATTCATCTTCTAAATTGCCTTGTGAGAATCGAGGAACGAAGGAGAGGAGAATGGCATCCACTCAAAACGGGTATGTTAAGTCTTCAGTTAGATTTTCCAAATAGGCCTCACATTAAGCTTTGCAGTGAAACTTCTCCAAAATTTAAAGATCTTTTACTATCCCTTTCTCTTGCTTTCCTCCTCTTTCAGTAAGATGCAGAATCAGAAGAATCGAGTTGTGTCTAAGCAGGCAATCAACACAAGTCCATATTGGAAATTATTTATAGGATGCAAAAAGCCGGTTCTTTGTTGTTCTGCTCTTACAGTTATAGAACAGGCATGACACTTGCAGATACTTCTTTTTCTCCTTTTTTGGCACACAGTGAAATTGCTTCAATTAATGTTTAATTCATGCTTCTGCAGGAAAGCATTGCTGGGTTTGAGAGATTATGTGGAGTTACAGTGTTAAAGAAATGGGATTCAAATGTCACACATGTCATTGCATCAACCGATGAAAATGAAGCCTGCAGAAGAACTTTCAAATTTTTGATGGGCATCCTAGAGGGGAGATGGATACTGAACATTGAATGTAAGTACCGTGGTTTTGCGTTCATAGCGCTTAACTTGCAACTATTTGCTCTAATTTATAACTTGCTTTTAGTGAACATTTCTTTTTGTCCTCTTAACTTTTTCTTTTTTCTGCCCTTGTTATTCCGTACAGGGGTCAAGGATTGCATGAAGGCCATGAAACATGTTGATGAGGAACAATATGAAATTGGTGCGGACACTCATGGAATCAGGGATGGTCCTCGACTTGGAAGACTGAGGCTTCTTAACAAGGTTATTCTGCTCTGCTTGCTTTCAAGTTCCAACTTCCTTTTGAATCCTCTTTAGTATATCACTAAATTACTTTAAATGTCTCTTTGTGGATTACCTGTACCACTGCACAATTTTTGCACCAAGAGAAATATTGCTCCCTATATTTATGTTTGTTCTGTGTTCAAACTCTGCACTGTCTTGCAAAGTTTGTCTACTTATCATGTGAAGTCGCGATAATTAAAGACATCGAAAGGGTAATTCCACATATTTTTTATGTGGTTTTTATACGAACACTTGTGAGTATTAGGCTGATGCACATTTAAGACAAATTGACACTGTTGTACACACTAGGCATATAATGAACAATTTTATTACGTACAGCAACCGAAGATTTTTGAAGGGTTCAACTTTTATCTGTTGGGAGATTTTGCACCCTCTTATAAGAGATATCTACAAGATCTTGTAATTGCTGCTGGAGGAACCATTCTACAAAGAAAACCTATTTCTGGGGGTCAAGCTCTGATATCGGGTTCCTCCGCACCTTCAACCTTCGTAATTTATAGCAAGGAGCTGCCTGAGAATTGTGATCCCAGCAACAAGGATATGATCTTAACCCAGAGGATGTCTCGTGCAGTGACTCTGGCAAGTACAACTGGAGCCAAAGCGGCAAGCAATTCGTGGGTTTTGGATTCGATTGCAGGCTGCAAGCTGCAAAATCTTGATGAATAATTTGTTATTACCAGTGGTGGTCCTACAATTATAAAAATGGTATTTGATGGAAGGATAAGGCAGTTTAACTAATGTGTTGGTTGACATATTAGTAAACTCAGGATGAAAAATTAGAACAGTTGCTTCTTTTACAGTTAAAAAGTCTCTGAAGCATAGGAATCGTGTAAATGTTCATTCCTTGATGTGACTTTTGTTATTATCCCGCATTTGTTGCATTTAATAAGAAAACCCTTCAGATTTCTTGCTACCGTGCTTTAACAACTAGATCAGGACATAATTACCCTTGATAGTAATGGGGTTATGCCGTTATGGACCACCGTTAAGAAGCATACCGAAGGAAGAAAGTTAATGCATAACACAAATAATGGAATTAGACAACTATTTGGACGCAATACGCCTAAACTAACTAGTCGAATCATGTCTAATGGGAGAGGGACACATTACATATGCTTTCTCTTTATTGTTTAAGTACAACGATACCAAAAGCGTATCCCTTCCCTTCCCTTGTCATAAACACTTCATCCTTGTTTCTTCTCATTAGGCTTACCGGCGTCAATGTCAGCTCTGGAATTTGCAAATTCACCATTCTTGTCCTTCTGTGTTGAGATCATAAGATTGAAACGTTCAAACAATTTCTCTAATACTGAAATATCATCTTCAATATCAACCTGTTGGTCATTGCTCGAAGCCAATCTTTGCCTAAAGCAACGTATCCGTTCAAGCCCAGCTGCCACTCCTACCTCAATCTCCTCCATTGTTGAACGGATCTCCATGTTCTTCTCTGTTGCATCTCTGTATTTCCTCTTCAAAGAACGATAACTATCGAGGGATCTCACGAGTTGCTCTGAAAGTGCCTTGTTTCTCTCTTGAAGTGCCACATTTCCTAGAGCCTCTCCTGATCCGCTCGCTTTCTTGTCCTTCTGCTCAGCTGCGGCGGCGCAAGATTGTAGCTTTGCCAACAAGTTCGCGTTTTGAGCTTTCAGATCATTGACATGCTCTTCCATTTCATTCAACTCATGAACTTTCTTTGCAAGCTCGCAAGCCATAATCTCTTTTTCCTTTCCTAAGCTTGAACACATAACCTCCAAGCTTTTTCTTGCTGCCATGCTAGCACTGAGCATTTTCCTCAACTTATCACTCTCATCTGCTGACGGTTCTTGAGGCTTCTTCTCTGGTACAGGGATGATGCCACGACTAGGCCTCAGCTCTGTGTTGCATCGCCTCAGTTCTGCCATTTTTCTCTTGCCGGGTTGAGATTTTTCGATTCTCGATTTAACATCGTCTAGAATTGTCATCATTCCAGCAATTCTTTGCGGTCTACGGTCATCGTTGTACCTAGAGCTGGCCTCATTATGATCATGAATAATTTTCAGTAGTAGCTTCACGTTTGTGGCAACACCTAAACGGAGAAAATGAAATCAATCAAAGAACATCGTTAATAAATGCATACGGATCAATATCATACCAATCCAATATTTATATATCTTTTGCATTTTCCGGTCATGAACATTGGTCGTGTAATAGATCAGTTTTATCGACAATCATGAACATTACTGAAAGAAGAAAATTGGGTAGGAGACAATGAATTCCATTACCTTCTAAACTATAATCACCGGATGAAGTGCTCTCGTATTGGCCTGGGGATGAGGGTGCTAGCTGTGGAGATGAAAAGGCTCGAACTTTGTTAATTTTGTCCATGTGGGAAACCAGAGAAAAGACCTTCAGGAACAAAAGAACTTAAGACGGTCCAATTGGTTTGCAGACATTTAATGGAAGCAATAGGGGGTTGCAGAGAAGAGCTAGAGGTGTTTTGAATTGAAAGAAAAGAGAAAGGATAGTGATAAATATGATCTATATGAACAATAGTATATAGTATATATTAGTTGTGTTGGTTTTAGAGATCCAAAAAAGAGAGAGAATGCTTTTGGCACTCTCTTCTCTCCTGTGTTCTCTTACTGAGGGTATTGTTTTGTTTGTTTGTTGCTATATTGTAACCTGTTTTGCTCCGTTTTCATGTGGGAGTTTGGTGGTTTTGTGAATTGGACGGTTCTTGGCTGTAAACATGCGAAATTATTGGTGACAGCTTGACTTTTTTATTGGCCGTTTATAAGTTTGACTTTGTTGTGCCAAAAATGGGTGGAATCCTCAACCCATGCTTTGTTCAGCACCAAAATTTATAAAATGTTGCTGCTTTATTTTAAGTAACAAAACTGATACTTGGAAAATATTGCACCCTTAGTTTTGGTTTTGATTAAGAAATTTCATATTTTGGCTAACTATGGTGTCCATTCTGATCTTCTACAAATATCCAAACCTTATTTTTGCAAATATTATATTTATTTAAAATAATTACAATTACATTATGTGTAAGAAAAGTAAAGAAATACGGTCAAGACAGTTGTATGAGGACTAAAAAGAGGAAAATCATAGTTTTTAAAACATGAAGAATGAAATGAAAAAAAGTCAAGCCATAGGAGATTTAGTGTAATATTTATGAACCTACTTACATACTCCATGCTAATAAGAAATTATATATTGCAATTATAAAATAGAGTAAAAGACACCAATTTATCCTATGATTTAGAAGAACAAATCTGACCCCACCGGGGCATAGCCTAGTGGTTGAAAGGACGACTGGGGTTAAAATCTTCCAAGATTGCCAGCCGTAGGGTGGGGAGTTCGAATCCCCCCACAGGTGGATTTAGCTTCCTTGTGGGCAGTAGTTATGTGAAACAGGCGTTCCCTGCTTCACTAGGGCACATCTCGCAATTTACTCCTTTCAGTATCCTAATGAGTCGGGGCTGAGGGGCCTTCGGGGTTGGGGTCAACCTTTAGAAGAGCTCAAAAAGTCACCAATTAGAGCCGTCGATAATCTTATTCGACCATGTTATGTAATGAGAATTTTAAGCTCATTGCGATGACAGTTTATATATCATATGAAATATAGTTAAAAAAGTATACTGACACATAGAAGAATCAAATTTTGATACTCTTTTGGTCGATTAATAATAGAATCATTAGAGTACCAAATAGCAACGGTAATATCGTAGACATAATGCTTAGCATATAAGCCTTCCTTTCAACATCTTTAAGTGCCCCGTGTCGATTTTAACTCCATTGATAAACATGAAAATCTATTAGCTTAATGCTGCTGTTATGTAAATATTATTTACACTCTCTTTTATGAATAAGTTGCTTGACTTGATTAGTGTTAGACTGAAACCTATGCCCACTTAAGATCACACCATTAGCAAAGAGGGAGGCATATTTTATGAAAGAATAAAATATAGCGTTCTTTGATTTTTAAGTTGGTTTAAATAGGTTACAGTCAAGACAAAAAGTTTGATCTTACACTAAATCGAAAGTTCCGACTTCTTCTCATGGCAAACGCAAAGCGATCAGAAGCGGCGAGGGGCGAGCCCGATTCTCTGGACAATGAGGAACATATGGCTAAGAAGGTTAGAATCCGAAAGTGCAATGAAGACCCACCTCCTCTGAGCACTAGAGTGAGTTATCGTACAGCCGTTACTGGAGTTCCTGTTGATGGCGAGGCGGAGGAGGTGGAAAATAAATGGCCCACGGAGGAGCCAGTTGAATATGAAGATGGTGATATTATCATCGCGGATGGACACTTAGGCACAGGCATCGAACTCTCACCTACATTCAAACAAAGGTTGGACAAGCAATGTGATCAAGCGGTAGTGGTTAAACTTCTCGGCCGAAGAATAGGATATCACATGCTTTGTCAGTGACTGCATCTATTATGGCATCCCAAAGGACCTATTAAAATAGTGGATCTGGATCATGATTATTTTCTGGTCAAATTATGGAGCAAGATGACTTCCTCCGAGCCTTAACCGAAGGTCCATGGATTATACTAGGAAACGTGCTTTCAGTCCAAAGATGGCATACAGATTTCCGTCATTCTCAGGGTAGGATCACAAGAGTAGTAGTCTGGGTCTGATTTCCTGAGTTGCCAATCTCCCACTACCATTCGATGATATTGCATACGCTGGGAAATCTCGTTGGGCATATGGTTAAGATTGATGAAACCACCATGCAAGCTCAGAGAAGGAAGTTCTCCAGGGTTGCGGTGGACGTGGATATCAGCGTTCCCCTTCGATCCAAGGTACACGTTGATGGCGAGGAAATATTGGTGGCTTATGAGGGACTGCCTCAAATCTGCTTATCTTGTGGTCGAGTTAGGCATGCCACGGCTACCTGTCCCTCCAGTACTACCATCGCAGGTGCAACACACCACCACTCTCCTCCACCTAACCAACCTAAGCTAAGGGCAGAGGAACTATCACCGGTGACTGAAGAGGGGCAGACAACAAGGAAGGAGCCAGAAGTATACGGCCCTTGGATACAAGTAACCTGACCAAACCGTCGGACAAAACCCAGGAAGGTGGACCCCATAACCTCTCGGGAACAAGGCCAAACATCAGAAGGGAGGGGCTCTAGGTACTCCATACTGGCACGTAAAGATCCGATGGACATACCTCAGACTCTGTTCGAAGACTCGCGAACTGTCCTTCAATCAGAGCCATCACGGATGAGGTTAGACTTGGTTCAACTGATGGAGGTAGCGAGGACTAATTCTAATGGCTATAAATCAAAGCTAACTCGGCGTCATAACCGAGAACAGATTAATCCATAAGGCAAGTCAACTACACATACTCCCATGATCTTCCGGGCCCAACCTCCGCATCATGAACAGAACAATGTGGTGCCTAACAACTTGTCTACACAGGATAAACTCCAAGAGAGCACCAAAGGAACACATACAGCTATCAATATTGGTTCACATCAGGAGGTCATTGGTAAGTTGACTGCTGCACTGGTTGGGGCAGAGGCAGAGAGGTCGAAGCGATCCCAATGGAAGGTTTAGAGGTGCTAGAAGGTACATTGCCATTACACACCAAGGAACGTCTCTCCCAACCCCCTTCCGAACCACCTGACCCTACCACGTTAAAAGATATTCGAGCAGACCACCAATGGATGGAGGAAGAGTATGCCGTGCAAAACTCAGAGGAGGAAGTTATCCCCCAAAGACCTGAATACGATATGGTCGGAGAAGCCAGGGATAAATCTGAGACTGTTACCCTGTAAAGGGAATCTTCAATCCTTCCCCTCTTATGTTTATCTTCATATGGAACTGCCAAGGGGCCAGAAGTGCGACTTTCCGGCCTATTATCAAGCATTACATACATTTGCATCAACCTTGCATGGTCATTCTTCTAGAGACGAAGACCAGTGGCAGGAGGGCTCATGACATCATTACGACCATAAAAACTATGGATTCTTCTTTTCGAGTGGAAGCTCAGGGATTGCGCGGGGGGGGGGGGGGGTATTTGGTTACTTTGGAAAACAGAAGTGGCGGTTAAAATATTAGCGGCTCATAGACAATTAGTTCACACGCAGGTCACCCACAAGGATTCGACGTTTTTCTTCACTGCAATTTATGCTAGTCCCCAGGAACATTTACGTAAATTCTTATGGACATACCTAGGCAGGTTAGCCAGGGCCATTAATGGAGACTGGTTACTGGCGGGCGATTTTAACACTAAACTATCTATATACGAAAAATGCTAGGGATCACGTACTTCACCAGTCATTAACAAAGCATTCAGCAATTGTGTCCACAACTGCTGTCTACATGACCTGGGTTTTGTTAGTCCCAAATTCACGTGGCATCGAGGGTCGATACATGCAAGGTTGGATAGAGCATTGTGTTCCTCTTCCTGGCTGACGAACTTTCCCGAGACGACTGTATTTCATCTACCATACATTGGGTCTGACCATAGACCTCTCTTACTCTGTTTTAAGCGTCCTTATGATAGACCTGCTACTCCAAAAGCCTTTCGATTCCAAGCAGCTTGGCTAGCTCACCTGGAGTTTTCTCTGTTTCTTCAGCAGATATGGAACCCGATGCTGGACACTTTTAATCACTCTTTCGAGGACTTGGCTCATAAACTCATACAGTGGAATCATTCCAAATTTGGGAATATCTTCACTCACAAGAAACGTCTCTTAGCTCGACTGAAGGGCATACAACAGGTACTGGCCAATCGGGACTCGGACTCGTTACAGGAATTGGAGAAGAAACTTGGGAGGGACCTGATCCAAGTTCTTTGTGAAGAAGAATTATACAGGCACCAACAAGCCCGCTATCAATGGATCTCCTAAGGAGATCGTAATACACATTATTATCATACCGTCGCCATGGCTAAGAGGAAACGATTACAAGTGGTTAGGATGAAAGACACCAATGGAGAGATCATGTCGCACCCCCGGCGTATTCGAGAGATGGCCAGGAATTATTATATACAGCTCTTCTCAACAGAAACAGACAATGTTAGCCAGTTCTCGCTTGCTAGTCATTTTCCATTGCTCTCGACAGACGTTCGCGACACACTTCAGCTTCCAATTCAGGCTGATGAAGTCAGGACAATAGTTTTTGCGATGAACTCCTAATAAGGCCCCGGGCTACAATGGATTCCATGCTTTATTTTTTCAGAAACAATAGAATGTTATTGGAAATGCATTAGTGGACTACATACAGAAAGTTTTCAACAAAACAATTCTCATTCTGATCCCAAAATTTCCCTCCCCAGATACGTTCTCTCACTTTAGACCCATCAGTTTATGTTCTGTTATTTATAAAACTATCACTAAAGTGATTGTTAGTAGATTAAAGCCTCACCTGGACGTGTCATCACGAATAACATCATCATCTCCTAGGAAGTCATTCATTCCATGAAGCGAAAACAGGAAAGACAGGCTTTTTAGCCATCAAATTCGATCTTGAAAAGGCTTATGACAGACTACGTTGGGATTTCATCCTTCAGACTCTAAGGGAGGTAAGGATTCCGGATGCACTAACAAATCTCATTATGAAATGTGTCTCTACTGTTTCCATGCAGGTTTGCTGGCATGGGGAATTATCAGAGTCGTTTGAACTACATAGGGGCATACAATAAGGCGATCCCTTGTCACCGTATCTTTTTGTCCTTTGTATGGAGCGGTTAGGGAACCTAATCACTGGTGTAGTGTCCCGAGGAGATTGGAAACCAATAGTACTATCTCGCGGAGGCCCTCCAATCTCACATCTGTTCTTCGCCGATGACTTGATTTTATTTGCGGAGGCTTCAGAGGACCAAGCTCGAACTATATCCACAGTGCTACATACTTACTGTCAAGCTCGGGCCAAAAGGTAAGTAATGCTAAATCTCGGATTTAGTTCTTCAAAAATGTATCCAGGGATCGTATCAAATGTATTAGCCAGGAGCTTGGATTCACACCTACTGCAAACTTGGGAAAATACTTGGGAGTCCCTTTAATCCATGAGCGAGCAAACTGCCGTACATATCAGTTTATTCTGGACAGAGTACAGCATAAACTCGCTGGATGGAGTGCACAGATGCTATCTCTAGCGGGTAGGGTTACCTTAACCCATTCGATTCTCGCTTCTCTACCAGTATATACCATGCAAACGGTAAGACTTCCTAGACAGCTATGTGATGATCTGGAGAAAATTATGAGGAAATTCATCTGGGGAGGAACAGTAGGTCAGCCGAAGGTTCGCTTAGTGGACTGGGACTCTGTATGTCGACCGAAAGGTATAGGTGGCTTGGGCTTACGCATAGTCTGATCGATGAATGATGCCATGTTCACCAAACTTGGATGGCAATTCTTGACCCAACTGAATAAATACTAGGTGCAAATCCTTCGATCTAAATATCGAGTTGTTGGCAAAATCGTACCCCAGACCTTGACTAACAAGGGGGGCTCTTCAGTCTGGAGGGGCATAGTGGCGGTTTGGAAATATGTGATGTCGGGATCTAAATGGCAGGTGGGCAATGGTATGGCTGTCAAATTCTGGGTAGATGACTGGATGCCAGGGTGGGGTCCTTTTATCCACTACGCCACGAGGCCGGTACCAGTTCCTAATCTAAATGACACCCTACAGGCTTATATATCGTCGAATGGTGACTAGGATTGGAATAGCTTTCAACATCTCCTTCCTACGTTGATTTGCATGGGCCTAGCCGAGCTGGGGACTCCAAAACCTGAGTATGGGGAGGATCGGGTCTATTGGGGCCCAGGGAAGGGAGGTGCATTTTCGACCTCCTCGGCGTACTCACTCATTGAAGAAGAAGAGTTCCAAGACAATACTAGGCTTTGGAATATAATTTGGAAGTGGCTTGGACCACCAAGAATTAAATCATTTCTCTAGTTGGCAGCGAAAGGTAAACTCTTGACCAATCAGCAAGGAGCTCTAAGACATCTCATGGTAGATAACAAATGTGCAGCCTGTGGCAAGATCGAAACCGTTTTACATGCCATGAGAGATTGTTCGAGAGTGCGACTCGTTTGGACCCAGTTCCCTCCTAAGGTCGTCAATTCTGACTTCTTTACCCACGGGATGAAGTGGTGAATGTTGTCCAATCTTCAGAGACACAGTTTGGTGTGGAACTTAGATTGGTTCATACTTTATGGTGTTACATATTGGTTTATATGGTACTGGCGAAATAGCCCCCTCTTTGATCGTAATTCTCCCTGGCCCAATTCACACATAGCGGTCTCGAATGTAATTAATTATGTGGATTGGATTACCAAGGCTAAGATGATAGCGAACCGATCTCTATACGACTAGGATTTAGTGTTCACACGGCAAGTTGGCTGGTCAACACCACCAGAAGGGTGAGTTCGGTTAAATTCGGATGGCGCATGCAACAATTCTACTCGCCTTGCTACGGCAGGAGGGCTTCTTCGAGATTGTAAAGGGAGTTGGCTAGGCGGCTTTGGTCATAACCTCAGCCCAGGTTCACCGATGGAGGCAGAGCTATGGGGCATCCATACAGGGTTATCCTTGGCTTGGACTCTGGGGTATCGCCAAGTGGAAGCAGAGGTTGATTCTTTGGAAGTTATCAACTTACTGTCCTCTTCGGTTCATAGGGGTGAGCCTGTACACCCCATACTTAAGGTAATTCGTGCTATGGTAGACAGACAATGGACGATCAAGTTCAAGCATATACTCAGACAGGGTAATTATTGCGTCGACCGATTAGCGACTTTGGCAGGGTCTTTTCCCAAAGGAATTACCACTTTTCACTCACCTCCTATTGAGATTCGAGATATCCTCCTTAAGGATGTGTCTTGGTCTTGGGTTACTTATCCACGCATAGGAGTGTAACTGTGTAGTTTCTTTTGTTTATTTTCCTCTTGCAATAAAAAAAAAGGTTACAGTCAAAGTCATATGAGTCTTAAGTAGCCACCAAAAGCGTGGTCCATTACCCACATCAAACAGTAAGTAATGGGGATAAGGTTCTAACATGGGTTATACGAGTTTTGAAAATTTAGTCACTAAATTAAGGGATGCTTGGTTCATGGTTGATAGGTTTGAGAATGAATCAACAGGCATGAAATGAGCAAAAGGTGGTTGGTTTTATATTATGATTGTAGATATAATGTTTTCATATCTAATTTTTAGCGAATACTCCGTACTTCCAAATATGACAGGAATGAGTTTCATTCCTGATTAGGGACAAGTGTCATAGAAGTCCCTCATAACAAATGTGACTTACTTTTTTTAAAATTAAATATAATTAATATATATAATTAAATTCAATATAATTAATTAAAATATACTTAATTACAATATAATTAATTTAAATATATAAAATATAAATAACTAATTAATTGAAATATAATTAATTAATTACATGAAATACCATTATTAATTAGTTAATTAATTGAAATATAATAATTAATTAATTAAAATATAATTAATTATATTTTTCTCTTTTTAGCAATTAAATATAATTTATTAAAATATATTAAACTTTGATGTAAAAAAATTTAAAAAATTTTTATTTCTCAATATTTTTAACAAACCAACCACTATCAATAATAATGGTAATCATTTCTTCTTTTTAACCGCCATCATAATTATAGTGATTATGTCTATTCTCACTCCGAATTCTCTTATGTGAACCAAGTACTCCCTAAAGACTTTAAGAGTTTGGATACTAAATTGAAAAGTTAAAATGGTCAATCTGAACCATAAAATTTGTACCTAAATTCAACTTAAACTCTAATATTTTAGAGCATTTTAAAAGAAATTTAACAATTTAAAAACATTTAATCTTTTGTCCTAAATTGACATAACCATTACGCCCCGTTAAGATTTCGTCATTTTTTCAAACCTAAATATTTTTTAATTTTTTTAATCATAAGCTCCCCTTACCAATTAGTAAACGTCTCTGCCTCTTTTTCTTCACATTTGGTTGAATCACTAATTTCTCAAATAATTCCCAAACCCCATAACACTCCTCTCTTCATCGTCTTATTATCGAAGACTCCTCTTTGTGTGGAATGACAAGATATGAAACAATCTTCTTTAGCTTCCTATCTTATAAGTAAAAATAAATTAAAAGTAATTTCTTCTTTAATCTATGGAGTAGATTTCATCTTGACTCTAACACGAACTCATGGTGTGTAAACAAACTAATTATATAATGTTGTGTTGTTTTGATATTTACACTAACCTTTGGCAAAGAAATCGCATAGAATAAAGATATCGCATATAATAACAATTCATCTGCTAAATTAAACAAATCTTAAGAACATAGAAGACGTTTATCGCATGTTAAGATTTTGTAACTACTATGAGGACTCTCAGATGTGCCATGCACATTTGATTACCAACCCATAGCCTTTACTATCTCTACAAGTTCGTTCATGACATCGAGAGAATCTTAAATATGCCTTATCTCCAAATAAGAAGGCGATAAAGAGGATTGTTATGAGATTTGGAAAATTATTAAAAAAATTATGGATTAACAAAGATAAATAATGGATAAGAGGGAGAAAGCTCGGGGGCCATCTATATGGTAAGAGAGGCCTACAATAAATAATAAAAATTTTAGGTTGGATAAAATTGTTGGAATTTTGATGAAGGGTTAGAGTTCTGTTAATTTAGGGCCAAATTAAATATTTTGAAATATTAATATAAGACCCCAGCATATACCCTATTAGTATTATAGTATGTCTAGGGTGTACTAAGAACTGAACGTAAAGCATTAAGTGCATCTAAGCATGGTAAGACATATAATGGTAATTAATTTAAAAAGATAAGGGTAAATTGGTAATTTGTTCATTTCAGCAAGGACATGAATAATTATATGTGAAATATGGACTAGAATGAAATCAATTGATAATGTTATATGCCAATGTGGGAACTGAAGGAAGAATAATGACTAAATGTGCAATTTTGCCTAAAGTCAACACATGGTCCAATAGAACTAAAGCTTGTGTGTAAATCTAGAAATATCATGAAATGGACGTAGAAGAGAGGAGAGAGGGATGGTGCATATAGGGTTTTAACTCCATATTTTTCTCTTCTCATTTCCCCTCCACTTCATCTTCTTAATCACATTATTTTGGATAAAGAATCAAGCTAATCCTAAGTGGAAATCAAGGTAAAAGTTAGTGGTTTTTCTTCTCATATTCTTCTTTTCTTGCTATGCTCATGAAGAACTAAAATTATAAGGTTGGAATTGGGATTGAGATATGTATTTACGATGTTTTTAGTTGGTGAATCAAGCAAAGCTAAAGGGGAAGAGAAAGAAAAGCATTAGAAAAGCTAGTTGACCAATTTCAAGGTTTAAGACTCCATTTAGTTTAATTTTTGTCTGTGCCTAATTAAATATGTACAAAGATTGATTTGGACATGGAATAGTGTATAGGTTTTACTTTAGCTGGAATTGGTTGAATATGACAAGAAAGTAATATTTAGTGGAATTCTGTCTTAAGTTCATTTGAACCATTCTCATTGTTTTGGACATAACTCGACCTATAGACCTCTAAATTGGGTGATTCTAATTAAGGATGAAACTTAAGATGTAGAATTAAAAATCTCTAGAAGAGACCCTAATCTAATTCTAGTTTTATGACATTAAAAATTGAGATTAAAAATAATAACCTAATGTTGTCCTTGTTTTTGAGCAGCTTGAGATGTTTGGTGCTTATCTCATGATTTAGAACTTCAAATGGCCTGATTTTGATTCTGTGGAAACTAGATATGTAAAGAAACAAATGTTTATAAAACCTCCAAGCCTAAGTTGAACTTTTTCTGTGTGAAAATTATAGAACAAACGGAGACCATCGTGTGATTTGCTTTCAGATTGATTTGTTTGCCTATTTTTAGACCCATTGTGTGCTTAGCTCAACTTGCACTATTTGAGTTTTTTGCTTATGATTTTTACTGAATCATATCCGAACCTTTTTGAATGTATATGAAACTTTGCAAACGTTAGAAATAAATTAAATATGACTTACTATATATGAATTGGGTGATTAAACATTGAAATTTAAGATTGAACATAATGCATGTTAAAGGAAATTTACATATAGACAGATGATTTATATGCATATTTATTACTTATATATGTACAATATGACCATACAATTTTACATACTAATTTTATGAACATAATTAAGTACAATTTAACATGTTTAATGTTTAAATGGTATATAATAATTTATATACTGGAATTATGTGAATATACATAGAGAACTACGACTAAACAAAACATATACAAAATAAATCATACAAGTACATCTGATTTGTATATTATTCTAATATTGATATGTTATGAATTGTATGCATGAACTTAAATACATATTTTATGATTTCAAATGAATATCATGATTTGATAATATATTAATTATAAAATCAACAAATGATTAAAGTAAAATGTTACGTGCCTGCTTTATTATTTTGGTGATGAATAGATAGGCATGCATATAGGGTTACAGCGCAACTGACATATTTTGACACCAATAATGTTTTCATTTTAAGACTATAATGTATCTACAATTTGATACCCTTGGGTATTTATAGTTCGATACCTTCAGGTATCTATAGTTTGATATCTTTGTATATCCACAACTTCTGTTATCCACACTTATAGAAATGTGAAGGCTTAAAACAAAAAGTAAATTAAACAATTATAAATAAGAGATACAATATAATAACATGAATAATTTGTGTTGATGAGCATTCAATATCAATATTTGACTTATAAATGTGAATTTATGATATATATGAATAATATGTTGAAGCATTTTTACATTATATAACTTGATTAATTATACCATTACCATTTATATATAAGTTTAAGATATTCATGAATGTGTTTGTGCTTTGCAAATGACCGCTGTAAGTGGTCATCCAAACTAAGTATTCCTCACTAAACTTTCAAGCTTAGCACGGATATTAATCTGTGTATGTCCAAGTAATAGGAGTGAGACACAGAGATTATCTGCAGGCACCAAGGCCAATCGCTAAAAGTAAATGTACTTTTAGAATGTGTCTTTTTGGTTAAAGATGATTGTATATGTAATGAAGGAGCTTGTAATATTTCTTTTGGATTATCATATAACATGTAATACAACTCTTAAATGATAATGTTAAGTGATATGAAATTTTGAATATGTAATAGACAAATGTGTGATGACAATCTCTATAAATGAATAGAAGTGTATGCCATAAATGTATATACATTAGTTTAGTTGCCATATTGTGGGTGATTGTAGGTTTCGTATAGGAGGTGTTATAATTAAAATTCTTTTTGAATGCTTCAAAATGAGTATATTCAATTTACATTTTAGTATAAACATTATGGTTTGAATTGATTCTTTTGTCAATTGAAAAGTTCTCAAAAGATTAAATACTTTTAAAATTGTTATTTTTTCATCGATATGATTAAGAGATAGAATATTTAAGTTGCATACTTGTGCAATTATTGTAATTGGAGAAATGATTTGGGTTACACTTTGTTAAGGTTCTTCTTGACCTTAAATAAGATTTGTAAATGATTTCTCTTCACCCATGATATGGTAAGACTTATCAATGTTTCTTTTCACCTATAAGAAAGAAGATATTGCATAAAGGATTCTTTTTAACTACGAGAAAGAAGAATTCTCAAATGGAGCCTAAGAAGTAGATATAAGCCAATAATTATTTGACGAACTACTATAAATTAATTTCATCTCTCTTTTCCTATTATCTTTAATTATTATTGTGATTGATTTGTGATTTTTATATACGAATGTGTCACAATGATCTACTAGTGTAGACAATTTATTTATTAGTTTTCAAATAAAGCTAAAAATGAACACATAATTCACTCTCCTCTTGTACGCTATCTAAGAACTAACAAATATTAAAAGAAGATGTTCAATATGCTGTAATAATTTCTAATTATGTAATTATTATATTAATTGATCATTTTACTTATTTTTGTTTATAAATATTATTAATTATTAATAAAATATGATAAATAATATTAACAAAATTAACTAACATTACATATTAAACATTATGGTGCTATGTAATATAAGTAATCATAATTAATAAAATATTAAGATATTTGATGATTTTTAACAATAAAACATAAAATGTTATTAATTATTCATAGAAAATAAATTACATAATCTTATTTATTAATACTAGTAGATAAAAAATAAGATCTAATCAAATACTTAATTTACTATCATATTAAACATATTAATGTATTATTAGTTATAAACTGCCCACTCATGTCGCACCGACTACAACACCTGGGTCGTCTACAAGAAGTAGAACAAGGAGAGGAAAAGAAGTCGAAAACCAAAGCTAATGGAGTACACGAAGTGGTGGATTCACCTCTTTTCGGCTTCCGAAAGATACAGAACATTTACAGAAACTTAGTCAAAGGAAAATCTACCCTTGTAAGTCCATTCTTTTCGATACTCTTCAAGCATTGCAAGTCTATGATTCCTTTACGCAAATGATGGGTCCTATTTGTTGGAGTGTATTTGCTAGAATAGCTTGTCTTGCTTTTGTTGAATTTAGTTTAATTCTCATGAAAAATTCGATGTGTTTACGAAAGGAATTATAGAATTTCAGCTGATGGGGAAAGAATTTGCTTTATCGGTGGCTAATTTTAATGTGGCTATGGGATTTGTGTCAACTGCTAAAATTAAAAAATTAAAAATGAGATGTTTATCAATTTTAGATGTGACTATCATGAGGATTTTAATGCATCAGAATTGTAGAGTCAGTGGTCTGTTAATCCTAATCCCTATAATGCTAGTATTTCTAAGAGTTCGTTTTTTAGAAATCCTGTTTTTAAAATCATACATCGACTTTTGGCATACAATTTTTCGGGTCGTAAGGATGTTGCAGGGACATTGTCTAAAGTAGAATTTTATTTTCTGTGGTGTATGGATAGGCATGTCCCTATTAATTTGGGTTTTTGGTTTTTAACACGATTTCAATCGGTAATATTTAAGAAATCCAAATCTTTGATTCTTGGTTCCTATATTATACAATTGGCCATTAAATTGGAATTATTAGATCTTGATAATACTGACATGAATGTGGCTTGTGGTATAGGACCTTTCGATTTAGACTGTTTGAACAGGATGAGAATTATGGATCTTAGCCATGGCCACATAACTTTCAAAAATCTGGGCCCCACTACTCTTTCCATTACAAGATCAGGAGCACAAAGTCGTGTTTCCACAGCTGAAACAAGTAGTCACCAACACTCCCCAACTAGTTTGGAGGACCGCTTCAGTCGGCTTGAACACATAATGCACCGCTTGGAGCACAACTTGATGGATTATTGGGAGTATGAAGGATTCCAACCTCCACATCCACCAACACCATGATTTTAGCATTTCCAAATAGAGAAGCCTTCTTTTCTCTTTTTCTTTATATTTGTGCTTCTTTACTTTTATGTGCTAACATTGAGGACAATGTTGGTCTAAGTGTGGGGAAGGAATTGGATTATATGTGTGACCTTGTTTTCGGTTTTTGTGTTATGCATGTTAAACCATTAAGCTTTATCATATTAGTTTGGATGAGATTGAATGTATGCATGAAATTAAATTGGGCTATGTGAGTCTAAAGTGAATCATGCGGATTGATTGCAATAACCGATCTTGTAAACTTAGTCAAAATTTTGACATTTGAGTGATTAGGTAATTTGTGGAATTAAGGTAAATTCTTGAATTAAACCTGTGAGCGGAATTGAGCTTTAATGACATCATCTTTATGTTATTCTATCTCTTTGTATTGTGTGATGCTCCTCTAATCATGTTTGCCTTCAGAACTTGCACTGAACCGAATTGAATTTGTTTGATTACATGGTTTATGAAAATGATTAAGGCCTTCTTTGTTTTTACACCCTTTAGCTTAAAAATGACCCACCTAGTTATTTTTCCTTTGCAAACACTTTTAAGCCTTTAACCTTGTTGTTTTTCATTTAATCACCTTACATTGAAATCCAAAAATTCCTTTAGCCTTACCTTATCACAAGTTGAATGAAGCACCGAGTAAATTAGGACTTTGGTTCTGTATTGTATTCTGAGATACTTTCATAGGTACTTCTACTCATGTGTTTATTAAATTATGCTACTAGTAATTTCTCTTGTTTTTATTGCTCTCCCTGGTTCTTAGCAAAAAAAAAAAAAGGGAAAAGGGAAAAAGAAAAAAAAAGAAAAAGAGAAAAAAAGAAAGAGAAGAAAAAGAAAAAGAATAAAGCATAAAGCATAAAGCATAAAGCATAAAGCATGATCTAGTTAGTATAAGTAGTTGTAGTCCTTTGTGTCATATGGTTATTTTAGAATTTTAATTTAAGTGTTCCTTTTTACTTGGTACTTTATGAATGCTTGTGATTAACCTGTGCCATTTTTACCTTACCTTTGAGCCTAGCCCCATTACAACCCATAATAAAGTCCTTATGATCTACGAACTCATGTAATTCGAATGAATGATAACTGGTGAATTTGCAAGTCTATGGTAGTGTAATCTATTAGAGGGAGATTTGAGAGAAACACTTTGACCTCAAACACTTAAGTGTAAGAGAGAAATCTGTGAGAAGAATTCACTTTGGTTTCATAATTGCCTTTTGAACAAAGATGTCTCATTTTGACTTTATTTATTTGTATCAGTGAAAAATGATTATGATGTATTTTGCAACCTAAGTCTTGCTGGCCTAAGTTAACGGAATGTGTGCACTTAATCTTATGAAGGATGAATTGATACAGTGTAGTGGTTTGACATGTTTGCTCGAGGGCGAGCAAAGGTTTGGTGTGGGTGAATTTGTTAAGTTGTCATTTTACACTCATTTGGTATATAAATCTCTCTCATGTGTCGAAATTATTATTCAAAATTGATGGATTTGTTTCTTAATTGTTTTCAGATGATTTCAATACTTAGGAGATGAAATTGAGTTAAAAAGACGTAAGGAAAGTGAAGATAATTCGAAATTCCAGTTTGGCAGAAAATTCATTAACTAAGCGTAGGGACGTGCAAGGACAAAAAAAATCTGCAGAATTTGTTTTCAAGTTCAAATTGGAGATTTTCATAATCTTTAAAGATTATATTGCTATCTTATCAATGGAGATTTGCAACTTGAAGTAGGGATAATGATTATTTGCTGAAAATCAAGAAAAAATTGAGAAGATTTGAAGGGATAAAAGAGGATTTCGGGTTACTATTCACGTATACCACTTTAGGAGTAGTTTTATGTTTTCTGCATTCTTTTCTTCTGGTTTTCTCGATAGCCATAGTTAGGTTTCAATTTCTGTAGTGTTTCTCTAGGGATTTTTAGGATTTTTAAGAAAGACTAGGGATGGAGACTTTACAATTGGCTATTTCTTTGTTTTTCAATTTCATTATGAGTAGCTAAATTCCTTTTCTTGGTTGAGGGAAACCATGTTATCATCTATTATGTGTGAGATGTTCCA
>JAOQMS010000003.1:27909451-27923578 GCA_027563885.1 Erythroxylum longipes
TAAGAATGTTTAGAATACATGTTTCTACTCATTTACACTTAAGAGAAAACATCACCCAATGAATGTTTATTGATGAATTGAATTTTATATCAAGGATTCATATTAGTGTGATAACATGGGTGACCCGAAACTAAGGTTTATTTATTAAATTTTTAGATTCAATTACTTTTATTAATTTTCAATTTTTATCATCTTTTTCTTAAATTGTCGTGAATTAAAAACCGCTTTTTTGTTTTGACCTCGTACAACCTTTGCCATTAAAATTCCTCATGGGAACGATACCTACTTTCCACTACTACATTAATTTGTATTGACGGAAGTTAGTTTCTTTTTGAATTTGGCTGCAAGTGATAACAGTACCTCAACTCTTAAATGATAATGTTAAGTGATATGAAATTTTGTAATATGTAATAGACAAATGTGTGATGACAATCCCTATAAATGAATAGAAGTGTATGCCATGAATGTATGTACAATAGTTTAGTTGCCATATAAGTGGGTGATTGTAGGTTCGTATAGGTGTGTTGCAATTAAAATTCTTTTTGAATGCTTCAAAATGAGTAGATTCAATTTACATTTTAGTATAAACATTATAGTTTGAATTGATTCTTTTGTCAATTGAAAAGTTCTTAAAAGATTAAATATTTTTAAAATTGTTATCTTTTCATTTGATATGATCAAGAGATAGAATTTTTAAGTTGCATAGTTGTGTAATTATCGTAATTGGATAAATCATTTGGGTTACACTTTGTTAAGGTTCTTCTTGACCTTAAATAAGATTTGTAAATGGTTTCTCTTCACTCCTGAGAAGGTAAGATTTATCAATGTTTCTTTTCGCATATGAGAAAGAAGATATTGCATGAAGGATTCTTTTTAACTACGAGAAAGAAGAATTCTCCAATGGAGCCTAAGAAGTAGATATAAGCCAATAATTATTTGACAAACTACTATAAATTAATTTTATCTCTCTTTTTCTATTATCTTTAATTATTATTGTGAATTTGTGATTGATTTGTGATTTTTATATACAAATGTGTCACAATGATCTACTAGTGTAAACAATTTATTTATTAGTTTTCAAATAAAGCTAAAAATGAACACATAATTCACTCCCCTCTTGTACGCTATCTAAGAACTAACAAATATTAAAAGAAGATGATCAATATGCTGTAATAATTTATAATTATGTAATTATTATATTAATTGATCATTTTACTTATTTTTATTTATAAATATTATTAATTATTAATAAAATATGATAAATAATATTAATAAAATGAACTAACATTACATATTAAACAATATTATGGTGCTATGTAATATAAGTAATGATAATTAATAAAATATTAAGATATTTGATGATTTTTAACAATAAAACATAAAATGTTATTAATTATTCACAGAAAATAAATTACATCATCTTATTTATTAATACTAGTAGATAAAAATAAAATTTAATCAAATACTTAAATTTACGATCATATTAAACATATTAATGTATTGTCAGTTATTAGTAAAAAGAATTGATATAACATATTAAATTGATATAATAAAAATTAAACTAAAACTAAAATTGAATGTTATATTTATTAGTATTATTATATACTAAATAAATTTTTAATAAAAAATTAAGTTATTATCAATTCTTTTAAGCTCTTCTCCAACATTTTATAGTTCTCTCTTTCTTAAAGAAGTCTGGTAGCTTCTCAAATTAGAATCTTACGGATGTATCAATATTTATGTGATAGGAGAATAAAACATTCTCTTTTTTGAATTTCTCTTGAGTGTACCGATCACTTATGAAAATATCAAAATATCAAAAACGATATCACGTTTAATGTTTTTCTTAAAAAATTAATGATTGGGTCACACCCTGACCAGCCCGGCCCATGCTACTGCATATTCCTACGTTTATCCGTTTTATCTTATAAAGTACTCGAACGTAATTTCTGTGTTTTGAGTCTAACCATTTTGGAGGCGAAGTTGAAGGGCTCTTGAGATAAAGCTCACCTAACTATGGATTCTCACGCGTCGGCGTCGACGCAACTATCTCCGTCTCCACAAACACTGCAGCGTAGCGGGAAAGAAGTAGAAGGATGTAGTAGAAACTGGTTGGAGCTGCCGCCAGACGTGACGGTGTCCATCCTGCTGAGGCTGGGAGCCATCGAGATTTTGACCAACGTGCAGTTGGTGTGCTCCACGTGGCGCGATCTCTGTAAAGAACCTTCCATGTGGAGATCCATAGACATGCATAACCTCGGCAACCTCTGGGCCATGGATTACGATCTCGAGAAGATGTGCCGCCAAGCCGTTGATCGCAGCTCTGGCGGCTTGATCGATATCAACATCGAGTATTTCGGTACTGACGATGTCCTCCATCACATCGTCGATAGGTAATTCTTTTTTGTTCCGTTTAATTTGAGTTGTTCCTAGGAATTGTTCGTTTTAGGGTTTTGAATACTTATGGAATTTTGTGCCAAAATTGAAGAATAATAATGATTTGGATACTTAATATAAACTTCATTTTAATTTGAAGGTTTTGTGGTTTTTACGAATTGTCAAGTTAGGAACTTTATATTCTGTCGGATTTTTTTTGCCCTTGATCATGTCTCTGGAAAGTTTCAGAATGTAATGATCCTTAATACATAGTTGAATTGCTTTATGTCTGATATGGGAGTTTGAGTGACCTTTAATGCATAGTTGAAACATCAATCACATAATTTAAGCATTGAATTGAATTGTACTAGATTTCAGGCTGGTTTAATTGTGTTATTTGTCTGCTAACGTTCACTTTACAGATCAAGACATCTTAAACGCCTTAGACTTGTATCTTGTCATAGCATTTCTGATGAGGGATTGAGTGCAGTAGCAGCAAAAGCTCCATTGCTGGAGGAACTCGAAATTTCATACTGCTCGTTCTCGAAGGAAACTTGTGAAGTTGTTGGACGTTGTTGCCCTCTATTGAGAACATTTAAATTGAACTGCCAAGGGTGTATGTTCCCAGGTGTTTATATTGACTGTGACGACGAGGCATTAGCTATTGCAGAAAACATGCCTGAATTGCGCCACCTTCAGATATTTGGAAATCAACTGACAAACAATGGACTGCAAGCTATTCTTGATGGTTGCCCGCACCTTGAGTCGCTTGACCTACGGCAGTGTTTCAATGTCACTCTGGATGGGAATTTGGGTAAGTTGTGTGCTGAAAGAATTAAAGATTTGCGGCGTCCCTGTGATTCCACTGATGACTATCCATTTGATCCTGAAATTCCAGAGATAAGATCACCTGCTGGTGGCAGTCCTTCTAGTTCTTTTGGTTCTTACCTTGACTTCTTGTCTGATTATAATGATGATGATCGTGGATACTCTGATGATGACTATAATCAGATGTATTACGATTACTAGCTTTTCATCAATTAGGACCCGCCTAGTTGAGTGGGGCAGTGTGAACATGAGGACAGGGATGAAGGTTCAGCGTTGGAAGGTCCTGCTGGATCGATTAAGGATATCTGAGCTAAATTTCATCTTAGACCAGCTGGAGTTTTCTCCAACCAGCAACCCTGTTGTATTTAGGCTAAACGGTTGCCTTCTGCGGATAAGCTGAAATAGCTTCTGCAATATCAGACATGTGCTTATGATTTATGAAACCATTATGAAAGCCGGTCAAGTTTTCTATTTTATGAACGTAAAGAACAGAGTCGTTGTTTGCATTTCTGCATATGTTTTGACGTTTCTTGATTCCAGTAGCCTTGTCTTCTTGTCTCCTGCAAAGTTTATATGGATGCTTTTTATTAGTGCATTGCAGCCTGTTAATCTGGAGTTCATACCCTGTTTTAAATCTGACTTGTTTTAATTGTAATAACACTGTTGAAATCTGTGGCCTTGGGGACTGTATGGACAACAGAAGAAGGGATTTATCTTTGCTTAGATGAGGAATAC
The DNA here is from genome assembly GCA_027563885.1 of Erythroxylum longipes. NCBI lineage: Eukaryota > Viridiplantae > Streptophyta > Magnoliopsida > Malpighiales > Erythroxylaceae > Erythroxylum > Erythroxylum longipes. The sequence continues at coordinate 27,913,391 of JAOQMS010000003.1, forward strand.
CGTGCTATTAACTTGGACAACTTAACTGCTTTTGCTTTGTGTTTGGACGTTATCTCATTCTTTAATCTTGTGAAGAGCTAAATTTGTTGGAGTCGTAAGAGTTTATTAGGGTTTGATAATCTTATAGATTAGGTGAGTATAAATAGGTTCCCCTTTTTCCTGGATTTTCCTGTGGTTTTCCATTTTTGCCTTGCCCTGTTCGTTCAACCACATGAAATCCAATTGTCATGTGATACGGGCAGGTCGCATTGGCCCCCCCAGTTCGCCAAACTCATTTAGATTTTATTTGATTTCCTCTACATTGCTCGACTTCAAACGAATACTGAACATGCAATGCAATGAGGCTTTCTTGTTGGTTTACCTTTTCAAAGTCATGATACGTTTCAAAAAGTAGCAGCTGTGTGTCCAAGAGCTAGCCATAGCTTTGACAGGTCTACCTATGAGTCTACCCTTCTTGGAATTAATTACGCTCTTAAATGTATTAATTAATTTCTTCAAGAGAGAACAGTCACAGGCCACGTAAGACTACACATCATACAGTTGGTAGGCACAAGTTACGTTGCATTTTCCCCCAACACCACCCCCTCCTCACGTGACTCTCTTCCTTGAAACAAACAATTGTCGTTGTAGATGGTTCACGAAGCTTGTGTAACATCGTACTCACCAATCGGCGTCGTTTAATCAAACTAAGCTCATATAAAAGCGATTTTCTTTTTGTTTTTCATTTTTTGTGATATTGTTCTGAAAATTTGTTTGGCTTCGAGACTCGAGGACAACTAAAATATAATTTTCTTACTAAAATTTGTATTTGTCACTTAATATAATGCAGTCTCTTAATACATAGTTAAGAAATAAATATATTTTAGATTTATTCTTATAATTTGAACATGTTTGTAATAAAAAATATATGTCTCTTTATTTTACGAAAGTCGAGAAAGGATCATCAATTATTTGAATAATTGATAGATCATTATGATTATTGAATGCAAATATTTATGCATATTTTAAAATAATTTAAAGTTTTAATTTTGTGGAATAAAATTCACATTGATGAATTACATTGGAAATGATAGAACTGTAGATGTAGAAGCTGGCATTTAACAGTAAGTTTCCCAGCAAAATCAGGTCACCCAAATAGTTCAGTTCCCAATGACTTGCGCTTAAAACTGAAGCAAGTTAGGCATGCAGACAATAGCTGTTGAGATGAGAGTGATTACCTTATGTATGTTATGTGGTTAAACAAAGTCAAAGCTATTAATTGCATCGAATATATTGATCTAACTTAAGTCTTAACTTTCTCGATGCTTTGCTTAACCCCACGAAAGAGTTACCACACAAACCAAAATGGATTCCAAACAAGGAAATCCACCTACTCCTATTCTATTCTATGTTAAACAACAATTAACTAATCGATATGGTAACAATAATTGCAATGCCCATCGCCCAATTACTCTCATATCATGCCCCTGTCTTTTCTCCTTTTTAATCATCAACATTATGATTTGCTTTTTCTTTTCATATCATACTCATGTTTCCTTATCTTTATCACTCATTTCTCTCTTCTTCAACAGGACTTCAGCAGCCACCAACTAGCTCAGGAAAAATGGAGATATACACGTGGAAGAATGCGATTGGAAAAGAGATTGGGCAGAGCTATATTAGGACAGTGTATGAGGAAACGGAGGGGGACAATGCTTTTAAGTCACCTGACTCGGCTGCTTGGTTGACAGGCGTTGCTGCACATGTATTGTCAAAGGTATCTTTCAGTCTTTCATTTTCTTTTTCTATAAAATTTATTGAACAAAGAAGAATTGTTCAAATGTGTCTTAAATTATCTTATGAAATGTGAAATTTGTGCTCGCTCATGTCTTTCACACGTAACAGACAAATAAAATTCTCTTGGTTCCTTCTCCATCCTATCCATTGGATCAGTTTTAAGTTTCATTTGATTCTTACTTATTTAAATAATATGAATAGTATAAACATCATGGAGTAGGAATTGTATCTACTCCATTCTAGGTTCACAAATACTCGTTGTCATTTAGGAAAGGATAGGAACATTAAGCATAAATTTGGCAACTTGAACATGGAATGCTGGAATAAAGCTATGCACAAAGTTTTAAGTTGTCATTCGTGTTAATCAAGCGAAACCTAAAATGGCTATTTGGAAGTACCTGTTTCTTTTTCTTATGAGAAAAACGATTGGACTTACATTACATATGCAGCTATTTAATATTTTATCACCCCGCCTTGGGAGAAAATATGGGAGTCACGTGGCAAATATCCAAGGGACCTCTTCCTTCTTAAAAATAATCAAACGGTGTAGCCTTTTCGTGAAACGACGCCATTCTGCGGGTTCTTAGACCAGGGATTTCCGGTGGAGTCAGCGTCCTGATCAATGCAAAATTGAGGCCTTTGAAAAACGGATGGGTTTTGACGTCGGCGGATCCTCTCTTTGACCCGAGTCTACTGTTCGGATCCTTGATCAGTAACCCGGATATCAAGTCCCGCGCGTGCTGCTCGAGTGTGGAAGAAGCCGAGGGGGTAGGAAAAGTCAAGGGCCTTTTTACGATGCTCCGCAGCGTCAGCTCGTTCACTTGTGACGCAAACGGCGTTCGTCCGTATATTAGTTCGTAGATGAAAATACCAAGGGCCCACCAGTCGACCGAGTTTCCGTGGGATCCACCTGATGCAACCTCCGGTGCCACGTACTCGTGGGTCCCAACAAAAGAGCAGGACCGGGCTCCTATTGGTTCGGCGACGAAGAGGCGGTTCGAGTTCAGGGTCTGGATCTTCTTAGAACGGAAGAGCCGGTTCATGAGGCAGGAGAAGGCTTTTTTGGAGCGTGATCGGGCGTAGGGTAACACAGCAGGGGACGCGGTGTCAGGTGACGAGGATGGAGATTCAACGGCTGGGATTGCATCTGAACATAGTGAGAGGTCAAAATCGGAGAGCATGATGTGACCGTCTGGTCTGACCAAAACATTTTCAGGCTTCAAGTCTCTGTATATGATTCCGAGCATGTGAAGGTACTCCAAAGCTACAAGAACCTCCGCTGCATAGAACCTGACGGGACACAAAAGTTGCTCCAACATTAGTTGTTTTCTTTTTTAATATTTTGGATTAAAATCTACGGAAAAGACTAAATGGATAAGAGATTCTCAGAAAAATCTGTGATTTCTTGCAAGTTGGGCCCGATCCAGGTTAGTAACTCCGTTGAGGTGACACTATTGAGCTAATAATGGGAAACTTCAAATAATGGGAATTTGCGGCTAAGTCAGAGAAAATCATAGGAAATCTTTGCTGTCCAGACGTGAAAAGGAAACCCAGAAAGTGATTTTTTCTGGTTTTTCCGGGAATGTCTATTAATTTGAATTTGTCATTAAGAGAAAAATAAATAACCAAGGAATGATTGAGTTTTTCCATGGAACATGACCTTGCAGAGCCAGGAGGAGACATGATAAGAACCCATCAATTGCACTAGAAAACAAAAACAGCAACAGGCTACCTACTCCATGCAGAAAAGGTCAATGATAAGCAGGAAAGTTGCAGCGATTTTTTCTTTGCGCTAGAAATCATTTAAAACATCAAAAAGCTTGGAGCTTTTGAATTCTCTCTTAAATTTTTATAGAACAGCAGAAAATAAAACCCTTTTCAGTGACCTTTAAAATGAACATTGAAATGTATAGGCAGGCATATGATTACGTACCTCGCCGAACTAAGAGAGAAACGTTTTTGAGGCTGCTTGTGTCTCAAAGAATGCAAGTCACCACCGGAACAGTACTCCATAACAATGCACGAGAAATGGGAGACCTCGAACTCTGCGTAAAGGGTTGGCAAAAATGGATGGTCCAACATTTTCAGGATCTTTCTCTCCATCTCCGCTCTATGCACCTTCTTTTTAAGGGCCAATGCCTCTTTGTCGACCACTTTCATGGCATAGAGACACACCCTATTAATGTCACCAACATCCTCTTCATTATCCACCAGATCATCGTCGTTCTTGAGGTGGCAGAGGTAGACGGTGCCGATGTCGCCAGACCCGATGCGGCGGAGGATGCGGAAGTCACGGAAGGTGAGGCCCGTCTTGCGACGGAAGGTGGCATGACGGATAGCGGAGTAGGCGAAGTCCGATGCACGGTGAGGCTTGAGAGTGAGGTTTTCCGGCGAAGACCTGGAGTTTGTTGGAATGAGCTCGAAAGAAAAACGACTGTAACTAGTAAAGCTTTCGCTATTCATTGAACTATCACTTGAATAAGAACTTGCGGCCTTTAAGCTTGGATCACCGTCTGAGTCGCGGTGGTTATACAATAACATCTTAGAAAATGAGAATCCAGTTCTTATATATATTTTCCTCTCTCTTTAGTGGAGAGAACTAGGAACACGTTTGAAAGAACAAGGGGTTCAAGTTCAACTAATGCAAGTCAAAAAAATTGTAGAAAAACGGAGCACTCGAATCCGATACAAGGTTCTTGTAGACTGTAGCGAGTAAAGCAAAGGAAGTTCTGGGTTTGAGGTCCGACCCAATGAACTTGTAACTTTTTCTACAGGATTTCTAAACAACCAATCGAATCAGATGCTCAAAAGATGTAAAAACAGAATTACAGAATTTGTGACACCATATAGAAGAAGAAACAGTAGCAGAAACTAGGAGGGAACCCAAAAAAAAAAAGAGAAGAACATAGTGTGGATAAGAGGCATGAAATGCAATGATTTTGAAAGTAGCAGGCTTTTTCTTCAAAAGGGTCAGGGCCAAAAGGGAAATTAGGGTTTCTGAGCAACACCCAGTTGGAAGTGAAGGCTACTTCTTGGAAAGAAAGGAAAGAGAAGTAGAAAAGCTTTGATCTTTTCTCTATGGATTGGTTTGAGGTTGTGTGGAAAAGAGAAGGAAAGTGGTTGCCGGGTATTCATAGACATGACTCATGAAGGGGTAGCGGTGAAGATAGTTTTTACTTTTTACTGTTGATTGACTGTCGATTGTCGAGGTAAAAAAAAATCTAAAATAACTATTTTCTTTTTTATAATATATCTAAAAAGAAGAACTTACAGCGTAGTTTTAGCCTTAGCCTTACGGGAGATGACGTGGGATGACCGGCACGTGCGATGACGGTGAACTGGGTCAGTGTCACGTGGCATTGGTTGCGCTCCTCTTTTTGATCGAAGAATTTGAGAAGGGTAACTATGCAGAAAGGATTCTGCGACGCGTGTGGCTCTGATTGTTCTCACAAGTAGGGATGCTTTTGGATGGAACTATTACTTATGTTCTCTTTCGATAAAAGCCACAAGATTAAGATATCTGGCAATTTCACTAATTTTATAATATTTAAATTTTATTAAATTAATAATTATGTTGTCTATTCATACATATAATAAAATTTATATAAATACAATTTTAATAATAACCTAATGTAATAAAAATTATTTTCTAATGTCATAAAAGTATTTGATAAATATTTTAAATTGAAAAGAGTATTCTAAAATAAATAAATTTCAAAATAATTTTACATTTTTGTCTTTTAATTAATTAGCAAATTTTATTTTTTTTTTAAAAAAGAACTAACGCGCTTTTATTTTCCCAAAAAAATATTATATAGAATATTCTTCTATCCCTTTATATATATATATATATAAATTAATGATAGTGTGTCGAAGAGAGCAGGAAAAAACATGTTTGGGTGGGTCAACATGAGTACGGAAGCTTCCACCTGATATGATTTACCTTTTTCTTTTTATTTATTTTTCACATTTTAATCTGCGTTTGACCTGGACGTTGTTTTGTATGCGTTAAGTTATTAGTGTTGCCGGCAACATTTTAAGACAATTCATGCTTTTAATTTGTCAGTTGCAACCAATCAATGCCCAATCATCTTTCGTTTCCTTTTGGTCCACTCCCACGCCCTTTTGTCTTATGCTTTTCGTAGTTAAAATAATATTTAATTATTATACTTTTAAATAAAATACATAAAATTAATTTTATGAATTATTTAGGTTATTGATTTTGTTCCAATATTTATCAAATTTTTATAATAAATTTATCATACTTCTATTTTTTAAAGTGAACAATTAAACAATTATAAAATTATAAACATTTATATTTACCAAATGGATTTTAAATTTTAAATTTTAAATCAATATTAATAAGATTGCATTTTTATATTTTAATTCATTTTATATAATAAATAAGTATTTAAAGTTTGAATTAATTATAACAATAAACTGAAATAAATTGAATTATAAAATTTGTCAAAATTAATTATACCATTAATTAACATTAAATAAATTAAAAAAATTAACAAATTAAAAAAGTTAAAACTAATTTTTATAATTTTCCTAAATAGAAATAGAAAGAAATTAAAACCAAAATAGAAAACCAAAAGTCAATTATATTAAAAAATTTTCGTTGAATTTAAAAATGTAAATATAAAATATAAAACAAAACCAAACGAGGTCGTTTAATTTTCTTTTTTTAAAATCTCGTTTCTTGTTTTTAATTTTTTGGGTACATTTTAAACTACTAACTTTGTTCTTATCAGTGAAAACTGGAAAATAATGCATTATATTTGTAAGAAATTGCATTCAGCATGTTTCTCGTATTGTTCCTCATAGCTTACTGTACTAATATATTGGATTTGGACCTAAGTTATGTGTAAGATGAAGTTATTAACTCATCCTTTGATTCCCTTCATAAATATGACCATTTAATTGAATAGCACGTGGAAACTAATAGCATGTCCAAGAACTCGTATTAACTTTCAATCTTTCTAAGTTGATGGAAGAAAGCAACCGGAGTGCAGAAGGAGACAGGTAAGCTAAACGTTCAAATCCACATGAGCAAAATGAAAGATGAACATGGCATAGAATGGACTCGAAATAGTAGCTAGCTGGGGGCCTAAGGGCTCAACAGCTGGAGTTTGTGGTCTTGAAATATAACTGGTCTTTCAAAGTCTGTTTGCATGATTGTACTTGTATTGTTTCCTTATCATATTCACTATCAATTGTTGGACAAAAGCAGAATAAATAGAGGAGGAATATGTATATTGATGTAAAGGGGACCCCATGAGAATTTAGATTGGAATAGTGTCTTGTAAAAGGCCAACACAAAGTGCACCCAAGTTGGAAGTGCTGTCCATTAAAATTCCCCTTTCGAGAGTTGTTCAAAAGGAAAGGCAGCTACCCACATTTAAGACTTTCTGCTTGTTTCTTGATACCAATTACTAGACTGGAACTATCCATCAACCAAGTGTCAACTATTCGGTCACATGAACAACATAGTAGTTGTGAAGAAGCTACCTGTTGCAAGTTGCAACAATTGTACTGCTTATAATGTTGATAGCTATGGAATTCAAGATGATTGATTATCGAGCTTTAGCTTGTTTGCAGTGATACCTTCTTCTCGCAGGAAAAAAGAAAAAGGTCCAATGTTAATGCCTCGAGGGGTTGATTCTTGCTATGCCTGAATTAAAGAAGTTACGATAGGATTTATGAATGATCTAAATTTGGTTTTGTCTCGTTTTTCTTCTTATTATAGTTTCTCATTATTCCATTAAATTTGAGTAAGAAACCATCGGTCCCAAAAGGGGTCCGGAGTCGAGAAAATTCCGTACAAGGAATGAAATTGAATAGCTCTATATGAAACTACACAATTTTGGTTGAGAAATATAAGTATAGCATGGCTACAAGCAGCTGGTCTTGGATTAACAGAGCAAGCCACGTTCCAAAACCAAAATGGATTGCTACAAATCAATACGAGTCAAACCAGCTCAGATGGTGGAGACCTAAGACACCAATCATGTCATGATATTTTTGTAAAAGGGGCCAATCTTTCTTTCTTCAGGAACATATTGTGCGGTAAATGAAGTAGGTCTACTTCAATGGTCTAAAGACGTGTTTACCAAAAAAAAATAAAAAGAATACGGGAAAACAGACCCAGAATTCCAAGCCATGTTTATCACCGACTTCATGTTTCTAATCAAACTTCAACAGCAGAGATGGTGGGCCAAAAATTCTCACGCATTTGCCTTTACTTCTTTACCTGTTTGGCATGTAGCATACTCATGTCCTTTTTCCGTTCCATATGGAAGTAATAGACAAAATTAAGTTTGAAAACAATAATTGGGGACTAGAAAGAATACATCTTAAACCTTGAGTGATTACTAAGATTGAAAGAGGATTTGGCATCAAATGTGTAAGGGATATGCTGGTATCTCTGAATTTTCTTGTCTTGACATCGTAAAGATCTATTATAGACAACCGCAATTCATCTATTGGCACCATAGATCTCCTTTTTCCTGTATTAGATTCACATCACAGTATCTGGATCTTGTAGATCATGTTTAAATAATTAATTAAGCTATGTAGAGTGAGATTTCAAGGTGATCAAGTTAACAAAATTTTCTTTACTCTCTTTCTGCTTATTTTATTTTCAGAACAAGATTCTCACAAGTTAGTAGCTGCTTTCTACAGTTTTTTGTCTCCAAACTCTTGTCCAAGGAATATTTTATTGTATGCATGTTCTTTCTTCTCGTGTTTTAGGGTACTATTGTTTTCTGAAATTATTCTCAGTTCTAATCGTATTGTATTTAACTTCATAACATTCTACAGTTCAAGATATTTCAAATCAACAGTAAACAAGATAAAAGAGTTGCACCTTTTTCAAAGAATCGGAGCTTTCTTTTCCATACATATGAGATACGAGTGGTGCTTTGACTTAAACTAGCTTCCCAGCTTAAATTTAGGGATTAAATATTATTATGATAGTGGTGGGGCAAGTGCAGAGATCGGCGCAGCAAGATTATGCTTTCTAGTTAGATAAATAGAACTAAATATGCTGCTAATGTAAACACAAGAGATTAGCCACGTAGTAGAATGTTCAAAGACAAAGACAATAACATTGGGATGATAAGCATAAGTAAGAAACTCAAAAGCAAGAAGGGGGAAAAAAAAGAATCATTTCAAGGAAGCATACTTGGAAAGAAGAGATAAGAAAAGCCAGTGAAATTAAGACCAATATTCCCGGTGCTTTGATAGGCCGACAATCGGACAAAATATGTTTGCAATAGACAATCTTCTCTTCAACATGTGATAAACAAAGTGGGATTAGTTGAAACTCATGACATCGACTTCGTAGACAAGTATGTTATGTAATCTTCTTTCGTGCCTCGGAAGTGCTAAATCAATATATAGTATTGAGTTTGGAAGGCCAATATTACATAATCCCTGTGTCAAGAGCATCCTAAAAATGGAAAAAGTATTGGAGATTGGAGAAGCATTCAAGTCAGGAATCCAACCTTTTCTTTCTCGGAATTATAAAACTATGTCCACCCCATGTTCCCAAAACGGTTCACATTGCTTCTATTATTGCTTGAATTTAAATCAAAGCATATAATAATTAGTGCTCATACATCTAATTGCTAGATTTTGACACTTAAATAGAGAGTAAATGAAGGATCCTTGATGAAGCAAGACCGTTCACATGATTATGAAATTAGCTCTTGTCAACTAATTTGCGAAGTTTTTTAAAAAACACCCATATAAGCACACACACACACACACACAAAAAAGAGAAGAAATCAAGTCTTACAATGTCTACCTTAGTCAATATGTAGTCACAACTCCACAAGGGTAGGTAAACATGAATTATGTGTTGTTTTTTGGTGAAAAGGTCAAGAAGTTGGCAACTAAAGGGCTTGGAAATGGTTTCTAATTAAAAAACATAAAAAGCATTGAGAATAATTATGAAGTGGTTAATAGAGCTCAAGTTAACATTGAGGGAGGAAGAGTGTGCTCTAATAAAAACCATTGGCTTGTTCACAAACTACAGTACATTTGCAATACAAGATTCATCTTTGCTTTCAATGCATCAAAAACTAGAGAATTATTCAGTTAGATTAATAAAGAATGAAGAGCTCGTATGATCAATATGGGCCTTTACAAACTTTTCTTTTTTTGATAATTTTTATGTCCTTGGATGCCCTGGTCTTCTACATGTGTCTGCTTCGTTTCATGTGATTGTAGTGTGTCAAGTTCTGTCAGCTTGCTGCTAGATTTTGTCCCATGATAATATTTCCATAAGCATAATTTCTCTGACGGAAAGTAAATCATATGAGATCATTAAGAAGATCTATATCTAATTAGATAATTGCTTTGCCTCGAGTTCTGTTGTTATTGAACCTGGAATAGACATGATGA